>CM047805.1:110299776-110511878 GCA_026214975.1 Gentiana macrophylla
AAATGGCGAGCCTGATTGCTTCGGAATGAGGTTGTCCCTTGTCGCCCCGTCTTTGGTTAATGTATCTGAGGTTTAGGCGAGATTGTTCATTCACCGACCCGGAGCGAGCAGATGCTTTCCTTCCATGGCATTATGTGTTCGGATGGATGGCCCGATATTTTGACACTCACCATAGAGTGTCGTCTCGCTTGGATGGTCCTTTTATGACCCGTTACTCGGGAGAAGGAGGATCGAAGGCCTTTGATGACTATGCCGCTAGGGAGCTCATCCATTGAGGTCGAGACATTGATTGGAGCGCGACTGCCGCTAGTAGAAGCCGCGACGGAGATCAAAGAGAATGATGGGAAACTATATCTCCGAGAGAAGACATTTTTCTTGCTGCCCGCTCGAGCTTTATGGTGTTGCATCGAATGGTGCGTGTTGGGTCGAGCCATACAAATCCTTGTAGGTTTGCACGTCAATTTGGGTTTTACTGACCATTCCGAAGGAACTTGCGGCCGACCTTGATCCACCCACATACAATCGGCTAGCATTCTCATGGAGAAAATTCATCGATCTTGAGTTGTTCCAAGCTAGCATTTCCATCCTTCCCAAGCCGAAACGAATGGCATGTTTCTTCCGATTTTTGAGCATGGTGGTGAAAGTGCATGGTACATATTTGATTGATGGAAGGGCTTCGTTCTTGAGACGACGGCAAGAAAGAAGAGAGCCGCCTCAAGCTAAAGAAAATCCAACCAAGCCTTCGTCCTTTGAAAGCATCTCCCATGCGGCTCCCGTCTTGCCTCAAAGGTAGTTACAAAAGTCGAGAGAGCGTGTACTACATCGAGAGATAAAAGGCGACATGACATCGCCTTGGGCACTAGCGGGAGTTCTTCACATAGTGATAGGAACTGGAAGCGCCAGAAGAAGGGGGACCAACCAGAAAAGTCTGAACGACAGGTAATCCCTTCTTGAAGCTCATTCGTTTCATTATTATTACCTCTATTTTACTTTGTATCCTCATTTTGCGCTTGGTCAACCCCAGGATGCTCACCCGGATGATGGAGTAGAGCGCAAATGAGAATTCTACCAATGGTCCTCTTTGCTTTACGCTTTGGCACTTCAGGAGACTAGGAAGAATCCTTACTTTCCTGTGACGGATGGAGAAAATGAAGTCTCGTCGCCAGCTCCTCTACCCCTTCAAGGGACTTCTGTCCAGGAACTTGACAATAGTGTGGAGAACGTGCGTGCTATGACTCCATCATCGAACCACACTCATCGCTAAGGTTACATCGAGCAAAGAGCCTCTTAAAGGTGCACGGCCGGCGACACCTCTTGCTCATCCGCATCTATTGCCCGTGGAAGTTTCGTAATTTAACTCGGACGTATCATCGATGATTGCTATCAACATCGACCAACATGCTCTGGACTAGACTCAAAACCAAGATCTCCATTGTCTTCTAGAGGAATTGGCCTCAAAGGGACGATGTTTACAAGATATTTGAGGAGATGAAACGCCATAGTAGGGCGGACATTTCGGTTTGGAAACTCTCTTAGGTGCCTTCTTTGAAAACGATCGCATCACAAAGGCAAATTTCGTGAGGACATTGCGGGGAGGCTCACCGTATCTTTGTATGAAGCAAAGCATTCTATCCTTTCAAAACAACTTGATGAATTTAAGGCATCCGAGGCAAATCATCTGAAAGGGATCGAATCATCGAAGTCAAGTCTCGCAGAGCTCGTGTCCAGAAGGAAGAATTTGGAGAAGAAAGTTGAGGCATTGAAGAAAGAAGAAGCTGAAGTGTCCTTGTTACTTGCGAGCCGTGAAGAGGAGTGGAAAAGTATGACAATTCGTGCATCTGAATTGCACAATGGCCTAAATGAGCTCGAGAGTGCACCTCGGTTGCAACCTGGGGAACATGAAGCTTTAGAGAAGATGACAGAGCTGCTTGAGCTTGCCCGCCAAGAGTTGTTGGACTATAATCTTGTTTAGTTAATTAGTTGTTCCTTCCCTCGAAAACATTTCTTTTCTTCCGTTCTTTCCGCTTGCTTTTTGTCTTGAGATGTAATAAAATTTTAATTGATATGAATCAAATAAAACTCTATTATTCCCTTAACGTCTTGCGACTTGTTTCTTTCTTTTCCTTGTATGAGGACCCCTTTTGTATGATGAATCTTCATACTTTTTTGTATGATATGACTGAACTCGGAGTTCACTTCTTTTCCTCTTTATGTTTATGAATGGATTTTTTTTTTGGGTATGACTGAACTTGGAGTAACTTCCCAAGCTGCCTACGTATCCCAGAGAATGCTCTAGGAATCAAGTCAAACGTAGTTCATATTATTTTTTTTACCCTTTTTTTTTTTAGGACAGGATTATCACAGTTTAGGCTCGTGCTGAGGAGCATTTCTAAAGTTATGCATAGAACTTCTTGAGAAATTTACCGTTGATTGGGCAAGCTTGACACCATCTTCATCCACCAACTTGTAGGCACCATTGGTGTAGACCTCGCGAACAATATAAGGACCGTCCCACTTTGATGTAAACTTGTTTTTGGACTTGTGTGTCATGATGATAGGTCTTCTCACCGCAAGCACTGTATCACCGACTTGGAAGGATCTTGGGCGGACTTTTTTGTTGAATGCCTTTGACAACCGGGCTTGGTAGCATTCAAGATTTTGCTGAGCCTGAAGCCGTTTCTCGTCCAATGCTTCCAACTCTTCAAGGCGAAGGCGGGCATTTTCTTCGTCAGTTAAGCCTTCTTGGATAGCGATCCTCAGTGAGGGTATTTGCCGCTCAAGAGGTAGCACGGCTTCTACACCGTACACAAGCGAATATGGAGTGGCTTGAGTCGGAGTCCGAAAGGTTGTGCGATAGGCCCACAAAGCTTCACCCATTCGTTCGTGCCAGTCTTTCTTGTGTCTTGCCACGACCTTCTTCAACAAGTTGCATAACGTCTTATTGAAAGCTTCAGCAAGTCCGTTGGCCGGCGCATTGTACATGGGCGACTTGTCTTTGCTTGAAGTTGAACTGCTCACACAACTTATCCACCAAGCTATTCACGAGCGGTTTCCCATTATCCGTGATGATGTAGCGTGGAACTCCATAGCGATAGATGATGTTTATTCGAATGAAGCGGACTACATCCTCTTTCTTTACCTGGCGTAGTGCAACAACCTCGACCCATTTTTGAGAAGTAATCGCGGCGCCAAGATGTAGAGATGTTGGCCTGATGACTTCGGCGGCAATGACCAACCACATCCATTCCCCAAGCATCAAAGGGCCATGCCGCTACAGTTGGATGCAACGGCTCGGGAGGTTGATGAATAAAGTTAGCATGGAATTGGCATGCTTCACATTTTCGGGCGTAATTCATGCAATCTTTTACCATGGTTGGCCAATAATATCCCATCCTTTTGATGCGGAAGTGGAGCTTTGGACCGATTGATGGGCGCCGCAAATCCCGTGAGTGAGCCTCTTCTATAGCGTGAAGAGCTTCATCCTCTCCTAGGCAACGAAGAAAGACTCCTTCAAAAGAGCGGCGATACAAGGTATCGTTGTGGAGGAAGAAGCGTGGAGCCCGACGTCTTATGTCAACTTTCTTCTTCTGATCGTCAGGGAGTCTCCCGTGTTTTAAGTACTCCACTAATTGATGGCGCCAATCTTCTTGATCTATCTCATAAACACACACAAAGATGACTATCATTATCATCTTCCTCCTCTTCTTCAAAGTATGAAGGAACCACCCATTGCTCATGACGGGACTTGCATCTTCTCATCACCGATTGCTAGTGTCGCTGCCAAATTTGCTAGAGCATCTGCTTGCTTATTTTCTTTTCTCGGGACATGCTCAATTGTGACGTCTCCAAGGTAAGCAATGATTTTCCTTGCATAATTGCAATATGGGATTAACTCTGGCTTTTTTACATCGTAGACCCCTTCAAGCCGGTTGATGATCAACCGAGAGTCTCCATAGATGTTGAGTCTCAGATTGCTTCATATCCATCGCCATCTCAAGCCCTAAGATCAAGGCTTGGTATTCTGCCACATTGTTGGAGCAACATTCCACCAATTTGAAAGAGTACGGCAAGACTTCTCCCTCTGGGGAAACAAAGACGACTCCGGCACCAGCTCCATCTCGTCGTGCAACCCCATCAAAGTACATTCTCCATGGTGGAAGGACTTCAATCACCATGACGTCCTCGTCGGGCAGATCGTCCGAGAGTTCCCACTCTGCCGGGATAGGGTGATCGACCAAGAAGTGCATGAGCACTTGCCCTTTGACAGCCTTTTGAGACACGTAAACAATTTCGAATTGCTGAAGTTGGAGATACCACCTTGCCAGTCTGTCAGACAATACAGGCTTGGACATGACGAACTTCAGAGGATTTGCTTTTGACACCAAATGTATAGTGTGAGCTTGAAAATAATGCTTAAGCTTCTGGATGACGAATATGAGTGACAAGCAGAGCTTCTCAATTGGAGAGTATTTCAGCTCATGTGGAGTCATTGTTCTGCTCAAATAGTATAATGCATTTTCTTTGCCCTTGTCGTTCTCCTGAGCAAGCAGTGCACCTACTGATCGTTCTTGCGCTGTGATGTAAAGAATTAGAGGTTTACCTTTAACAGGGGCTGCCAAGACCGGAGCATTCGTCAAGTACATTTTAATGTTTTCAAACGCCTTTTTGCACGAGTTATCCCATTCAAACGGAACTCCCTTCCTCATCAGATGGCTGAAAGGTTGGCATCTTCCGGCGAGGTTTGATATAAACCTTCGTATATAGGCCAGTTTACCTTGCAGGCTTCTGAGTTCACGCAGGCTACGAGGCTCAGGCATCTTCATGATGGCTTCTACTTTGGACCGGTCAATTTCTATTCCTCGATGTCGGACGATGAAGCCGAGGAATTTTCCCGAGGTGACTCCAAATGCGCACTTTAGAGGATTCATCTTCAATTGGAATCTTCTAAGTCTATTAAAGACTAATCTCAAATCATTCAAGTGGTCAACCTTCTTCTTTGACTTTACAACCAAGTCGTCAACATAGCACTCAACATGTTGGTGTAGCATGTCATCAAAGATCCTCTGCATCGCACGTTGGTAAGTTGCCCCCGCATTCTTCAGACCAAAAGGCATCACTTTGTAACAAGATATTCCCAGGAGTTCGAAATGCAAAGATGAATTCTTCATCTTCGAGAGCCATTCGAATTTGGTTATACCCAGACGATCCGTCCATGAAGGAAAGAACTTCATGACTTGTGGTTGCGTCTACCATCAGCTCCGTGATTGGCAAGGGAAAATCATCCTTTGGGCACGCATTATTTATGTCCCGGAAATCTACACATACACGAATCTGACCATTCTTCTTTCTCACGGGGACGATGCTCGAGATCCATGTTGGATACTTAACCTCACGGATGAAGCCTGCTTCAATGAGCTTGTTGACTTCTGCCTCTATGAGTGGGATAAGATCCGGCCTAAATCTTCTTTGAGCACAGCTTGATGTGGCGTGATCCTTTCTTTACGGCCAACTGATGGACAAAGAACCTTTGGATCAAGCCGGGCATCTCTTTGTAAGTCCAAACGAATATATCCTTGTATTCTTGGAGGATTTCGCGGTATCTCTCTTCTTCTTACGGAGACAAAAGAGCACTTACGAAAGTTGGTCGTGGCTCTTCTTTAGTGCCGAGGTTGATTTCCTTCAACTCATCTCATCGTGGATTTGACCCTTCTTCTAATACCGGGGTGCTTCTTCCGCATCTTCTTCAACCTCATCATTTTCCAATGTGATATGATAGACGAAAATCATGTTCTCTCACTTCATCAAGTTCCATGACTTCTTCTGATCCTATTTTAGTCTTGGTGGGGTAAGGTTCTTCACCGGCGGAGATAACATACGAGGACCCAACGCTTTCTTCAGGCTCATTTTCTTGCCATGTCGGATGCACATGCTCCACATTGTACGTGGCATCAGTTTTAGTGTACACTACCGTGCGCACCTTAGCTTTCATTACGTTTCCACAAATTGTATGTCAAGACACGTGTGACGCTTCATTCAGGCGGGACGGACTCTTGATTTCTTTAGAGTCGATGTTTGTAATATCCTTCCCAAAGCATCCTTATGTGCTGATCGTCTTCGCTTCTTGCCGACTTTTGGTCTGACGGATTCTTGGTCATGACAAATCCTTCAAGATCGAGAGCGCGTTCTTTCTTTGGTTGTAACCTCTCAAACACCGATGGCCTTGAAGGTAGAGGTTCCGGAATGTTCGTTGGAGATGATTCATCTTCAACCCCGATGTAGTTATTGCTTGCCTTCCTTATTGCAATGCGGACGGGTGGTGAAGGATTATATCCCAAGGCCTGTCCGGGGACCCAATAATGGGAACTTTTGCTTTCGTGGCCTTATGTGCTTCTTCGATTCTTTGCTTTTGCCCCCATTTTTAGAGCATGGCTTCGGTATCCGTTTGCTGCCTTTGCGAGGAGTTTGTAAGCAATAGGATCAAAACCTTCCCTTCTTGTGGCTGGCACTGTTCCATGTTCTATAACCGGGCCTTCTTTAGGACGGGTAAACCCCTGCAGAGGAGCATCCATCTTCACGGCATTGATCTTGGGAAGTGGCAGGGTCAGTCCACTCAACGCTTTGGATTTTTGAGGTGGATAAATGTCTTCACATTCCTTTGAGGCATGGGGAGGTGCTGATGACTTTATCTCTTCATGCTTGCTAACCTCTCTCTTATCTTCAGATGGGATGGCCTTCTCCTCATCATCTTTTTCCCGTGATCTGGAAGCGCCTACTATCTTCAAAGGAGCCGGCTTCAGGTAGAATTTTGCATCTGCAAAGTGAGTTTCGGCTTCAGTGAAAGGTTTTTCATCCGCAATGACCTTTCTTACCACGCCAATGCGCCGATACTTAAAGCATTGATGAAGGGTTGAAGGGACGACTCCATTCTCGTGTAACCACGGCCTCCCTAACAACATGTTGTAGGACGTTCTAGCGTCAATCACATGGAACAATGCGCTTGAAGATAGCTCATCAATCAAGATGTCAAGTCGGATCACACCAATGGCTCTCTGCCCCCCTTGGTTGAATCCGTGGATCATAAGGCGACTGTCGGAGAGTTCATCCATAGAGACACCCAATTCTTTCATCACCCGGAGCGGCAATATGTTGACAGCCGATCCTCCATCTAGTAACACACGGTTAACTTTTTGCTCGCGTGTATATGCTGTGACAAATAATGGACGGTTATGAGGCGCTGATCCGAGAAGCATGTCGTCATCGGTGAAAGTGATCTCAAGCGTGCAAGCGAAGCCGTATTGTTTGAAGGCTCTTCCTCGATCGGCGAGTCTTCACTTTCCTTTACAACGTCCCTTTCTCTGCGTGGATAGCATAGCATGAAACAACTTCATCCTCTAAGTTTTCTTGATCGCCCCAACCTCGACGACTCTCTTAGGCATGTACTCCAATAAGGTGATTGGAGTGCGAGGCTTCAGACTCAACCTCTTTGGTGAATATGCTCTTCACTTTCTTGTTTATTTTCCTTTGTTTCCTTTTCAACTTTCTTGCCTTTCGGCCTCTCTTTGGATTGGAAGACTTGGTATAATTCATCTTCGGTTCATTGGCTTGAAGTAGGGTGACTTCCTTTGCTTTTTCTTATGGGTCACCAGAATCCATCCATCATCATCTTGTTTGGTGGAATTTGTGGTTCTCTTCTCTTCCGCATCGGCTCTGTTTGTTTGCGAGGCGTCCGGACTTTTTCTTGGCCATGGGCGAGAGAATCATGAATTTGATCTCAACAGGTCGAGTGATCCAAAGCGGATAGTCGTGACAATGACCATTCATTGGCTCTGCTACGGTAATTTGATTTGTGCTTGCTTTCTCTTCTTCAAGCACGATCTTTCCTTCCTCAGCCAAACGCATAACTTTGTCCTTGAAGACAAAGCATTTCTCGATCGGATGACCAGATAATCGGTGATATTTGCAATAGTTGCCTTCATGAGCTCTCGCCGCATCTACTTGGTCGCTTTGTTTTCGGAAGATCGATGAGCTTTAATTTCAACGATTCATCAAAATTGCCGCACGTCGTAATCGAAGAATGGATACGTCCTTTGTTGCCTCTCGTTCAAGGTAGGCCTACGCCTTTCACCTTGTCGTGGTTCAACCTTCCTCCACTCAGGCTGGATTGGCGTCGGATTGTTAACTTTTACAGGAGCTACGGTGGTGGCGTTCGACTCTTTCTTCTCCGTTCTGGGAGAAGCTTTCATAGATTTCTTAATTTCTTGTTTTTCTTTCCCTTTTCTTGGATCTTGAACAGGGGCCTGACCTCCATTTGCGTCAATGCTTAATTCCATATCATGAGCCCGAGTGGCTAACTCCTCAAACGATCTCGGCGGAATCCCTTTAAGGATGTCTGCGAGTCCCAGTGCATGCCCTGGATGCACATCTCAATAGTGGAGGCTTCAGAGAGTTGATCCTTGCAGTTGAGGCTAAGGCTTCTCCATCTATTAATATAATCAACTACTTTCTCCTCTTTCCATTGGCGGGAGTTGGTCAACTCTACCATGCTCACGGTTCTACGAGTGTTGTAGAAGCGATTCAAAAATATCTGCTCCAGTTGCTCCCAACCGTCTAGAGAGGCAGGGGCGAGATCGGTGTACCAATCGAAAGCGTTACCTTTGAGTGAACGCACAAATTGCTTCACCAAGTAATCTCCATAGGTTCCAGCATTGTTGCAAGTTTCCACGAAATGGGCAATGTGTTGCTTCGGGTTGCCCTTTCCATCAAATTGCTGGAAATTTGGTGGTTGATAACCGGCCGGCATTTTCAAATCATCAATTCTTTTGGTGTATGGCTTGATATAAGTCTGAGACGACTTCATGGATCCTCCGGCTTTGTCATTGATCGTCCCCATGATGAACTCCTGTAGTTGGCTGATAGGAATGGTCCCGTCGGGGGAGATCTTCAGATTGCTTGCCAAGGTAAAGGACTTGGAGGCTTCATGATCCTTGAAAGAGTTTTCTGGGGCAACTTTCGAGTTGTTCGCCATATGCAAAGACTTGAAGGCTTCTTGGTGTTTGGAAGTGACATCATGCTCGTCCTCTTCATCATGCACCACTTCTTTTGACTTGCTCGCTTCCCCAACGGAATCGATCTTGCTGGCGAGCTTTGAAATTTGCATGTCAAGAGTCTGAACATGCGACGTGAGGGCCTCAATGGCCTTCATGAGGCTAGCAATATGCTCCTCGAGATTTGTGGAATTCGTCACCATTACGTCAGCAGCCATTGGTGAAGTGGGTCTATCAGAAGCTTCATGCTGGAAAAGGAGGTTGATGCCAAACTCCTTTGACATACTTCGAGTGATAGGTCCAGAAAGTTGTCATTGAGATGAAGAAAAAGCCTTAGCAGCAGCAACCTTCGTAGTAGCGCCCTTCAAAGCCACAGTCTTAGCAGCAGCAGGCTTCGGAGCGGTAGAAGCAACCTTTGGTGCCATTTGTTCTTGACTTCTTTGGAAAGGAGAGATGAAAGGAGAGATGGGTCCCACCGGGCGTGCCAGAAATTTGTAACGCAAATTTCGTGTTAATCCCTGAAAATGACAAAGAAAACACAAAATTGTAACAAATCGAATTTTATTAGTTTATAAAATAAAAAGCGGTTACAATCTCTTGAATCCTTTGATTCTCCTCTTTAATTGTTGACAATTATTGGACTCCCGGATTTAGCAGAAGATCCGGAATTTGGTTGATTTCCTCCGGATATGGCGGAAGATTTTGACTTTGTGGTTGATTACTCCCGAATATGGCGGAAGAAACGGACTTTGGTTGATTCCTCCCGAGTATGGCGGAAGATTTGAATTGCGGGTTGTTCTCTCCCGGATATGGCGGAAGATCTTGACTTTGTGGTTAATTTCTCCCGAATATGGCGGAAGAATGTTTGATTTGGGTAGAGATTTGAGGCGGTGCTTTGACTCACCTTCGCCTCCGATTAGGTTGGAAGATCCTCGAAGGCCGGTTGAAAAACTCCGGATTTCTTGGTGGATGATCTTCAAATGATGTTGAAGAACGCCGGATTTGATGGAGAATCCTCAAAGATTGAAGAACACTTGAATGCTCTTTGTGCTCCCTAGATCCCCTCCTTCTTGGTGCTTGAATGCTTGAATGGAGTGCTTGATGCTTCCTCTCCAATCTTGAATCCTTGTGTGCTTCCGTCTTCGCTTTTAATGCTCTGCGTTTCGTGGTTTCGTGTTTTCGCCAAATGACCAAGGTCTCTCTTATTTATAGTGCTAGATGAGTGCCTTGGAAGTAATTCGCATTTAATGCTTTCACACTCATTTAATGTGTTCACACTCTGATTGATTCCCATAATATGCGCATTTAATGCGTCCAGACTCTCCTGATTGGCTCTAGCAATTTATACACAATCTCAAGATTTATTATAAATCAATAAAATCTCCTAATTAATTGATTTTAAGAGATTTTTATGATTTATTGATTTTTACATTATCTACCAATATTTAATGTTGGAAATAATATAAAAATACCTAGATTTTATGGCATGTGTAGTATGTGACAAATATGTCACATATATATTTCATATATCTACATAGCCATTTAATTATAAATAATTAAATCTCTAAATTTCTAAGAGATTTTAATTAATCATTTATTTTTTACATTATTCCTTAACAAATTAAATAGGAAATAATATAAAATAAATTTTATTTAGGACAAATATATTATGTGACATTTTTGACATACCACATAATTTTTCGTTTCTACAGTCGGATCATTTCTACTATTTCTTTATTTTATACATATATTAAATGGCTTTTCTGTTGTCATATATTTGTTCTTTTAAAGAACCAATTATGAATATGATAACGTCCTTAGTATTAAACTGTGATAGAGAAACCATGATAGGGATTATGGTTGATGAGATCTTTTATCACTTTAATGAGTTTGATACTTAAATGTCTCTAGGCTGATGTACTATTAAACAGGGCATTGATAGTACACTAGCACGTATTAGATGTCTTCTGTCTTTAAGAGCAGGGATTGATCTCGTCTATCGAAGTGTTGAGACACTTGGACTGTACGTGGACGTGTACTAAATAATGCGTACGTTAGAATGACCCACTTACACTAAGTGTCACACTATATGGCGGTTGTGTAATTATCCTTAGGACCGGAGTCTACATGGCATCATGGTGTGGATTGTAATGCTTTGACACTACTGAGGTTTCCCCTAGCCACGGGGCGATCATGCGGTAGTGATTGGGTGTGATACTGAAGCATGCGGAGTACACATGTATGGTCGTCCGGAAATCGCGTACCCTATAAGTAGGGGTGAATATCAGAAATGACCTTCTTATAAGGAATGTCTTACTCTCGTGAATCTTTGCAAAGTGGAAGTAAATGAGTTACTTCGAGAAAGCATGATATCGAGATTATAAGATACGGTCGTTGATGCTTGACACTCGACGAACGACCGTATGGATATTATTAAAGTGATAGGATTCTATTTACACGGTAACTGTTTCACATGAAAGGTAGTAGTCATTGCATTTGACTCTTCCGATGAATGGGGGTCCCGGTGTGTTGCTTGACGTTGTCCCGTGATCGTTAGGCATGAATGGCATTTTCGTAATTTTCACTTTGTGTCTACGGACAACACATTTGGAAGCCTATCAGGTCACACATATAAAAACATCTACCCGGATCAAAATACGGTTATAGTGATAACCAAATAAGGAAAGAATTTATCTCGTACTATAAAGGTTATAATTGTAAATTAATATGGTGACATTTATTTATTATGAATAAATATAATACAATATATTAATTATATTGATTAATTAAATATGTGTATTATGATACACATAATCTCGAATATATATATATATATATATATATATATATATATATATATATATATATATATATATATATATATATATATATATATATGATATACATGTATTTTGGAAATTAATTAATCATAGTATTATATTAATTAAAGAAAATTTCAATTCCCAAATTTGTGGGGAAGGAGACGCCATTTTCAAAGTATATTGGATACATTTGAATTGTACAATTTAATTACCATAATATTAATATTGGATATTAATTGATTTTGGAAATAGATTTATGGTAATAAGATAACGATATATTCAATATAAGATATTGTTAATATATATCTTGGAAATATATTTAATATAAGATATCGAATATTAAATGAGATAAATCAATCAAATGGATTTTCCTTATTTTATTAGGAAAAGGTTTTCTTTCACCTCAATCTACTAGGAATCTAATCTCAATCAGTTTGGGAGACACATGGGGCGCCCCACCCTTTATATAAAAGAAGGGTTGGCTAGCTCTTTTGTACATCACAATTCCAAGAGCTAATAGTTTTTGTGAAAAATAGAGAGCTTCTTAGAGAGAGATTAGAGACAGAGAAAAGGCCGGTCTAGCAACCGGATTTTTCTAGTAGCTATCCATGATGGGATTCCGGCGGGCTGTTCGTGTGGATCACCGGTAGAGGCCGAACACATGGGTGGCTCCGTGCATCACTGATCTTCTTAGACGGTCAAAGCATGGATCTTTTAGATCAACCAAGGTAACCACCGTATACTAGCTTATTTATTTATTGCTTAAACGAAGTCAATCTTGGGTTGATAGGAAATAAATTTTAAATTCTGCTGCATTCCCGCGTAGATTTCCTAACATGGGGTCCGTCCACTGTTAAATCAACTAATGGATACTCCTATTATGTGCATTTTCTTGATGATCATACTAGATATACCTGGCTCTACCCCTTAAAACAGAAATCAAAAGTTTATGATATCATTAAATAGTTCCAGAAAATGGTAGAAAACCAGTTTTCCACTGCTATTAAATGCATTCAGTCTGATTGGGGTGGTGACTATAGGACTATTGAATCTCATCTTAAGGACCAAGGCACCATG
The DNA here is from genome assembly GCA_026214975.1 of Gentiana macrophylla. Classification (NCBI taxonomy): domain Eukaryota; kingdom Viridiplantae; phylum Streptophyta; class Magnoliopsida; order Gentianales; family Gentianaceae; genus Gentiana; species Gentiana macrophylla. The sequence goes on from CM047805.1 coordinate 110,312,720, forward strand.
TTTAGACACCCCTACCCCATGCTCATGCTCGGCATGGAAGGACGTAAAAAAAGCATAGGCATGTGGTTGAATTAGGTCTTACTCTTCAGCTCAAGCATCTATGCCCTTCAGTTTTTGGTGGCACAATTTTCAACAGGTTGTTTTGATTATTAATAGTTTACCTACACCTGTTTTAAAAGGCCTCTCTCCACATGAATGTCTCTATCACATCAAACCTAGCTATAACTTACTTAGGATCTTTGGTTGTGCTTGTTATCCTCATTTAAGGCCCTTTCAAACCACCAAGTTTCAGTTTCATTCCCATGGATGTGTTAATCTTGGTCTTAGTCCCATCCATAAAGGGTATCAGTGTTTGGATGAAAGTGGTAGAATTTATATTACCAGAGATGTGATTTTTGATGAGTCCAACTTTCCTTTTGTCAATGGATTCTTGCAAGGACCCCATAAGTCTGTCATTGTTACACCAGAACTAGAAAATCAGTTCTTGTTACCTTCTTGGCACTCTGAGAAGGAAGATTCCAATGCAGCCCCTCCATTTGTTCAGGTATCTTCCATTCCTCCTTTTACTGTATCTATACACTCACCTTCTCATTCTTCCCATGTTTCATCTTCATATATACACTCACAAGATCCTTCTGCCTCACTTACATCACCACCACAGTCTTCTTCACCAAGACAATCCACATCTTCATATCCTGATGTGTGATTTTCAATATAATCACTAAATGCTACCGCAAGCGCACGGCTTATCGAGTAGTACTTAGGATGTCAATCCCACAGGGACTTGTAGTCAATCACCAAACAATTCCCGATTTATATTAGCTAGACAAATCAAATTTTTGGAAGTTTTTATCTAAAAATAAAGAAAATAAAGAAATTACAACTATGAACCAAGAACTTCAAGATTCAGGTTAAAGATTCAATTTAAAAGCATTTCTAGGATTTCGGAGTCACCACGGAATTACTATATGACTTACCAACAATATTTCCCCCAAGGTATGAAATTTACACCTATAAAAGCAATTATCAAATTTTATCACAAAAATATTCTCTCGATTTATCTTCGTGATCATACCTAAATTCAAACTAAACCCGGTTTCCTACGATAAAGAATGAAATTAGATCCATTAAAAGCCATAATTTCATTCCATCAAGGTATTTATTAGATTTTCATCCCAAAAAAGCCCTAGATCTAATTCTTGTATTCTAAAGTATCAATTAAGTAGTACTTTTCCGGTCACTATTTAATCGACTAATTTCTCTACGTAGAATTGTGATTATTCACCCTCTCGAGCTATTAAATTCGACAATAATACAAGAATAACACACAAGAATCAATTTATAAGCATCAAATTAATAAAGCAAGGGAAAGATTGAGTTTTTACATCATATATTCATATCCGGGTTTCTCCCTAATCCTATAAACTGATATCTACTCACGTTCCATATGAAGATTCCAAGATTCAATCATAGAATTCATACTTTGACAAGAAAAATAAATAAATAAAGAAAAGGAGAAAAAGAGAAAGAGAGAGAGAGAGAGAGAGAGAAATAAACCGTCAAAGTATTGCGTAAAATAATCCAACCTTGAAAAAGCTTCGTTCTTGAATTCTTAAAACCTAAAAAACCTTGTTCTTGGGGATGGGAGAAGATGATGAAGAAAAGAGGAGCAATAGTCGACTATTTCTTCTGATGGATGCGTGAATATTGATTTACACCACTTAAGGGATTAAAAATAGGATAATTACATCATAAATATAAGTTTCCATAATTAATTTAATCAAGAAAATCTCTAAAATCAAATATCTATCAATCTTGGACTCTTCTAGTGTGTGGGCTCCTCATTTTCATCAGAAATCACGCCAATTTGAAGGAAAATACGTTGGTGAAATTTCGACCAATCAGAACATTTCGTTGCCAGGATCATATTTTTGAAAACTGTCACACCCTGCGTATGACAAAGGCTGATTTTTGAATTCTACCACTTTAGCTCCGCTTTCTGGGCCTTTTTCTTCTAATCTCGAATCATCCTGCAATAATTCAGACATGCGCAGTAATCTAGCCCAAAAAGGATAAAAACATCGCAAAATATCAACATACGACACCAAATTGAGTCCAAAACAGCTAGAATTATTCAAATTTTTAGGAACTTATCAGATCCTGCTACAACTCAGATCCAGTAACACAACAAATTCCAGCCACACCACCACACCAGTCCATTACTTCAACTCCTACACCTCAACCTAATCCTTCACTTGTAAATAACCATCCTGTGATTACTAGAGCAAAAAAGGGCATCTTTAAACCCAAAGTGTTTACTGTAGTTTCTCATCATTCTGAACCTTCACGTGTTTCAGATGCATTATCTAGTGCAGAGTGGAAACAAGCCATGGAGGAAGAGTATCAGGCACTTGTAAAAAATGATACTTGGAACTTAGTTCCTCCCTCAGACACTCAAACAGTGGTGGGCAGTTGATGGGTATATAAGGTGAAACTTAAGAGTGATGGTTCAGTTCTTAAACATAAGGCTACGTTGGTGGCAAAGGGTTCATTCAGACCTATGGTGTTGACTTTATAGAAACTTTTAGCCCTGTAGCTGGCCTATCAACCAAGTGGACATCAATAATGCCTTCCTTAATGGTCCTCTAAAATAACCTGTGTACATGTACAACCAGAGGGATGTATGGATGCTACTAGGCCTCACTATGTGTGCAAGCTCAAGAAGGCCCCCTATGGTCTTAAACAAGGTCCTAGGGGCATGGTTTGAAGCCCTAAGGTCTCAAATTGTTGATGTGGTCCTTCAAACAATCTGCTTGTGATAATTCTCTGTTCATCCTTAGGACCCCCAAACTGCTTATTATTGTGTTAGTTTATGTGGATGACATTCTTGTCACTGGAAACTCACCACAGCATATTAACAAGTTTATCAAAATGTTGGATTCCAAGTTTTCCTTGAAAGATTTGGGACCTGTGTCCCACTTCCTGGGAATGCAAGTGGTCAAAGACTCATCTGGTTTGTACTTAAACCAAACTCAATATGCAAAACAGCTCTTATCCAGGTTAAGGTGTGATTCCCTTATGTCTTGTCCCACTCTTATAGTTGCTGGGAAGAAACTTGAAGAACAGCCTATGGAACTCTTTCAGAATGGTACTTTGTATAGGAGTTCTATAGGTGGTTTGAAATACTTAACTTATACAAGGCCTTATCTTGCTTTTGCTGTCAATTACTTCAGTCAATTTATGCAGACACCGGAAAGCAGTCAGAAGACTTTTAAGATATGTTATTGGTACCCTAACTCTTGGCCTATATTTCAAACATGCTGCCTGTCTCACTCTTATTGGATTTTCTAATGCTGATTGAGGGGTCTCTACACTTGATAGGAAGTCAGTGGGATGCTACTGTGTGTTTCTTGGGGATTCCCTTGTTTCCTGGAGTTCAAAAGAACATGATGTGGTATCCAGGTCAAGCACAGAGTCAGAATATAGGGCATTGGCTAATGTTACAGTAGAAATCAAATGGATATCCTCTCTTTTGTCTGAATTGAAGATTAGACCTACTGGTGTGCCTACTTTTTGGTGTGATAACACTAGTGCATCCTTCCTGGCTCAGAACCCTGTATATCATGCCAGGACAAAGCATATATAAATAGACATTCATTTTGTGAGAAATGAAGTTCTGAACAAGAAGTTGAATGTGTGTTATATCCCTTCAGTAGATCAGATTGCTATTGCTTAACTAAGCCTTTGACTACTACTCAATTTCAGAGTTTTAGGAGAAAACTCAATGTAGTTTCACCACCTTTGAGTTTGAGGGGGGATGTTAAGGTAATGTGATGACGTGGCACCATCATAGCTGTCCATGTTGGACTAGATCTAATGGTTGTTAGTGTGTTTGTTATTAGACCTTATCCACAGCAGATCTAGCCTTGGATTTGCTGTAGAACCGTTGGTACAATGCTGATATATTTGTCTGATGTATGAACTTCTGGAAAACTGATGAATTGAATGAATATGAGTATAAATTCCTAAATCTCTATCTACCTGCTTTCTCAACTAAAGCTAATTATATGCCTCTCCCCAATGGCTTTAAGCTATTAGATAGAGTTCTGGATTATTCTCTCAACAATATCGATTGTAGTTTTATTAGAGAATCTTCTCTCAACATTATCGATTGTAGGTTTTTTTTGGTTTTTTATTTATCGATTGTAGTTGTATTAGAGAACCTTCTTGAACAATGCCATTCATCGGTCTAACTACCTACCGGTAGGAAAGGAACGCTCCGTGGTGGATCCAGAAAAAAAAAATCGAATAGAGACACATACCAAAGCAATTTCAAGCCATTAGCGGGGGTTTTACAATTTTTTTTCCAAGTAAACTACCAGGGCCGGCCCTATGCTAAGGCCGGCGAGACCCGGGTCTTAGGCCCAATTCTGTCGGGAGGCCCAACGGTACATGTTTCGCTAAAAGAAAAAAAAAATTCGTGTAGATTTAATCCGATCCAACCTAATATAATATGTTAATTTTCTTTTTTCATAAAGGCCCAATTTTTTTTTTTTTACTCTAATTGATAAAGGCCCAATAAAAAATTTTACTTGACCAAAAAAATAGATATATACAAACAAGTTTTATCATTTTTTTGCATTTACGGATGTTAAAAACGCGATAAGTGTTGGAAAAAATGTAGTGCTTAGGATTTGACAGAGAATTAGAAATTCCAAGGCACGTTAATAACATTGTCTTTTAAGGGTAAGTACATATCAGTTCGAAAATGCGTGTATCTGAAAATGCATATCCCTTCATGAATTGATGCATGCATTGGTTTAGTTGCGATAACATTAACCCCGTTTCGTTGCGATAACATTAATTCGTACGGCAACTCGTATGCAAACGATAACCAAAATATTTATTTATGAAAAAATATCTAACAATAAGTATGTTTTAAAAAAAAATTTAACTAAAAGCGGTCGGGAGCAGTGTTAGCGCCATATATCTGGCGAGGCCGGCCTGTAAACTACATTATTTGATATAAATCTTTTTTTGGATCTTCGGATACCGGCCCTAACCCTTATCAAGGTGGATCCGCCCCTAAAACGTACGAGGACTTGTTGATGACCCACCGGCACAAGCAAGAAGATGATGAGCCAAAGTTGAACATGACGGAAGTAAATATTAATCCTGGTGTAGCCTTTCTTTGTAGTTTGTCCATGCTGATTTGAAAGTTTAGGATGGTCATCAACCTTTCAATCCTACTTGTTCAAATATGAAATAGTCTATATATATATATATATATATCGGCGCGCATATAGTCTTTAATTAAAAACGATAACACAAAATAAATAACGAAAATAAAATAAAATTACGTGGTTCGGTAAATGTGACATACGTCGACGTACGTAAGAGATAATATGATTATATTGGAGAAATACAAAAGAAAAAAACACTCTCGAAGACTAAAGCCAGAAACCAAAAATAGGCTAAGACAATTGAAATTAAGTAATAAACTAAGACAACTGAAAGTTTAGCTTATGGGATACAACAAAATAAATAACCAAAAGGCTATTAAAATAGTAACTTAATTCGGCACGTCTTTTCCATACATGTACCTCGATCTAACGTAGGATTTTGTGTGATCAACCCCGAACGCGGTAATCTCTATGACTGAACCTCGATCTACATAGAACTATGTGAGATCAATCCGGTGAACGGTAATAGTTTTGACTGAACCTCGATTGAAAATCGGACAATCCGAAGAATGGTAATAGTCTTGACCGAACCTCGATTGAAAGTCAGGATTATGTGGAAACACGATATATGAGTGCACGAGCTTAGAAAGAACATAAGATATGGATATTGATATAGCGTAGAATATCAGGTTTGCGGTAACAGTGCTTATCTTGAGGATATAAGGCTTTATATACGTGATTTCTCCGTGAAGAGTATGGCGGTGAACAAGAACAATACAGTCGGAATAACGTTAAGGAAGAACACGTTAATGAGTCGACAAATTGACAGAGTAGCTCTGTGTGTATTAATTCTTGGATCCTTTCTATTACATTAAGATCCCATATATATAAGCTAAGACTATGTCGGTTTACTGTTCATGACAAGACAATTAAGAATACATAATTAAAGATAATTATGCATGCAATACAAGTGGCCTAGCCAGCTGTCAAAATTAGCCAGATGGAGTGATAAGTATGGCGAGCAGCGAACAGCGGCCTCGTATATGCCTTGTCTTGAAATCAGTTTGACCATATGGGTAGAAATCACACGGAGAGGAGGAGTCCGACTTATGACCAGCGGACAGGATCCGGCTTACTGTTGGTGGATAGGACCCGGCTTACGAATGGCGGGTAGGATCCGGCTTATGTGCGCGGACAGAGGGGAAAGAGGCCCCATATCTTCGTTATTGGGCCATGATAGTAGGCCCAATCTAGATGAACAGGGCCCTATTCCGGTTCGGGTATATCAATGGCCCCCTACTCTATGCCTGGCGTGTCCGCTGAGGCAGAGAGTATAATCTTGAAGAAGAAATTGAGAGCCGCACCCTTGTATTGTCGCTCGTGACAGAAGTGTGCCGATAACGTTCTATCGGGCTTGAACTAGTGTTGGTGAAAACCACCAGCTATATGTTGTGCATTATAGCGGATAGGCTTGCTGCCGATAATATTCTATCGGGCTTGAATCAGTGTTTGTATCGCGTAGCGAATTACCGATTATATGCTGCGCATTGTAGCGGACAGGCGTAATCGCCGACAACGCTCTGTCGGACTTAGTCACCGATAACGCTCTATCGGGTATGGATTGTCGAATAGGCACCTGCGGGCATTGATAGATGTTGGCCGCTTGAAGAAATAATTGTAGACCGTGATAATCTGAGGCCGTGTGTTTCGGACAGGTTGATGGCCGCCAGTGGGGATTTGAACGGTTGGAGATGACAAACGGATGTATTGGTTCACGAAATGTCACGTCAGTTACGTACACTGACACGACGCTTGAAATGAACCGTCCTTCGCTCTGATTGGCTGAGAAGAATTGGTAACTGTTCCAGTCATTATGACGTTTGAATTTCAAAAATACAAACGTCTTTTCCCTCCCGATTTTTTCCTATAAATAGAGGCTTCCACCCCTACTCTTCCACTTTTTTTTTCTGCAAATTTCTCCGGCGGTAGCGATAGAGGATTCCGGCAAGTGCAAGCAAACTCCGGCAAGCGTATAAACATGATCAACATCTCCACTTCTTTTCTCATTAATCAGGTACTAATTTGCACATTCCTCTTGTCTTTCAATTCGATTTTACCTTTATTTCATCTGTTTCTCTTGCTTGAAGATCATATTGCTGTGAATTCGTATTTGTCAATGTTTGATTTTTAAGATGAACACCGTAAATTCGCCCTTTACGTTTCCCCGTGTTTTATGCCTCTTTTTCCCCAAAAACACCTTTTGTGGATACAAGCTTTGATTGTTGTTTTTTGGCAATGCCTGAGTGTTTGTGTTGGCTTGGGGTTTTCCAGGGTTTGTTTGGGGGTTCTTCTGGGTTTGTTTTGCTAAGGAAAATGGAGGGGCGAGTGGTGAGAGTCAACTTTACTATGTTTTGGTGCATGTTTTAACCCCTGTTTATGACACTCTTGGCTTGTTTTGCGTGGTTTTAGACCGATTATAAGGTAAAAATGCTTTGAGCACTTACTTAGAGGTAATCCATCAAATTGATGGAAAACCTTATCATTTTACGGTGTTTTGGCCCTAATCGAGCCCTATTTATCTTGCGGGATTATGCTTGGTATATTATGCTATGGAAATGAAGGAAATAGGTGACTCGTAAGCCCGGAAGATGAGGCATGAGACTTAGAATGGCGAAACCGAAGCCCGGGGATGGAAACGGATCAAAGGTGGTTGGTGCTTTTACCATTTGTTCACTTTATCAATGGCTCAGAAAACTTGATGACCAAAATAGTAACGACCAACCTTAACCGGCAGAGTACCGGGTCGGAAGTACTGTAGAGGTGAGCAAGGTCGTATCCCACGAGGAATTTATCGAATACCAAAGTCGTTTTCGGATTTAGTTTAGGTTAACCAAAGATATTTCAAGTATTCAATTATGCTAAAACGATATTTAAACGAAAAATAAAAAGAGAAAGAGACATAGCCAAACCATGATCCAACTTATTACTTTCGCCCCTCTAATCAATTATTCGGGAGTGGGATTAACCAACCTACCAACCTAACACTTATACCAACTCATTCATGGGTGCAAACTCCTAAGCTAGTGTAAGACGCCATACAACAATCAAACACCCTTTGCCCGGTTCAACAGTCCGCCTTTAAGGATTTAACTGACCGAAACAAGATTAACGCACTAGAGTTGCTCGATTTCACAACCGATTGAACCTCACTCCCTAATCAATCCAAACAACTCAGTTGATTATAAGAAATTATCTTAAAACTCCTTTTCCCACACCCCTTCGCAACATACATTTATAAAAGTGGTGTGTGTGTTCATGAACTAGGTGTACAGTCTAATTCAAGCACTAAGAACAAGTTTTAAGACATGAATTCGTCAATATAACAACAATTAAGCACTACCCATTCCCAATTTCATCAATTAGAGAGTGATTTCATCAATCTTCACATGATTTGACAATGAAATGTTTAGCTACTCATAATAAAACATGAAATAACAATCAAAAAGAAGATTAAAGCCATAAAAGAGAAAGAAAACTAGAATTAATTACCAAAATTCGAAGATGATGATGTTTGTTCAATCTCCATACAAACCCATGTCACTTGGAGAAGAAGACTTCAAAAACACCAACAAGGAAGAGAGAATCTATGCTAAATTGTGTTTAATCTAAGGGAACGAGTGAAAGAAGAGCTAATATAAGGGAGAAACGTGATGAAAATCGACCTAAGGCAGTCCTAATTAAGTCTAGGTATGAGTTCCTATCAAATGGGGGTGAAAAATCTATTTAAAAGCGCCCAAAAATGTGCAGATAAAGAAGTTTTGGAGTGCACCAAAGTCCTCGGCACGCGCTGAAGCTGTTCTGTGACTTTCTGTGGTCTCTGTTCTACTTTGGCGCACCCCACAGTCTTCAGCGCGCGCCAAAAATCTGGACTGATACACCTTCAGTAATCTGGAAATATCTTTGCGTGTAGAGCTCCAATTTGAGTGATTCAAAATGCGTTGGAAAGCTCATTCAATTATCTACAACTTTAATGAAAACCACAAGTCCAGGAAATTCATGTATCTAGGAGAAAATTGCAGATAAAGTGAACAAATGGTAAAAGCACCAACCACCTTTGATCCGTTTCCATCCCCGGGCTTCGGTTTCGCCATTCTAAGTCTCATGCCTCATCTTCCGGGCTTACGAATCACCTATTTCCTGCATTTCCATAGAACAATATACCAAGCATAATCCCGCAAGATAAATAGGGCTCGAATAGGGCCAAAACACCGTAAAATGATAAAGTTTTCCATCAATTTGATGGATTACCTCTAAGTAAGTGCTCAAAGCGTTTTTACCTTATAATCGGTCTAAAACCACGCAAAACAAGCCAAGAGTGTCATAAACAGGGGTTAAAACATGCACCAAAACATAGTAAAGTTTCTCTCATCAACCACCCCCCACTTAGCGTTTGCTCGCCCTCGAGCAAAATGAGCGTTTTAAAAGAATCCAAAAAGTCAACGTTACACGTGTAGGTCAAGCCAATCACATATCAAGGATAACCGAAAAGTAATTGAGTAAATGCATGCCACTTAACCCTACCTTATCAAGCAATCAGGATGTGTGTGTGTGAATAGCTTACCACGGTTCACCGGTTTGGATTATGGACGCTAGGTTAATACGACTACACCATAAGCTCATACTTCATAATCTTCTCCACTAATCGGGGCCAACCGAGGCTAAGTAAGGTCAAGTAGGACTTGCACGGTTGTAATGTTAGGCTAGGGACGGGGCTAACCGAAGGGAATTTATGGGGAATAACCAACAAAGAGATAAAAACGAGCAAGCTCAATCACGGGGTGTAGCAATACAAAACGTAGCTAGCTTTACCCTTCTCTAGCTCAAAATGAAACTATAAACATGATCCAAGAAATAGAATGTCATATCGCACTATGTCTCAAGTGTAACGAGGCAAAAGCATACAAGAATCATGTTTCTATATTAAGGATTCATCCCAAACACCAACATCATATAACGAATCACAACATGAATCCCAAAACACTTGGCTTTCTTTGACTCAACCTTTATTACACTTTTATTGACTTTTATTGCAAGCTTTCTTTGATTGATTTCATTTTCTTTTGACTTTTCTCTTTTCTTTTCTTTTCTTTTTTTTTTGAATAGAAACTTTTTGAATTTAGAAAGCTGCACTATACAATTTAAACAGGTTTGAGTCAAAGTCCATCACGTACATACAATATAAAAATGAGCTCATCCCCTCCAAATTGTGAAAATAGCTCGTAAAAACCAACTCCTCTATACATACGTACTCCTCTACCACCCCACACTTGCTTTAGCAAGTGTGCTCGAAGTGAAAAGATTAAGCTTTGCTCGTAGGGTGTTCAAGGGAATGTAGACCACAAATAAGGCTTGGGGTCGGGAAATTACGGGCTAAATACGAATGGCTAAGTGTCGGAGGGGGGTCTAACCATCCTACCAAGGCTTAGAGGGGTTACTGTGGAATATGTAATGGGATGGCTATTTGGCTCTGGTTAGGTCAAAGAAATGCCATAACTATCGTCCCAACAAACTCTACCAAAGTCAGCCTTTCTATTTCGTCTCGAAGTTAATGGTATGAGTTCTAGGTAGCCGAATTGTGCCTAAGTCTACCATAATCGGTCACTAGTTACCATGGTTCATGAAAACAAAGCTATACGTGCGTGCAAATCCCGTCTCCAAGATAGGGTAGTAAGCCAAGTAACATGCATTCAAACATTCACTAAACCATTTATCATATCAATGTGAAGGCTCAACATACGAATGCAACATCAATACCATGGAAAATTTTAAAAATTGCTCAAATTTTACTAAAGTAATGACCAAACGATAAGCATACAACACAATGGCTACAATCAACAACAAAGCACAAATCATAGCTAAGCCTACCACCCCCCACTTTAAATGCAACACTGCCCTCAGTGTGTTAATGATAAAAGAGAGAAGGCTTAGCTTAACCCGGAAAAAAGGCGCAAACCATGTACGTGACATCTCCATGAAAGTTCCACTCGAATACCTGAAGCCATGAGACAAAAACACCAAGAAAACGAATGCACGGGGAACATCCACCGTGCCAAAAGCAAGCAAAAAATATCGAGATATAATAAAAGAGCGCAAAGTCACATACACGATCATATGAAACCAAAAAGGGGAACCGACTCGGGGAGCATGGGATGAAAAGACAATCAAACAAGTAAAACAACATCCATGCATAAAATATGTGCCAAAATGATAACAATCCAAGTACGGTACGGGAATGAAAATGAAGTCTTCACCCGAAAGCTCTTTTCCTAAGCCGAAATTCTCCACTCTTTTACCTAAGACTCACTCCTAACCTTATTTTCTTTTTTCTTTTTTTTATTTTTAATAAAACTATCTTTTAATTAATGGAAGAAATAAAGTGCTACAAAAAGTTTGCCATATCCTGGCCCGCCCCAAGTTTGCGTGATAGAATGCATAGCATGGCCTCCTTAAACCCTGTGTGTGGCAAACCCAGTGTAGGAAAATCCATCACACAGGGAAGAGTACTCGCTCTATGCATTCCCAAAAAATCCCAAACTCCAAAAATATGTACAACAATGGAAATCATAAGTAGAAGAATGGCGTCTGTGTGTCTCGAATCTTGTAGGAGTGAAATGTGACTCGATCGCTGATTATACGTCCGAAAGTATAATACATCCCGATCGTGCTCGTTCAGTGACCGTTGCATCCGCTTGAGCATATGTAACGTCCAGTTCCGATCCTGAGCATTGTCTACAACCATCACATAAGGCAAAACATCACAAAGCAATAAAAGAGGGAGCACCATTGTAATCCACGAAAGGAACAAAAACACCTGAATTGCACCCCTATCAGAGTGGTAGGGGTGCGTCCAAGGCTCAATGCACTCCAGATATCCAGTCCCGTTGAAAGAGGACGTATCAAAAGACTCTGTCCACATCACCAGCACGCAAGATAAGTGGAGAGTACCAAGCAAAATCCAATGAGTAAAGTAGATAAAGAACAAAAACACCTGGTTTGCACCCCAACCAGGACTGGAGGGGTGCATCCATGTGAATAGAGTGAGTGATATGTATGCGCATTGACTCCCAGGGCGCCTTCCTTGTCTGCAGTCTGTCAATCTGTAAACACTGTGTAACGCAATACAAAGTAGAATCGTAACAAAAATGGGAGAGTAAATGAGGGGAACAACACGACCTGGTTTGCACTCTTCACAAGTGAAGAGTGCTTCCTGGTGTCTGAGCGACATGTCGGATATGAGGTGGTCCATGAAGATCATCGTAAATAAGCTGCAAAATATGTGGTGGGACATCCCTTTGTTGATCGAAGATCCGATTCTCCCCTTCCAAAGCAGCTAGGCCGTCCGCAACCCCGTTGCACTCTCTGTAAACGTGTGAAATGGTATACGACATCGAGCGCAGTATGTGATGTATCTGAGTAAGGAAGAGACACAAGGGCCACCCTCCGCCCTTCCCACCCGAAATAATACGGTGAACATAGAGCGAGTCAGATTCAATATCCACGGGCTGATCCTTATTACACAACCGAAGCCCAAATAATAAAGCTTTAACCTCAGCGTAACTCACTCCTAACCTTATCAAACAAAGAAAAAGTGGGTTGCCTCCCACAAGCTCCTTTGTTTTACGTCATTGGCTTGACTTATTCAGAAACTAAAAGAGAAGCAACAAAGCACGAGTGGAATGAAAGAAAAAAAAATTGCACATCTTTTGCCCAATAGCATCAAGAACATGGCAATTAAAAAAAAACTTTCACCCACTTTTATATTGTAACAAAAATAAAAACATCTATCTAAAACATTCTAAGTTTAAAGTCCTTAGTTTGACTTTCTACCCCCAACAATACTAAGGATAGTTATACCAAAGGAGAGCAAACCGTTATGTCTCCCTACACACATCATAAGAATTGAGCCCACCCTTAAAATGGGGCAAGACAAACAAGGGCTCAATACCCACCACCAAGATTGGTTCAAGAAATTCACCGTGAAACACAATGAATTTAACTTCCCCGAATGAGAGCATATGCCAAGTAACAAAGATTCAAACAACAAGCAATAAAATTTTGGGTCAACCAGAACATCAACATATTCTATGTGATCCACCACCACTATTTTTTCAATAAAATTCAAACGAGAAGGAATAAATGATTCACTAGTAGCATGTTTCATACCTTCTTCATAACACTCATGATGGGTGATTACCTCAAGAGTCGACGGTGGAGCAAAGGAAATTTCATCATTTTTAGCACTCATCTCAACCTTCCTCTTCTCAATCAATTTCTTTACCCGGTTCCCAAGTTCTTTAATGCCGATTGAAGAGTAGTAGCATTCGTTTTAATATCCATCAATTCCCGACCTTGCTTTTCCAAAGCTCGGCCTTGCTCTTGCAAAGTTTTGTTGATTTGCTCCAATAACATATCGGTCGAACTCTTTTGTGGAGGAAGAGGTATTTGTGAAGGTTGAGCATATTGCAAATAGGCATCGGGGTGTTGAAACTGAGAACTTGGAGGACTCTCCCACTCACTGTTGTATTGTGATGTGTACGGGTTGAACTGATAATATGGTTAGAATCCAAAACCCATACCACCGAAATTAAAGCCTCCAAATGAGTAGGGAGGAGATCCCTCATGGCCATACAAATTCATACACTACAATTCAAGGGAACAACAAGAACTCAATCACGGTATCTAGTCACCACCACCACTGCAGTAGATGGTGTGACTCTTCAGCAGAAATCCAACATCAAGAAAGAAGAAAAATAAAAGAAACATAAAAAAACAACCTAAGCCTAAGTATTCCAACGACTTATGAGATATCGATATGATTCCCCGGCAACGGCGCCAGAAAAACTTGATGACCAAAATAGTAACGACCAACCTTAACCGGTAGAGTACCGGGTCGGAAGTACTATAGAGGTGAGCAATGTCATATCCCACGAGGAATTTATCGAATACCAAAGTCATTTTTTTTTTTCTGATTTAGTTCAGGTCAACCAAGATGTTTCAAGTTTAATTACACTAAAACGAAATATAAACAAAAGATACTAAAGAGAGAAAGAGACATAGTAAAGTTGACTCTCATCAGCGAGGTGTCGGGGTGTGCTCGCTTTCACCTTGGCCCAATTTCCATACCTAGGTGATTAACTGATCCACCTTGCCCTTTTTCTTTTCTAGAATGTCTTCAGAACGTACCCTGTCTCAATCGGATGAAGAAGGTCGGGCCACAGCAGGCTATGGCTCTGAGGAGGTCAGTATGGAAGAAGCTAGCTCCGGTGCCGCTGATGAGGAGATAAATATTGAATCTGAGCCGGAAGATGAGGAAGTCGTAGTAATTGGCGAGGGCGCCATAGGGGTTGAGGTCGAAGATGAGGACCAAATAGCGCTCAACGACTTGCTTCATCGAATGGAAAAAGTTATAACCTCCGGAGCCGCTAAGCGTAGCTCAAAGATCAAGGAAGCCGTGGAAACTGCAAAAGTGTCGAGAAAGACCGGTGCGTCGAAGAGACCGTCTGCGGCTAGGAAAACCAGGGCGGAGAAGGATTTAGCCGTGTCCAACGAGCCTGAGAAGAAGAAGAGGCCGCCAAAAAAGAGATCGAGTGTCGTCGAAGTGAAGCTTGCAGAACAAAAACGTGCCGATACTAACCTTATAGCTTGATGGCGCGAGTTCTGAGATTGGATTGATTACACGTCGGCGATGACAGCTTACGATATTTCGGATGATTACCGATTCGTTAGTATGGGCGCGAAGAACGTATCCCGGACGTCTGGTCGGGATACAGAAGATTTCTTGTGGCTTCACTATGATCACCAAGTGGCCGGACTTAGGTCACCATTTGACCCCTTCTTTATTACCTTTATGGAGGAACTGAAGGTCATGCCTTGCGACCTCAGTCTGGGAATGGCTCGGGTAGTAATGGAGCCGACAATGGCAGCGCTGCTATACTTTTATAGTTTCACAAGAAAGGGCGACGCCGGGCAAGTTCAACCGCGCAGCAAATCAAGTAGTGGTAAACCTCATCTTCTGTTCGGTCTCCCCGATAAAGTGACGGATTGGGACAAAAGGTGCATGAGGGTTGAATCCCGAGTAGGATGGCCCTTTCCCAAGCTTCCCGCGAATTCTCTACAAACTGAACATTTGAAGGATATCCACACCCAGGAGGAGGACGACGAGTTTATCGCCGAGCTTAAGGAGCTGCTCGGGTTTGTTCGAAAGGGTGTCGAACAACCTCAAGCCTTTAACTGGAGATTGCTCTTAGATGACAGTCAACCTTATCTCAGAATGGCCGGTCTACCCGTAGCCGGCGTAGGAGATCCCCTGGTTGTGGTCGATCCATTACCCACCGATCCTGATTGGTACGGAGAGTGCCATCATGGCCGATGCCTGCCCTCCCAATGTAGAGTCTGTTTAGGCGACCCCTCGCTTTGGGCCCCGAGTACGATTTTTACTTTGCATTCTTTCTGATATTTTTCGATTGCCTGTTTCCTTTGTTACTTCTCTTCATGTTATTTTTCAGGTCGCTAATAAGTGTTGTTTTCCGCAGGTACCATGGATGATCTCGATCAACGCAGTCAACTGACCCGAAGGAAGACTACTGGTGAGGTCAAGAGATCCGCTGAGCTGGAGGGGATTAAGACCCCGCTTCCTACGATCGATATAAGGAAAGGGGCGGTTGGAGCCTCTGGATCTCAAAATGAAAAATCAACTCAGCCGCCAGCCAAGCAAACGGTGAAGAAGACGGCGACGAGCAAGATTCTCAAACAGACTACCCTGACAAAGCCTCCGGTTGGTGATAAGAAAATGAGGGCTGTTGTTGAGGATATCGACCCTGCAGGAGGTGGTATCGGCGAGCAGGAAGCCCCCCCCCCCCTTCAAAATCCAAAACTTATGAGGCCCGGAAGAAAGATGCTGCTGATAAAGGCAAATATGTGGCCGATGAAACTTTCTTAGTGGGGAAAAAGTCACTGGTGCCTTTTGCTGGTGTACCTGTTGGGCCCACGGGGAATCCCACGGTGTGGTAAGACAAAGAGTTTATGCGCCAAGGTACCCTCGATTTGCCCAAGGCCAAGATGATTTCAAGGGGAATCGCTGATGTGGAACCGCTGAGGCATTTGAGGTGGGGTCTCCCTAACCCTGTCCAACTGGAAATCGGCCGCAGGATCGCTGATAGAATCTTCTTGGCCGATCAAGCCGATCCTCGCATGACCTTCCTCCAAAACATAGAGGATCTGTGGGGTTTATACGGCGCCACGGTGAGCATGGTAAACAACCTTCCTTCCTTTTCCATTTTTCTTCATTTATTTTATCTTTGAAGTCAAGTCTGACCTCACTGACATTCTTCTTTTCAAGTGGGTACAGGTCTGGCACGATTATAGGAACACAATATCGTTAAGTGCTGATGCTAACAAGGAGCTGATCACCACCAAGAAAACTCTCAAGGCCGCTAATGAGGTCACGGCTGGTCTGTATGGCAGTTTGAGTGCGGTTGAGGCTGAAAACGAGAAGTTGAGACTGTAGCTTGCCGAGGCTCAAAAGAAATCCGAGCGTCTGGAGAAGCTTAACGCTGAACTCACGGAACAAGATAGGTCCACTGCCCGATCCATGAAAGAAATGCAGCAGAGAGTAACAGAGGCTCAGGCCCATTGGGAAGCCGAGCAAAAGGTAAGCGAGGGTTTGAGGAAACAGCTGGCGGATCTGAGATCGAGTGTCCAAGGTCAGATTGAGGCCGCGAGCAAGGCTGCTGCTAGAGTGAATTTCCTGATGGGATATGACCAAGGGTTCTATCACATCGCCAGGTGCATTTGGGCTCGCGGCGACGATACTCCTGACATCGACACCTTGCAAGACTGGATTCTCACCCATCCCTTTTCTGATCATCTAAGGATTTCCACCCGCACATACCTTTTCTCCGACATCGAGCTACAATGATACATCCCTAAGTATGCTCCGGATTGGGAGGTGCCCGCAGTGGTGGAAGCGAATTTAAGGGAGCTTGTGCGTCGGGCTACCCAAGCGAGCACCGAAACTGAGGAAGAGTGTGAGCAGGCTGGAGAAGAGGCTGAGCAGACAGGTGAAGAGGCTATAGAGCCTACCGAGTCTGAGAAAAATGCTGACCAAATGCTGCACCATTCCCATCATGAGGAGAAGGTTCACAATGAAGAAATGCGGCCTGGAGACTCTTAGATTTGTGCTCCCTGTTCTGTAAAAACTATTTTGATTTTGCGTATGTATAACTCTTTTTCTTTTTGCACTTTATTTTTGCAATAACATTTCTGAATGAAGTCTGCTTTCTGTTCGCCTGATGTATGCTTATTTTTTGCTCGAATTTATTGCATAAATTGAGTCTGATTATAGTAGCATCCGGCCCCCTTGTTTTAGATAAGATTCCAAGTTGATACGGATCGTACCTAACTTCGAGATATGTCTTCCTTGAATCTTATCTGAAATAACTGCTCGATTAAAAATATGGAACTTCATGTCCGCCCCCCTCTAGAATCTGATCTCAAATAACTGCTCGCTTAGGCAACTTGAATTTTCTGGAGGGTGGCCCCCTATTTTGAGATGAGATTCGGAGTCGAATACGATATGACCTCTGATGGATCTGTTTTCTCGAGGTTGTTTTAAATTTTTCCGAATATGGCCCCTATTTTTTATAAAGGTTGAGGTGAGTTCGAGCTTTTGTTGAATTTTTTTTGAAAAAACCATCTTTTACCCGTACGCCGGGCACAGCTGAAGCATACAATAATACGCATTCTAAAAGAGAGATGCAAAATCGGGCTTTATTAATTTCGACTCATCCCGTTATATGAGTGAAGATTACAAGCAAGTAAGAAAGCCTAACCACTCACGTCGTAAACTAGAGGATAGCCATAACCCTAACCAATTTATTACATGTAGTACCTTTTGAGATTATCCGTGTGCCACGGCCTATTGAGCTCGAAACCTTGCTGATTTCTGAGGACATAAGTTCCTTTTTTGATCTCTCTTGCGACTTGGTAAGGACCTTCCCAATTTGCCGTTAGCTTACCCTTATCAGGCTCCATACCAGTGGCCTTTCTATTTCGAAGAACAAAATCCCCGACCCTAAATGAATGATCGCGGATTCGCTTGTCGTGTTGTTGTTTAGCGAGTTGCTTGTAATTCGCAAGCCGATGGTATGTCGCTAGCCTTTTCTCTTCCGCTAGATCTAAGTCGATCTGTCTGTTCAATAAATTGTCCGTTGGGTCGTGTAAGGCGACCCTGATGCTGGGTAGAGCCATTTCGACAGGAGTCATGGCCTCTGATCCGTAAGTAAGAGCAAAAGGTGTTTCTCCTATGGGTGTTTTAATTGTGGTGCGGAGTGCCCAAAGTATAGTGGGTATCTCGTCGACCCACCCACCTGCTTTTACTTTGTCATCCACACTCTTTTTGAGCATCTTTATTATTTGTTTGTTGCCGGCCTCAGCATGGCCGTTGCCTTGAGGATAAGCCACGGATGATTGCCAGTGCTTGACCTTGAATTCCTCGCAGAGCTTTGAGAATTACTTTCTAAATTGTGGGCCGTGGTCTGACACCACTGCCCGCGGGATACCAAAGCGAGAAAAAATTTGATCATGTAAGAAATAACCCGCGGCCTTTGCGCCTATCTTGACCATAGGCTTAGCCTCGATCCACTTTGTAAAATAATCCATAGCCACTATAATAACCTAGCACCCACCTCTACCTGATGGAAAAGGTCCGATGAGATCGAGTCCCCAAATGTCGAAAGGCCAATGTGCGACCATGATGCTCTGTTCGACAGATGGTATCCTGGGGATGTCTGCATGTTTTTGACACTCCGGACATTCTCTGACTAACTTTTTTGAGTCCTTAAGATTCGTCGGCCAGTAATACCGTGCGGTTATAACCTTCTGGGCCAAAGAGCGACTAGCGGGATGGCCCCCACACACTCCTTGGTGAAGCTCGATAAGGATTATCTTGCTTTCTTCTTCTCGAACACATCGTAGTAGAGGTTTTGTTGCGGATCTCCTATAGAGTATTCCGTTGTTTATAATGTACCGGGCTGCTCTTTTCTTTAGCACGCGAGATTTAACCGCTCCGTCAGGTAAGACGCCTGACTCTATATAAGCCTGAACCTCGTCGATCCAGCATGTAGTCGGTGCTGGTCCGTCGATTTCCATGATTTGTGTTGCCTCGATAGCGGGTACCGCTAGGTACTCTATCATTATGGAGGGATCTGTGAGCTCTTCTTTGAGAGATAGCTTAGAGAGATAGTCTGCCCGCTCGTTGTCCTCTCTCCGAATTCTGATGAACTCGCAATAGTTGAAGCCGGCTTTCAATCGTCGAACAATCTCACCATATTTCTCGAGAATACTATAATGCGTGTCATAGTCCCCTGAGATTTGGTTGACGATAAGTTGGGAGTCACAGTTGGTGGGTCGTCAAACCACCAAAGATAAAATCACCTACAACCTCTATAGCTAGTATAGCAGAAGTAGGGGTCGAACCCACAGGGAACGGTAGATTTATTTCTCTTAAAATTTGTAACAACAAAAGATATTTGGTTTTACCTATAACCTAAAAAAGAAATGAAAAATAAACGAAGGAAAGTTCCAAATAATTAATTATTTTCCTCAATTCCCACGATTGATCATCAATTCAAGGATGACTCGTTAAATTATTAATAAATTGGTTATAGCCACCGACAACCGCCAAGTGACCAATCTCTCCTAAATTCGATAATCAAGACACGCTCGTTAATTATTCTCTAACCGGAAGACACCCTTAGACACGGTCATAAGAGTTTGGAATCCCGGAAGCATTAAGGTTTGAGAGACCCAATTCAAGGTATTAGGCCAACCAGACTAATTTTAACCTAGATTATCTATTTCCACAACAGGGAATCCTACGGGCTACGAACCGGCAGGTAATGTGTTGTTTACCACTAAAAATCCAATCTTTTATGGCAACCGCCTAAGATCGATTTTGGTACTAGATCAAAATAATCGCTATCGCGCGCCAACAATCAAACAATAA
Organism: Gentiana macrophylla; assembly: GCA_026214975.1. Lineage (NCBI taxonomy): Eukaryota > Viridiplantae > Streptophyta > Magnoliopsida > Gentianales > Gentianaceae > Gentiana > Gentiana macrophylla. The sequence goes on from CM047805.1 coordinate 110,332,967, forward strand.
TTCTAATCATCTATTGCAAATCAGAAAATAGATAAATACTAACAATCAAACGAGGAGAAAAATGATTAGACCTCACAACCGCATAAAATCGAGGGTTCAATAATCAATCAACTGGAATAGAAAATTTAACTAATCATTAAATATGAAATAAAATAAATCAAACAAAAGTAAAGAGTTATACCATCCGAAAGAAAATTGTCGGCGACACACAGATATGAGCACCGCTCTCTTGTTTTTTCCGTCCGAGTATTCTCTCCACTCCTCTCCTTCTTTTCTATTCACGTAATATACATATAAATGAAAAGCTCAGAATCCTAATTTGGGCCAAAGGCCCACTTATTTCTAAAACAATTCTAATATGACGATGATGATAATAATAATAATAATAATAATAATAATAATAATACTTAATTACTAAAATGGTCTTTTATAATAATAAAAATCCGATGTGATTAACGAGCGAGAATCCACGGTTGGCGTTAATAGACTTTGTCTTTTCTTCAACATTTCGAGTCTCGACATAGGCGGCGAAATTCACGATATTTGAAACCGGCGCTTTCCTACCTTCTCCAGCAAAACATTCGAATATTGCTCTATACATCTAGAATTACTCCATCATCTCTTCCGAGCTCTTAAAACCTGAAAATCATCCAAAACATACCCGGAACAGAGCATCTCCCAACAAAATAGATATATAATAAGCACAGAAAAATCCCATAAATACGGTCTCATCACTCCCCCACACTTAGATTATTGCTTGTCCTCAAGCAATGCACTCTCAATCCCAAAAATAAGAAAAGAAAAATGCATGATCTTAAAGAATGCAAAGCACCAAAAGAATTCCAATCAATGACGCACGTCCAACCTTTTCATCAACCTCGTATTTCATAATGCAAATCAAATGATAACAAAGCAAGGCACAACACACACTAGTATTCATACGACTCACTATAACATCACTCGATCATAAACTTTAAAGGGGCAAAATGAAAGAGTCCTAACTTGTCCTCACGGGTAAACTCTCATTATACTGCATAGGGACAATTCGCACACTCTCAAAAAATCAACACACAACCAAAGCATTACCATAGGTTTGCATATCAATCAAATCTCCACCACTATGCATTCAAAATCCAATGCACAAATCATGAGGTCTGTATCAAGGTTGTAACGAGGCTAGGGACTGAAAACAGGGTAGGGAAAAGGGAAATATAGGGGCTAAATTATCAAAGAGAATGAATGAATAACCACACCAATCATCATATAGTTGCCAAGAACAAATCCAATTGAAATACAACATGACTCGAACTTTTCTCACAACATCTTAAGAATCAAAGTGCAAACAACAATATCCAAAGAAGCTTGCAAAAAATGCGCGAGAACAAGCTACTTTTTCAATATATAAAACACTTCTTCAATGCAATCCAATTTTTTTTTCTTTTCATTTTTTTCTATTTTTTTTTCTAGATCTTGCAATACATTTATAACATAACCTCGAGCCATACTTCTCTAGATATTCACTTCTTGGTTCTTCTCCAAGATTTCATGCAACTATTCACACAATCTCTTGACAATAGGGTCAACAAAAGAGGGGTATATCGTAAGAAAAAGGTCATGGGTTTATTTTCTGGAGTTTGTCAAAGAAAGGGTCAGGCTAGAAGGGGCTCACTAGGGGGTATAAAACATGGGTAGGCTAACAAAAGTGGGTCTTGAAATGGCTAAATCCTAGGTGCCTCAATCATTTTAGTGCACTGCACCTGAAAAGTGTGGTCTCGAAATGCATGTCAAAGCAAATTAGAATGACATTGGAAGTGTGGATACCACTCAAAGGAAAAATGAGCGAGTGCGCTCTTTGGCTAGGTGAAATCCTCACTTTTAAGTGGCTTTTCGTTAGGGCTCAATGATTTTACCTCCAAAGTTCACAAACAAGTGACCTAAGGTGAGTGTGTATCAATAAAAGTGTGTGTTTGCATTGATCAATTACCGTTTGATTATAATTACTTCACACAAAATTTAAATGAAAAAGTTGGTAAAGTGTCATACTTTGCGTACTCGGTGCTATGAGGTCCTAAAATGTCCTAAAAAATGCAATTCTAATATGCAAATGCATTAAAAGCTCCCCTACACTTAAATCATACATTGTCCCCAATGTATGTTAAAAGTGGAAGGAAGAATGCAAAAGATGGAATGATATGCAACTAAAATGATATGCATGATATGCAAAAGTACTACTCTAAATATGAAAAGAAAAATAAAAATAAAAGAAAAGGAATGAGAATACCTTACAATTCGGACCGTGGGGCGATGAAAAATAAGCCTTGGATTTCATCGTGATTTCCATATAGTCTATGGCAACATGGGTGGTGCGGGAGGGAAAGAGCATAGGAATGATTCCGGACTCACTTAGGTCGCTTGTAGATGAAGGAGAGAATGGGTGGAAATGTGGGAGGTGGATGAGAGTAGAAGTCGGTTGGGAAGTGAAATTTGTGGGTGAGAGAGGCATTTATTTAAAATAAAAAAATTGGTTTGTTTTTTTTTTTTTTTTAAAGCAAAATTTGGTGGAAATAAGGTAATTTGTGAGGGGAAAAAAAAAAATGCTTTTTATTTTATTTTTTTAGAAAGGGGAAGGACGGTTGGGGGTGAGTGAATTGATGAGGAAAAAAAAAAAAAAAAAGGTTTTTTTTTTTTTTTTTTTTGAAGCAAAAGAAATTAAGCTTCCCTAAATGATGTGATCACATCATTATTTGTTTACTTTCTGTTTTTTGGACAAACAATGTTGAAAAACACATCTTAAAATCGATGTGATCACATCATTATTTGTTTACTTTCTGTTTTTTGGACAAAAAATGCTGAAAAACATACCTTAAAAGCGATGTGGTCACATCGTAATTTATTTACCCGCAGTTTCTATGCCTTCACCAAAACTCCTTACCCATTTTCCTCCCCCCAGTCTTGTACCTCCACATATGAAATTCACTAAAACGCCTTATGTTTAAAACAGAATTCAATTTCTTCACCAGTAAATCGACAAAAGTCTCCACCAAAGACGCAAAATCTCTCTTTTTCCACTTTATTATGCTAAAAACCATAATGAAATAAAATAAAGAAAATTATTTTCTTTGGGTTGCCTCCCAACAAGCGCCTTTTTTTAATGTCTTTGGCTAGACATTGGTACCTGGACTATCCATTGTCAAATGGAATAGTTTTTCTTGCATGGTTCTTCAATGAATATTCGAATATGAGTCATCCATTTTTCCATCAGCTGGTAGAATTGGTCGTGCCTTGGCTCTAGGCACTTTTGTGAAGTATCTTCCCAAGAAAATCTTAACCGGATTAGGGGCCTCCACTTCCAAGTTCATTATGTAGTGGTCAAGGGGGACTACTACTTTTTCTCACTTGCTTGCATGTCTACAATTACGCTAAAAATTATAGGCACCAATGGCTCCTCAAACGTGATTACCTCCGGGCAACTTTCTTCTTGATTAGACACATCATCCACTAATTTCTCCAACCCCAGGAGAATTTCTTCATTTTTTCTTTATCATCATTGTTATTAATCTCTGGTGTTGGATCAATCATAGGACAATCCTCTTCATCATCATACCATATAAGAGGAGAGGGTGTTTTCAACTTTTGTTCCTTAAGCCGATCCACTTTTGTTTTCAGCTCACCAATTTGTCTTTGCATTTTCTGAACCCAAACAAGATGCTCTTCTTTGAACTGCGAAGCCTCTTGTACCAACTTTTGAAGAGGTATCATTTCAATTTGGATTATCTTTGCAATAGTGGTAGAAAAGGTCTTCATAAGTTCTTCAACGGTTGTACCTGAATTTGAAATTGGCAATCCTTGTTCACTAGGCGGCTGGAAAGTAGAGTTGTAGCCCGAATTCTGATGGTGCGGCTGATTTTGATAATATCTCTCCTCATACAGGTTGTCCACCCGGTATCCGTAATAATCATGATTCACCGTAGAGCTTGTGTAGTTGTAACCTGACATGCTTACAAACAAGGGCAACACAAAACAAAACAAAACAAAACTATATACAAAATTTCAAAAGAAATAAATCACTTAACACCGTTCCCCGGCAACGGCGCCAAAATTTGGTGGGTCGTCAAACCACCAAAGATAAAATCACCTACAACCTCTATAGCTAGTATAGAAGAAGTAGGGGTCGAACCCAAAGGGAACGGTAGATTTATTTCTCTTAAAATTTGTAACAACAAAAGATATTTGGTTTTTACCTATAACCTAAAAAGAAATGAAAAATAAACGAAGTAAAGTTCCAGCTAATTAATTATTTTCCCCTCAATTCCCACGATTGATCATCAATTCAAGGATGACTCGTTAAATTATTAATAAATTGGTTATAGCCACCGACAACCGCCAAGTGACCAATCTCTCCTAAATTCGATAATCAAGACACGCTCGTTAATTATTCTCTAACCGGAAGACACCCCTAGACACGGTCATAAGAGTTTGGAATCCCGGAAGCATTAAGGTTTGAGAGACCCAATTCAAGGTATTAGGCCAACCGACTAATTTTAACCTAGATTATCTATTTCCATAACAGGAATCCTACGGCTACGAACGGCGGTAATGTGTTGTTTACCACTAAAAATCCAATCTTTTATGGCAACCGCCTAAGATCGATTTTGGTACTAGATCAAAATAATCGTTTAACTATCGCGCGCCAACAATCAAACAATAATTCTAATCATCTATTGCAAATCAGAAAATAGATAAATACTAACAATCAAACGAGGAGAAAAATGATTAGACCTCACAACCGCATAAAATCGAGGGTTCAATAATCAATCAACTGGAATAGAAAATTTAACTAATCATTAAATATGAAATAAAATAAATCAAACAAAAGTAAAGAGTTATACCATCCGAAAGAAAATTGTCGGCGACACACAGATATGAGCACCGCTCTCTTGTTTTTTTCCGTCCGAGTATTCTCTCCACTCCTCTCCTTCTTTTCTATTCACGTAATATACATATAAATGAAAAGCTCAGAATCCTAATTTGGGCCAAAGGCCCACTTATTTCTAAAACAATTCTAATATGACGATGATGATAATAATAATAATAATAATAATAATAATAATAATACTTAATTACTAAAATGGTCTTTTATAATAATAAAAATCTGATTTGATTAACGAGCGAGAATCCACGGTTGGCGTTAATAGACTTTGTCTTTTCTTCAACATTTCAGGGTCTCGACATAGGCGAAAACTGAAATTCACGATACTTGAAACCGGCGCTTTCCTACCTTCTCCAACAAAACATTCGAATATTGCTCTATACATCTAGAATTACTCCATCATCTCTTCCGAGCTCTTAAAACCTGAAAATCATCCAAAACATACCCGGAACAGAGCATCTCCCAACAAAATAGATATATAATAAGCACAGAAAAATCCCATAAGTACGGTCTCATCAACAGTAGACTTCAACATTTTCCACGCTTAGTTCCTTTGCTAGCTTGAGCCCGGCTATAACTGCTTCATACTCGGCCTGATTATTCGAAGCCAAAAATTCAAACCTTAGAGCCTTTTCGATTTCCTCCGTCGTTCCGGGTTCCATCAGAATTACCCCGGCCCCGTAACCATTTCGATTAGACGCTCCGTCAACATACAACTGCCAACATTGATCGGGCTTACTCCTGACCGCAGCGGGCTCTAGTGGTACCGGTGAGCTTGGTTACAGCAAACTGAAACTTGTCTCTACAATAAAATCCGGCAACGTTTGACCCTTGATAGCTTTTCTAGGTTGATATTGTATGTCGAATTCAGTGATTTCGACATCCCATCTGAGGAGTCGACCTGAAAGATCGGGTTTATGCAGTATTTGTCGCATTGGACTATCCGTTAAGACAATTGTTATGTGCGAAGTAAAATAGCCCCTGAGTTTGCGGGCAGCGATAACAAGCGAGTAGGATAATTTTTCAACATTAAAATAGCGACTCTCCACCGGACTGAGATCCTTGCTTACATAATAGAAGGGATTTTGGAGGGTTCCGGCCTCCTTGACAAGAACGGCGGCAACAGCCCGGTCCGAAGCCGCCAGGTACAAAAACAAAATATCTCCTTCTACAGGGCTAACCAAAATAGGAGGTTTCCCAAGAATTCCTTTAGAGCCTGAAACGCCTGTGAACATTCTACGCTCCACGAAAAAGTCTTGTCACCCTTGAGAATTTCGAAGAAGGGGAGACACTTCTCCGCTGATTTTGATATGAAGCGACCAAGCGCAATGATGCGGCCGTTGAGCCTCTGAACCTCCTTGATGGTCGTGGGTTCCTACATGTCAAGCAAAGCTTGTATTTTTTCCGGATTAGCCACTCGATGCCACGACGACTAACCATAAACCCGAGAAACTTGCCTGCCTAGACACTAAATGTACATTTGGCCGGATTGAGCTTCATTGAGTGTTTTCGGACATTGTAAAAAGTCTCTTGAAGGTCACCGGCGTGACCGTCCCCAACGGATTTAACAACCATATCGTCTATATAAGCTTCCATATTTTTGCCTATTTGCGAACTAAAAACCCTGTTGACCATTCGCTGATAAGTTGAACCCGTATTCTTCAGCTAGAAAGGCATCATTTCATAGTAGTACAAACCCCCAGCAGCTCTGAAGGCCGTTTTTTTTTGTCGGACTCAGCCATCCGCACTTGATGATACCCCGAATATGCGTCCAAAAAACTAAGAACTTCAAAACCATAGATGGAATCTACTAACCGATCAATTCGCGGAAGATGATAAGGATCTTTCGGACAAGCTTTGTTAATGTCCGTGAAGTCGACATACATCCTCCACTTGCCATTGTGCTTCTTCACCATAACTACATTTGCTAGACAAGTAGGATAGGCGAGCTCTTTTATGATCCCTGCTTCCAGGAGTTTCCCGACCTCTACTTTCACCGCCACTTCCTTTTCGGTCAAAAACTGGCGTGCTCATTGCTGTATCGGTTTGAAAGTAGAGTCGACGTTGAGATGATGGAGGGCGACGTCTGCCTCGACCCCTCGCATGTCCGTCACTATCCAGGCAAATGCACCCAGATTCTCTTTGAGTAATTTTATCAATTTTTCCCTCTCGAAAGAACTCAGCCGAGTTCCTATCTTGACTTTCTGATCGGGATATTCGTCGTTAATGACTACCTCGACCAACTCATCCTCTACCGTAAAGTCGGGCTCATCCCAGACTTGCAAAGTTTCACATTCCACTTTCACGGGTACAGTCTCCCCCACTACCCCGATCATGTTGATATTTTCCATGTTTTCAGGTTGCTCGATTCGTGCTCTTTTGTTCCCGGTTCTCATTTCCTGTATGTATGTGAGGACAGATGCAGGTTCGCTGATCGACGTTCCGATCATGTCTCCTACATAAAGTTTTGCCCGCTGATGCGGGATGGAAGTTACCATTTGAAATTGCTTCAAAGCCGGTGTCCCAATTATCATGTTATAATTGGATTGAAGATCGACCACGAGGAAGACAACCTTTTCTGTCCGAAAGGGTGCATAATCTCCCATTTGTACATCCAAATCAATGGCCCCTGACTTGTATTTTATGGTTAGTGAAACCCTCAAGGGTGCCATTATGCGGCCTCAAATTAGAGTCTCTGAACCCTAATTCTTTGAAGCAGTTGTAATATAAGATGTCGCGGCACGCTCCTGTGTCGATCATTACCTTGTTGACGCAAGCCCAATTGATGACTACCGAAATGCATAAACACATATCTTCCGTATTGATCGAAGTCACTAGCTTCGCCCGTAAAAAAAGCGAGAGGTTGCTCGTTCCTCGCGCAGGACTACAGGCTTTTCCACATGCTAGTTAATGGAGCCGATCGCGCTTTTGATCCGATTGTTACTTGGAGAGGCTCGGTTATTATTCGATGTTCCCGCTCGAATCGGCGAGCTTGCTGATTCCTCCTGTCTGGCCCACCGGCATCTAGCTTGTAGTGATCATGATGTCCGTGAGTGAGTAATTTTTCTATTGCCCGTTTGAACTGAGTACACTCGTCAGTTGTATGGCCCTTATCTCTGTGATAGCCGCAATATTTGGACGCATCGCGGCGTGTATCCGGAACCATAGGGTAAGGCTCAGGTAGTTCGTCTCTTACTTCGTTCAGCATCTGAGTATAGGATATTCTAAGAGGCGTGAAGTGTTCTTCCTTAAATCTTTCGGGCTTTTTAACATCCCGATCAGTATTCCTGCGGCTATCTCTAGGCGGACTGCGCTCAGCCCTCTGTTTGCCTTTATTGGATAAACACGCTCCTTCGTTACCCGCTGTGGCGATGTATTTTCTGGTTGAACTTAACATTTCTTGCAAGTTTGCTGGAGGGGTCAAAGCAAAATAAGATTTCAAGTAACCGGGATTCAGCCCTATTTCAAAACTGCTCATAACGACGTTGTCGGCCAAACCCCTCGTTAGCTCGTACACTTTGTAAAACCGTTCATAGTAGCTGCGGGTACCCTCATTCTCGCCTTGTCGGACCTCATGCAGGTCGATGTGTGTCTTTATTGCTGTTGCAATTCTCTTTTCAAAGCATTCCATGTACTAACCTTTGGTACCCTATGTATATGACTCAAAAATTTGAATTCTGTCCACCATCGCGAATCCTTCCCTGTGAACAGAAGTGGTGCAAAATAGCACTTATCCACATCTGAATAGTTATAGCGTGCAAAATAGTGCTCTAACTCAGCTTCCCAGTAAAAATATGCATCACCATCAGGTGCACCACTAAATGATGGCAGCCCCATTCGTCACAACTTTCGTGTTTCTTTCACTCGCATGCAGGAATCAACCCCAATGAACAAATCAGAAGAACGAGCAAAACACAGATTCCGTCCAGAAATTAAACTCTGCACTTATTGGCACGTGCAGCCCAAAAAAAGCACAATTTCAACTAACAATAAAGAGAAAAATCGTTGAAGAATGAGTTATCTAGATGATATCAAAAAATCAGAATTTTTGGACATGCAAAGGTCAACCAAACAATCGTATTCTAACAACTGTCACAATCTGTCAAAAATTTCCAGATTGTTAGCAGTGACTTACGATGCAGATTGGGGTCGAACCAAGCCTAATCTGGGAAAACTCAAAAGATAAAAGTTGTATATCAGAAAGTTTCCTACAAGTCCAAAAATTTTGATGGGATTTGGAGTTGGGTAGCCCCTTCAAATTGAAATCGGAAACGGATCTACGGCTGCAGAATTTCTGACAGGACGATCTCTGATGTGAGGCAGTTTTGAATATTATCGGATGGGAATTACGAGATGGGGTCAAGAGATAAATTGTAGATAACTGGGTGATTTAGGTCTGGTAAAAATTTCAGGTCGGTTGAAGGTGTTTTGGTTAGGGAACGAACTGATACAAAAACGGTGTCTGGAAAATTAGGGTTCTTAAGGTTGAAGGTTGAAGGTTTGAAGATACAAAGGATTTTCCGGGATGGTGGATGAAGATTGCTTGTGTTCTTGGGGGGGCGACTGAAAAAGAACAAGAACAACGATTTTTTTTGATTTTTTTTTGGAATAATACGGAATAAAGGAAAACAAAAAATAAAAATAGATATTTGCTCACCGAAGTTGCTGAGCTCTGCTACCAACTGATGTGATTCCGGTTGGAATCAGATCTGATGTTTTGCCCAGGAAGTAACTAAGGGGAAGAATGACGAGCTAATGATCCTAGACCTAGTAATCCAACTAAATCGTAGGCAGAGAACGCCCAACAATCACTCACAATGCTGGTAAATCCTCAAAGGGGTGAACTTTCTACGACAAAGAAAATTCTCACTCGCAAGTGATATTCAAGCCTTATGACTTGGTTGAGTAAAACTCAATAACATGGTTTTTCATAAAAAAATTGTGTATCGAATGAAAAGCTAGTGTTTGCCTTATATAGACTTACAACCAAAAGAACTAGAAAGACAAAAGCAATGTGGGATAAATGCCCACTATGAAAAATGCGCCTACTTCCTATTGGCCAGAAACGAAATATTCCTATTGGCTAATAAAAGAATAAATAAATAAAGTGCTGAAAATCCAATATAAAATAAAACCAACTCCTAATTAATTAAATAATATCCGGCCATAGGGTCTTCATAATACTCATAAATAGCACGAATGATGGTATCCTCCGAGCATGAACCGGATCACATCAGTACCTCTTTGCAACTCCTCTATCTGCTTTTTCATTATGCCCATCCCCACCTGGTCTTGGGGGACAGGTGGGGGTGCAACGTAGCCTCATTCAACTTATGAGTCCCCCTGTCCTTCCAAGCGGTACGGACTGTCGAGATTCCTAGTCTCCCTGGGCGCACCGCGATCGATCGTCGACCACGGGCCCTGCATTTACCTAAGGCTGATTTCCTATCCCCCATTGGGTGTGAGGTTGCGTGGATGCTTCCTTCAGTTTCTGATCGTTGAGGTTGGATTGTCTTTGGGGGTATGAGAGTGAGCTGCACCTCTGTTGGTGCGGGTTGAGGAGGGTTTTGAACTTGCGGATAGGTTGAGGTGGTAGCCCCTCAGCAATTAGCAACGTATTTCCTACTCGCATTTCCTCTACATATTCCATGTGCGCTTGTAGAGCTATCTTGTATGAGTCTTGCTGTGGGGACGCTCCCCCTGCTGAAACAGCCTGATGTTCATTATTTGGTAAGATGCTTCCTGCGACGCTTTTCCCACGGCTCTTTCTGACCGCCGCCTCATGTATTTCCCGGACTCTAGTCCTTTCTCTTATGTATGCTATCATGTCGGGCGTGATGTCTTGCCCGGCATCAGCCCCTGCAGATAGTACTTTTCTGCTTGGCTCCCCCCGCTGCGTGTTCGCATGCCGCCAGTTACCCTGGTTACCCCCATTACTCGGAGTGACGGGGTTAAAGTGTTTTGAACCCGCCATTTCTGACTAAGATTTTTGGAGATATTTTAGTAAGGTATTTTGGTGAGATATTTTGGCTAGATATTTTGGTGAGATATTTTTTCCAACTCAAAATATCAAAAAGCAGGGGGTGTTTACTGAGGTTTATTTTCCAAGTGGTATTGTCAAGTACTCAGATTCCTTATTACTTGAAGATCTGAAACTGCGAAAAAGGCATACAAACCAACCTGGGTATTTAAAGATGGACTCGTGTGCGAGTTTGTAGATGTTTCTTTAAGAATGAGGCGGTTTGCACGGAGTTTGGTGATCCCAGCCTTGTGTTTGTTGCTGAGGTGAGGAAAACGATGATTTATGGGCTGGATTATCCCAGGAGATCAAAGTTAGTTGATCGGAGGTGGTGTCCTCGTTGGAGACACCGTGGAATCGTCTTTGCGGTGGAGCAAATGACACCTTAGAGCTGAATGATGTTGATTTTCCCGGTAACGGAGCCAACTGATATAGCGTAGAATATCAGGTTTGCGGTAACAGTGCTTATCTTGAGGATATAAGGCTTTATATACGTGATTTCTCCATGGAGAGTATGGCGGTGAACAAGAACAATACAGTCGGAATAACGTTAAGGAAGAACACGTTAATGAGTCGACAAATTGACAGAGTAGCTATGTGTGTATTAATTCTTGGATCCTTTCTATTACATTGTGATCCCATATATATAGGCTAAGACTATGTCGGTTACTGTTCATGACAAGACAATTAAGAATACATAATTAAAGATAATTATGCATGCAATACAAGTGGCCTAGCCAGCTGTCAAAATTAGCCAGATGGAGTGATAAGTATGACGAGCAGCGAACAGCGGCCTCGTATATGCCATGTCTTGAAATCAGTTTGACCATATGGGTAGAAATCACAAGGAGAGGATGAGTCCGACTTATGACCAGCGGACAGGATCCGGCTTACTGTTGGCGGATAGGACCCGGCTTACGAACGGCGGGTAGGATCCGGCTTATGTGCGCGGACAGAGGGGAAAGAGGCCCCATATCTTCGTTATTGGGCCATGATAGTAGGCTCAATCTAGATGAACAGGGCCCCATTCCGGTTCGGGTATATCAGATATTAATGACATTTTGGTAAATATTGAACGTATGAAGAGCAATCGGTACGTATAAGAACTTTAAGACCCAAATAATATATATTAAAATACATCAAATAAAAAAAATAGTGGTTTTCTTATTTTGTTACTCAACTTTCGGTATGGTTCTTTGTTTCACATATCCTAGTTATGGATATGTATCCTGGAATCCCCTAAAACTATTAAAATTTAGATTTCGCTCTCTGACGTGTATCCTATGTATCTAATATGTGTATATATCAGATACGTATAAGTTACGAAGTATTGGTGTATTATAGGTCATATATACCACTCGGGGACGGACCCAACATGGTGAGGGAGGGGCCATGGCCCACACTCAAATTTCAGTGCGAAATTATTAGTATTTCTCTAATAACATTAACACTGTGCATGTATATTATGTCGAATTTTTTTAACCAAACTGTCATTGTAGCTTAGTTGGTGAAGTGTCTAACTATTTTCTTTAAGGTTATGAGTTCAAATCTTGATTGCTTTTAGTTGGTTTTTTCTCTTTTCTAGTCTTTGTAATTTATGTTTTATTTTTTTCTCTTTTCTAGTGTTTGTAATTTATGTTTTTCCTTCTTTTGTTGGTTTTTCTTCTTTATAGTCTTTGTAACTTATGTTTTATTTTTTCTCTTTTCTATTGTTTATAATTTATGTTTTTTTTTTTTTTAACATTTGTGAATTTTACAAAAATAAAATTAAATTACTACCACTTTTTAGTAAGATCTCGGCCCCCACTGAAATAAAATTCAGGGTCCGTCACTGATACCACTTGCGGTGTTTAGGGATATAAATGAAAGATTATATGGTCCTCATTGCAAGAAAACTAGACAAAGGCACCGGACTATTAAAGTGTAATATATGTATAACATGTGAAACAACTAATACAGACTGACGGACTGATATTTTTTTTCCCACTGATTATATGGTGATCATGGATCAAGAAAAAAGACAACCATGTAATAATTCTGCTTAATTTTGGTTTTCCATTCCTATATGAAGCACGCATGCTATTGACTATCATTATGTCCGGGACCAAATCCTGCGTAGCAGTTTACGTGTTACGGTGTTATTATTAGTATATAAGGGTATATTTGTCTTGTTATGTACAAATGTGTAGTTAGGGTTTCCTATACTTGTACTATAAATACCGGAGCTTATGTAATACAACATATACAGTTTTCTCATATTCCTTGTGACTTTAACATGGTATCAGAGCAACCCTCAACGAGGGATTAAATTTTTTTTTTCCCATCTTCTTTTCAATCGATCCTGGTTTTGCATTAAAAAAATAAAAAAAAAAAAAAAAAAAACTCAAATAACCTAACCTATGTTTCCAGGTTCTCTTCTTCATCATGTCCGACGATGAAGCTGCCGCCGTTAAACCTCCCCGCTATGAACCTTTTTCCGCTTACTACCTCCACCCCAGCGAAGGCACCGGGGCTATCATCAGCCCCGCCATGCTCAGACCCGACAACTATGAAGATTGAAGAATGGTGCCGCTCGATTCGTAATAATTTACGTGCTAAGAACAAACTCGGCTTCATTGACGGAAAAATCAAGGTCCCCGACACTACGTCTCCCGATTTTGATCAATGAGGTATTATCAGTTCGATGCTAGTTGCGTGGATTGTCAATACCCTTGATAGTTCGATTCGTTCTACGGTTCGTTTTCTGGATAATGTGAAGGAATTGTGGGATGAGTTACGTGATCGGTATTCTCTCGGTAATGGTCCACGAATTTTGGAACTTAAATCACAGATCGTGAATTGTCAGCAATGAAGTCGTCCCGTTGTTGTTTACTACGCCGAATTACGTTGTCTTCAAGATGATTTAGCAAGCATTGTCAAAACTCCCACTTGTACTTGCAAAGTTGCTGCCGAATATTTGCAGCTTCGGGAACATGAAGCTTTGCATCAATTCTGTATGGGGCTCGATCCAAAACGCTTTGGGAGTTGTGTTTCGAATATTCTCATGATGGAACCTGATGACGTAGATCAAGTGATAATAAAATACTTGACCACCATAAACCAATACTAGCAAGAGACTAGGTCCATCGTAGTATAGCTATAAATAAATCAAGGTCGATCCCACGAGGAAACCAATTATGGGTCATTTATATACAAACAATTAATTATTCATATCAAGGACACAAAGGCGGTCTACGACCAACGAAAGACAAGAAAGATAAAGGACTCGACTCGACACAACACAACGTAATTAACCTCCCCAATTATTATGTTATCGTTTGGATCTAGAGATTCTATATAATTAAGCGATACTCGACAACTATTAATCCGATCCGTATTTCTTTTATAGTGGCTACGGGAGTCATCCCCTAAACTAGATCTAGCTCCGGGTAGGCCATCTAGATCACTATGCTACATCACGTGACTTCGCTTTTTAGGCCTCCATCTCATATGACTTGCACGCTTACAAAACTAGGGATGCCGATATTAACCGTATTCCTCACCTAGGCAACATTCATGTGATTAGGCGTACTTCCTAAGCGATCGCATCAGTCTCCGTCCTATTAACACTAACTTTTTAGGTATCATGTTAATCTACGATGTCACGTATAACTAGGGTAGCAATTCCCGAATCTGAGCAGTCTAGATCTCATTGAAAGTCCCGGAAGATCAATTCATGAGCCGACCTAGAGTCCTATATTGGTATTTCCTAATAATACGCTAATTAAAACAGACGAGCAACGTGGCCGTAGCCATACCTACTAAGATAAGAAATTCTAGGTGGACAATCACACCATAAAGACGCGTGGCTAGATTGACGCGGCGAAAACCTAAATCTTAGCGTTTTCTATCGTAACGGATAAAATAGAGATTCATAAAGCAATTATATAGATCTACTAAAAACACGGTTGTCGATCATACCAAAGTCATCTATAGGTCACCGAATAACAGATCTGGCCGTGTGGATCCTTATAGACAAGGAATCCCCACTGCCTCATATCGTATCCTTAGATCTACATCGTTCGGTGAAGAACGAACAATCTCAAACAATAAACAATAATTGGGGGCTTAATTACAAAGAACTAAGAACAAATAAATACAAGAACTTACATTATTGCAGAACTTGCATAAAAACTGCTCTAAGAAACACTGAGGATTTTATTATGAATTGTGTAAAAGTTGTGTAAAGTGTCTAAGGTGTGTTTTTTCTAATGAAATAGCATAAATATATATAGGAGTAAAATCGAGTTAGGATAAGCCTTAACCGATCTAAAATAGTTTTCCTAAATTCAAATGAAGTATGAAAACGCGTTAGGATAATTCCAAGTCGATCTGGAAGCTTTAGGGCAAAATGCGCCCCCCCTCTTATGCGTCCATAGTTGGCGCCAATTCTTGTCATGCCTCACTCCTCTTTTCGTGCTTATCCGATCTTTATCTTCAATGCACTCCGGATTTTCTTCGCTTTATCTTGAGATTTAATTCATCCATTTGTAATTATCCTTCAATTTATCTCAATCTACAAAATAAACATTTATCCCAAAATAAATCATATTTAAATAAAAACGGATAAATACCAAATTATTTCTTATTAATCACATAACATTAAATAATCAATATAAACATGTGATTTAATATAAAATACATATTATTACTCTCGATTTAAGGTCAACGTTGATGACTTTTACGGGTGTAATTTGACCGTCATCAGAACCTCTCCCTACTTTGAACGTTGCTTACGCGAAAATCATTGCTAAATAACGTAAACAAACCGTTTCGGAAGGTCAACATGCTTCTCGACCGGAGGCACTTGGTTTTGCAGCCACCGGAAATGCTGCTGGTCGGACTACCAAACCAGCTGCAGGGGGGACTCTCGGTCTTGTACGCATTTGTGGGAAATCCGGCCATGAGCGGGATAGTTGCTTCGAGTTGATTGGTTATCCTAATTGGTACAGGAGTAATGATCGCGGCGGTGATCGTGGTGGTGGACGCGGAGGACGCTCTTGTCGTTCCAGTGGATAGGGAGGTCGTGGCAGGGGCAACTCGGCTGGAAGTAACATCAGCCATGCTGCTCCAAATTTTGCTTCTCACGTTGGTGCTTCATGTCCTTATGGTAGTTCCGATGATGAACCCAACCGTGCAGCCTTCCTTCTCTTTCGGATGATCAATGGGCTCAAGTTCTTGCTGCCATTAAAAATGTAAAATCATCCACCTCTGAAAAATTGACGGGTATGTATGGTTCTAATGATTGGATTCTTGATACGGGTGCTTCCAATCATATGTCGAGTAATCTCGGCTTATTACTGAATTACATGATTTTTCCTCCACCGTTGGTTTACCAAATGGGAATATTCTTGCTGCTACTAAACATGGCTGTGTTGATTTAAATAGCCTTACTTTAAATAATGTCCTTTATGTTACCGACATGGCGTGTAATTTACTCTCGGTGTCCCATTTGCTTGATACCCAGCCTTATATTGTTATATTTCTTAACAAGTTGTGTGTCAAACAGGACCCTGTCTTGAGGAACTTGATTGGAGTAGGGGTGGAATTTAATGGGGTCTATTTTTTCGTTCAGTTGGTGCTTCTCAAGCGAATGCAGTGGCGGTTAATAATTCTGGTTTATTGTGGCGTCGTCGTCTGGGTCATCCTTCGATGACGGTTATTACTTCATTACCTGGTGTTATTATTAGTATTGATTTCAATAAAAGTTGTGCTCTTGATTGTCAAATTTGTTACATGACTCATTTCCATTAAGTTCTAATAAAGCCACTGCGATCTTTGATTTAATTCATTGGGATATTTGGGGGCCGAATAAGGTGTTATCTAGTTGTGATTCTCGATTCTTTCTTACGATTGTTGATGATTTTTATTGTTTGACTTGGGTTTACTTAATTGTTGGTAAACATGAAGTTGGTCAATTGATTCGCGATTTCTATGCCATGGTTAAAACGCAATTTAATAAAAAGATTAAAATTTTGCGTTGTGATAACGGCCAAGAGTTTATCGGTTTGCGCCAATTTTTTGTGGATAAAAAGGAATCGTGCATCATACTTCTTGTGTTGATACTGCTCAACAAAACGGTAGAGTTGAACGTAATCATCGTCATATTCTTAATGTTGCTCGTGCCTTGCGTTTTCAGGCTAAGTTACCCAAGTATTTTTGGGGCAAATGCGTCCTCGCTGCTGTACATTTAATAAATTTGACGCCTACTCCGGTTTTATCTGGAAAAACTCCCTATGAATGTCTTTTTGGCCGTCCCCCCTCCTATGATTCGCTTCGGGTTTTTGGTTGGTTATGCTACGCAGCGAATCAACCAACTATTAAGGATAAGTTTGATTCTCGATCTCGTAAGTGCATTTTTGTCGGGTATCCTTTTGGTAAAAAAAGGGTTGCGGCTCTATGATCTTGAAACACATGATTTTTTTTGTTAGCCGTGATGTTCACTTCCATGAGGATCAATTCCCTTTCCTTGAGTCACTTCCGGATCCTGCTCGTGCTCAGTGGGAATTATACTATAATCAGCCTCCTCTATGGGCTGATGATGATGATGATATTGTTCCGGTTCAAGGTTCTCATGATACTCCTTCATTTCCTCCTGTCATTTCGGTTGGTCCTTTGGACTCCAGGGGAGTACGGTTGTTTCTACTACGGCTCCTGAGGTTTTGAGTCATCATCTTCGTGCCAAGACTCTTTCTACGAGGCTTCGAGATTATGTCACTCATACAGTTGTTCAACGCCATATAGACCCCCCACCCCTACTGCACTCCCTTATCCATCAAGCTCCTCAGGTAAGCCCATCGACATAGCTTGTATTGTAAATTATAATAATTTTTCTGCACGCCACAAATGTTTTCTGACAGCTCTCTCCAAGGGTAAAGAACCGGCTACGTTTCAGGAAGCTGTTCAACATCCCGGTTGGTGTCGGTCTATGTAGGAGGAGATTGATGCCGTTGAACGTAACGGTACGTGGACATTGGAGAATTTGCCTCCAGGTAAGCGTGCTATTAGAAATGGTTGGGTTTATAAGATCAAATACACATACACTAGTGTGGTTGAGTGTCTTAAGGGGCGTCTCGTTGTTCATGGTAATCGGCGGAGTTGAGGTGTTGACTACTGCCGAGACTTTTGCTCCCGTTGCTAAGATGGGTACTGCTTCATGTTTTTCTCTATTGCCGCGGGCGTGGAATTGGGAGTTGCATCAGATGGATGTTCACAACACCTTTTTATATGGCGATTTACATGAGGAAATTTATATGCACCTTCCTCCTGGCTATCGTAGTTCGACTCCAGGGAAGATTTGCCGTCTTCGTAAGTCCCTTTATGGGTTGAAATAGGCTTCTCGCCAGTGGTTTGCTAAGTTGTATATAGCTTTAAAATCCTATGGGTTCAAACAATCCTATGTTGACTACTCCTTATTCAGGTATGTTAGGGATGGCTTGTCCTTGCACGTTCTGGTCTATGTTGATGATTTGCTCATTGCTGGCTCTTCTTCTGCAGTGGTTCTTCGCTTTAAATAGTATTTTCATTCTTGTTTCCATATGAAAGATTTGGGGCCTTTGAAGTATTTTCTTGGCATCAAGGTTGCTCGTAGTCTGTTGGACTTTTTTTCTTTCTCGCGCCAACATACTGGATATTTTACGTGAGACGGGTATGTTAGGTCAGAGGCTTCGTTGATACTCCCATGGACCAAAATCATCACATGGCTACTCTTTGGGGAGCCACTTTTCTTGCCCCGATCGATATCGTCGTCTTATGGGTCGGTTGGTTTATCTCTCCGTTACTCGCCCCGAGCTCATTTATCGCGCCCATACTTTGGCTCGGCTTTTGAGTCGGCCCCTAGTACACCATTAGGATGCCGTTATTCGAGTTCTCCGTTATTTGAAGGGTGGTCCGGGATAGGGTATTTTGCTTCGTCTTGATTCCCGATTTGCTTTGTTGCGTTTTGCGATAGTGATTGGGCGGCATGTCCTCTCACTCGCCGTTCTTTGTCCGCTTATTTGGTGTTTCTTGGTCTCCCCCGCTTCTTGAAGACTAAAAGCAAAGACATCTGTGTCGTTCTCGGCGAGAGGCCGAATATCGTGCTATGGTACCATTGCGCGTGTGAATTGAAGTGGTTATATTCCTTGCTTTCATCTCTTGGTCTTTCGCATCCCGCTCCGATCGCGTTTGTTTTGTGATGACCATCGCTTTCATATTGCTCGTAATCCCGCCTTCCATGATCGCACTAAACATATTGAGGTTGATTGTCATTTTGTTCGTGATGAACTTCTTTCGGATAATATTATGACTGCGCATGTTCCTACTAGTCATCAGTTGGCGGACATTTTGACAAAGGCTCTTAGGAAACCGACGTTTACTTTCTTATTGCGCAAGTTAGGCATTTGTAACCCTCACGCTCCAACTTGAGGAGGAGTGTTACGGTGTTATTATTAGTATATATGGAAAATTAGGGATAAGGACAAAATCAAAATATTTTTAAGTAATGAGACAAATTTCACATATTTTTTATAGGAGAAGGACAAGCGCATAATTTTATAGCGAGAAGGACAAACAATGAATCCGAAAATCGGTGAATCTCCCAGGTGAATCCCGAAATCGGTGAATTTGAAACGGTGAATTTCGACAGTGAATCCTCGAAAATTAGTGAATTTCGACGATGAATTTTGAAAATTAGTGAATTTCGACAGTGAATTTAAATCGCTGAATTTAAACAAAGTGAATTTGAACACAAGTGAATTTTGACAATGAATAAATAGTTTTGTCCTTTATGCAAAAGTTTTAAAAAGCGTCTTCTACTCAATTGATGAAATATTTTTGTCCTTCTCCCTCATTCCCCCTAGTATATAAGGGTATATTTGTCTTGTTATGTACAAAGGTGTAATTAGGGTTTCCTATACTTGTACTATAAATACCGGAGCTTATGTAATACAACATATACAGTTTCTCATATTCCTTGTGACTTTAACATTACATGTTACACATGTCAATTCTCAAGATCAACTAGCAGATCGCCTCACTAAGTCTCTACCACATCCACTTTTCGACATCAACGAAGCAAGTTGAGCCTCCGACCTCAGGGAACTTGAAGGGTGATGATAGGAGTAAAATGTAAATTTATGTAAATATATGTAACATCATTTTGTAGGTCTTTTTATATTTGTCACGTTTGTCACATGTTGATTAGCTAGCATTTATTTTAGAATCTTCTAGATCTCCCATTGGTTGTATAAATATATACACTTGTATCGTATTCTTTGAAGTGTGAATAATCTCAATCAAATTTTTTTTCAAGTTATTACTTATAATGTGTATAATATATATGCAAGTAATTCATTATTTACCGTCACTAATCCAACTTCAATCAAATCCTGTATTTTAGATGAAGTTTTTATGTGGTATATTCAAATACACTTAATTAGCAGGTAAACAAATCTGAACCACACAAGGATGTACTCCGCATATGACCGGTGCACCCAATAACTTTCCGTATTTTAGGTAACTTACCTTAACTAACCGATATCAATGATCATCTCTTTTTAGTAAAAAGGCACAATCCGGCCGTACACGTATTTTTAGGTGATTTTCTAATTTATAAATAACTTATTTACAAAATAATAAAAAGTGAAAATTAGGTTTTAGTCCACTTTCCCCTGTATATAAATTTTATGGGAAATTAGGGATAAGGACACAATCAGGAATATTTTTAAGTAACAGGACAACTACATATTTTTTATAAGGAGAAGGAACACAGCATAATTTTTATAGCGAGAAAGACAAACAGTAAATCTCGAAAATCAGTGAATCCCGAAATCAGTAAATTTCGGCAGTGAATTCCGAAAATCAGTGAATTTCGACAATGAATTTTGAAAATTAGTGAATTTCGGCAGTGAATTTAGATGATGAATTTGAACACAATTGAATTTATTTGTGAATAAATAGTTTTTCGCTTGATGCAAAAGTTTCAAAAGACCGCCTTCTACTCAATTGATGAAATATTTTTGTCATTCTCCCTCATTCCTCCTAAATTTTAATCCAGTTTGTATTTCTTTTGTTGATTTAAGGACAAAATAAAATTAACCGGACTAAAATACCTTTACTACCGTCAAAATAAAAAATAAAAATAAAAAAAAGACGCCGCTCCATTGTCGGTGACGAAAGATTTTCCTACCCTGCTGAGACTTGAGCTTCTTCCCAAGGCTGTGCGCATACGAAGCCAACTCTTTCTTTTTATTGTTAGACTTGGCAGGTTCCCCGTAGATTCTTTATTATTTGGAATCTTATCCACATTTCGTTCAAAAACTGTAATATCCTGAATTTTGAAAAAGGGCAATTCGGTCTTTTAGCAAAAATCAGAATATTATGTTATTTTTAATTAAAGGATTTTCGAAAAAAAAAAAAGAAAAGAAAAAGGATAAATAAGGATTTTCTTTTTAAGGAAAATAATTAAATAATTAGGTAATTGGGATTATAAAAGGAAAACTAATCCTAATTTTAACCTAGTTGTTTTTGACAAAAAAAGATAGAGGGGCGCAGAAAGGGGCGCAGCTTTTGAGAAAAAAAAAAAAGAAGAGGCTTTCGATTTTCGAAATTAATCCGTTGCTTTCTTTTCAATGACGCCTCTCGAGAGAAAGGATCACCGCGAGACGAGGATCGTTTTGATACCAACAATCCTTGAGATCCGTTGACGTTGGAGGTTAAAGGTTTAACCTTTTTCAAAGCTTTGGTAGATTGGATCGTTGTACCACGCAAATTAAGGTAACGTGGTTTTCTTATCATTATGATTAAGGTTTCGTAAAGTGGTAGAGCAATTTGTATGATTGTTTTTCATGGTTTTAATTTGTTTAAGTCGAGTTTGGGTTGAATTTGAGTAAAAACGCAGAGTGCGTAAAATCGCCCCTCGTGGTGCAAGAAAACGCGTGTAACAGTGCAAGAGAGGGCTCGGTCGACCGAGCATATCCATTCGGTCGACCGAGAAAGTGGGTCCATCCGCATGAGATGAGTTGTTTATCCGTGACGGCTATTTCTCAAGATCGGATGAGGCGTAGTGGAGAGCTGCCCTACGGACGTAAAGTTTATCCGTCCGGACAGGGACCGTTTCAGTGTTGTTTTTCTTTGTTATGTGTTTCAAGCTCTATAATAGCGTATTTACTGCACAACCTTATGTGACAAAGCCCTGAATTAGCTTTTGATGCGTTTAGTTACGGCACCATATGGATTCCCTGAAAAGATGAAGTGTGGGACCGTCGAAAGCTTTGGATTTGCCTTGTGCTTCGATAAGCTAGAGTTTATCGATGTCTGTGTATTTGCTAGGGCTTGTCCGTGTCTAGTGGTCTAGGAAAGAGAGTAGGAGATGTGAGGGAGATTACTTGAAAACACTTAGGTGGCTAGTTAAACATCTAATCAAACATATGTGCTAGATTAATAATCTTAAACATCATGCAATGCTTGGTAAGGCATAGTACAATATCGCGATGTGTTCTCTCGACTGCACAAAGTAGATCGTACTCCACGCCGGTCAATCGATTGGCTAGATAAAGCGTCTGGTGCATTCTCCGCCGGTTATCACACTATCGGGACTCGAGATATTCCCGGGCTACTAGAGCGTGTCTCTAAGTAGGTTGCACCCAGCTTGTCCTAGTACATCCTATTACTAGGCGTAGTGCCCTTGTTATTCATGATGTAACAAACTTGAGCTAAGTTAGATACCTTTGGAACCTCATGTTATGCTATGAACATAAAATGATAGTTAGCTAGGGTTAATCATGGAAATGAATTAATAAAAGACGGTGTTGCTTTTATTTCTTTATGAGATCATGGTTATACGATCTTCTACGCGTTACTGAGTACTTTTGTACTTACCCCGTTACGTTGTGTTTGTCTTCCCCTTTCCCCAAAGAAGACGAACAGTTGCTACTGATTGACGAGTTCTTTGATGATGAAGTTTGAGATGAAGCTTTTGAAGACTTAGTTCTTTTAGTTGTTTCTTTCTTAAAACAGTTGTTTCACGTTTGAACAATGTTGTCCTTCTTTTTGGTTTAGCTTCTTTTGAGATCTTTTGGGATTTGGATGTTGGATGATTAGTTCTCTTTATTGGATTTAGTTTTTCACAGCATTGATTACCGTGTGTTCGATCTTTTGGTTTCCCCGAGTTGTTGAGTTGTTTTATCTTCCGCGTCGTTTGGTTCTGATGTATGACGTAAGGCTTACATATATTATTGAATTTATTTGATAATATATGTGCCGAGCGCTCTTTCCAGATAAGGACTCGGTGTCCGGGAATGGGGCGTTACAGTTGGTATCAGAGAGAAAGGTTTCCTTGCTGTGTAGGACGTGATTTCTTCTTTAAGATAAGTTTTAGAGCTTTAGTAACCCTCTCTTTTCTTGGTAAATGAATGGTTCTTACTAGAGGAGGAGCTAATACGAGTAACACCGAGGCGGCTAACACCCAGCACGGGTAACGCCGGAGGCGTGATTTACCGGGGTTGTGATTACGAGAAGGAGAAGTGGACTAGCCACCCAGGGCACTCTGATTTCCCAAGTTAACACCCCGTCTGTGAGCGAAGATCATGCGTGGGGTGAATCGAGGGACCGACATTGTCACCGTGAGGTAGAGTGGAACAAGGGGGTCCTTCATGGTTTAACACCCGCGTGCATCGTTACTACTTCACTCCAAGGACCACGAGTTGGACCGGGTTGGGACTTTCTCATCCACCGGCTAGTCGATTTTTTCGATTATCCATGTATCGACGTTTCCTTACGCACCGGCCGAGTTTACACCGCAACCGACGCGGTTCTACCTCCACCACCACCTAGATCGGATTCTTTCAGAGCACCTGGCTACACCCATCCCCAACGAACTATCAAGATCGAATGCCCCACCAAAGGCAAAGATGCAAAGATCAAAGATTAGGGGTTTTGAGACCGACTGGATTGGTATGAGAAGATGAAGAAACATAGGGTGCCGAGTTCTTTGGCAATGTCGAACCAACAAAGCAGCAGAGACTTATGGATTCGTGGGTTCGAGAAGGCGTCAAGCGTAAATATGAAAGCTCCGAGATCTGAAAGTGGGCTCATTTAGCCATATCCTTGTTGGCGGGGAATGCGTAAGGTTGGATGGAAGCATATGAGCAAGTTAATCCAAGGATCACGGATTGGGCGGTGTTCAAGGATCTGCTCTACAAGGAATACTTTCCTAGGACAAACGACGGAATGCGAAGGCTAATGAGTTTCGAGTTTGAAACAAGGGGAGATACACTCACAAGAACTCAAGACTCTGAAGTTCCATAAGTTGGGCAGATTCTACCCTGAGATCATAAAAAGTGAAGAGAAAAAGATTGATAAATTCATGGAAAGATTGTCACACGAGGTGGCGAAGGGCATGCTAGGAGATAGACCTATGAGCATGGCAAGCGTCATGGATAGAGCTTTGATTGCGGAGAGATTTGACAGTAGACAGACGGTTGTAGTTGGAGATAAGAGGTCTTTTTCGAATTATCAAGGAAGCAACAGAGGAGCACCGCAGCAGAATGTAAAGAGGACAGGAAATCCGGCTACAAAGAGTTCAGCAAGGGGGACGCCATCGGTTTGTGCTAAGTGTAACAAAACGCACACAGGAGAGTGCATGGAAGGTAGCGTGAGTTGTTTCCACTGTGGGGAAGTGGGACATTACTCGAGAGCGTGTCCTAAGAAGCTCTCTCAAGGTAATCGAGACAGAGGACGAGGTAACCAAGGGGTAATCGTCATTACCCACAGTATGAAGCCAGATTCGTGTCTTCCATTGGCGGATCTGAATCGGAAGAGTTAGATGACCTTGTGGTGACAGTACTTTCCAGTGTTTGTGTTTATTATAGATATTTAATTTGATATAGCGCGCATATGATATTACATATTTATACTTAAATTGATTCACTTGTTAGTCTCGTAACCATAGATAATCTAGCGAGCTTACTCTGTTTGATCTCTGGAGCTTGAGGACTTTGTTTCCTCTAAGATAGCTAAGAAGTTGAACCTACCTCTTAAGGAATTGGAGAGACCTTTGAGTATAACCACACCTTTGGGCGAGTCACTAGATGTGCTCGAGTCACACCCAAGTCGATATTAGAGTTGGGATTTACAAGTGCCGCGATGTGCTTTGACGGTATTGGATTTCTCGATTTCGATGTTATCCTGGGTATGGATCGGTTGTCCAAGAATTACGTCTACTTGGATTGTAGAGGTAAAAGGATGATCTTTAAGGCCCCAGGAAATCAGCTAAGACATTTCGGTAACGTATGCAAGCCATAGCAAAGGTCGTTATCCGATTATCTCAGCAGTTAAAGCCTTAAAAGCTTTGAAGAGGAGTTGCCAGGGTTTCATTGTTTATGCTTTAGATAAGGAAAATCATAGGCCCGAGTTAGGAGACTCGTGTAGTTAAGGACTTTCTGAAGTTTTCCCGAAGATTTGCTAGGACATATGCACGATAGGGCCATAGAGTTCGAGATCGAATTGATTGCGTGAGCATCACCGATGGCTAAAGCACCTTATAGGATGGCACGAGTTGAAAGAGTTGAAAACTTCGACAAGGAGATGCTGAGAAAAACATCATCCAGCCAAGTACATCACCGTGGGGAGCACCGGTCTTGTTTGTGAAGAAGAAAGATGGGAGTATGCGTTTGTGCATCGACTATAGAGAGTTGAATAAACTGACAATCAAGAATAAGTATCCTTTACCAAGGATTGATGATCTGTTCAGTCAGTTGCAAGGTAAGAAGGTGTTCTCTAAGATTGATCTTAGGTCCGGTTATCATCAGTTGAAGATCAAGGTAAGAAGGCTTTCTTAGGTATATCTGACACCTTGATCTTCAAATGATGATAACCGGACCTAAGATCAATCTTAGAGAACACCTTCTTACCTTGCAACCGATCGAACAGATCATCAATCCTTGGTAAAGGATACTTATTCTTGATTGTCGGGCTTATTCAACTCTCTCAGTAGTCGATGCACAAACGCATACTCCCATCTTTCTTCTTCACAAACAAGACCGGTGCTCCTACGGTGATGTACTTGGTCGGATGATGTTTTTCTCTAGCATCTCCTTAAGCCGAAGTTTTCAACTCTTTCAACTCATTTGGTGCCATCCTATAAGGTGCTTTAGCCATCGTGATGCTCCTCGCAATCAATTCGATCTCGAACTCTATGGCCCTATCGTGCATATGTCCTCGCAAATCTTCCGGGAAAACTTCAGGAAAGTCCTTAACTACACGAGTCTCTCCTAACTCGGGCCTATGATTTTCCTTATCTAAAGCATAAACAACGAAACCCTGGCAACTCCTCTTCAAAGCTTTTAAGGCTTTAACTGCTGAGATAATCGGATAACGACCCTTGCTAGGCTTGCATACGTTACCCAGAAATGTCTTAGCTGATTTTCCTGGGCCTTAAAGATCACCCTCTTACCTCTACAATCCAAGTAGACGTAATTCTTGGACAACCACCATACCGGATAACATCGAAATCGAAATCCAATACCGCCAAAGCATATCGGGCACTTGTAAGTCCCAACTCTAATATCGACTTGGGTGTGACTGAGCACATCTAGTGACTCGCCCAAAGGTGTGGTTATACTCAAAGGTCTCTCCAATTGCTTAAGAGGTAGGTTCAACTTCTTAGCTATCTTAGAGAAAACAAAGTCCTCAAGCTCCATATCAAACAGAGTTTAAACTCGCTAGATTATCTATGATTATGGTACCTAACAAGTGAATCTATTTAAGTACAAATATGTAATATCATATGCGCGCTTATATCATAATAAATATCTATATTAAAAACAAACACCGAAAAAGTACTGTCTACCACAAGGTCATCTAACTCTTCCGGTTCTCAGATCTCGCCGCGGAAGACACGAATCTGGTTCATACTCAGTGGGTACGATTACCCCGCCGTTACCTCGCCCTCCTACTGATGTTGAAATAGTGTCCTAAACCCAATCGGGTTGGACCGGATCCGACCGGTCGGATCATCTCTACTATTTCTTTATGTTTATACATATATTAAATGGCTTTTCATTTGTCATATATATGTTCTTTTAAAGAACCAATTGTGAATGGTTATATGATAACGTCCTTAGTATTAGATCGTGATAGAGAAACCATGATAGGCGATTATGGTTGATGAGATCTCTAATCACTTTAATAAGTTTGATACTTAAATGTCTCTAGCGATGTACTATTAAACAGGGGCATTGATAGTATAAACAGATTAGCACGTATTAGATGTCTTCTGTCTTTAAGAGCGTTGATAGATCTCGTCTATCGAAGTGTAGACACACTTGACCGTATGCGGACGGCGTGTATTAGAGAATGCGACGTTAGGATCGACCCACTTACACGGATAAGTGTCACACTATGTGACGCTTGTGTAATTATCCTTTTACTCGAGTCTTCATGGAATCACGGTGTGGATTGTCATGCTTTGACACTATTGAGGTTTCCCCAGCCACGGGCGATCATGCGGTAGTGATTGGGTGTGATCTTGAAGCATCGCGGAGTATACATGATTGGTCGTCCGGGAATCGCGTATCTATGATTGGGATCGAATATCCGAAATGGCCTTCTTATAAGGAATGTCTTACTCGTGTGAATCTTTGCAAAGTGGGAGTAAACGAGTTACTTCGAGAGAGCTTGATATCCGGATTATAAGATACGGTCGTTGATGTTTTTGACACTCGACTAACGACCGTATGGATATTATTACAAATGATAGGATTGTAAGTTACACGGTAATCGTTTCACATGAAAGGTAGTAGTCATTGCATTTGACTCTTCCGATGATTGGGGGTCACGGTGTGTTGCTAGACGCTATCCCGTGATCGTTAGGCATGAAGGGCATTTTCGTAATTTGCACTTTGTGTCTACGGACAACATATTCGGAAGCCTATCGGGTCACACACATATGAACATCTAGTCGGATTAAAATGTGGTTATAGATGATAACCAAATAAGGAAAGTTTATCTCGAGACTATAAAGGTTATAGTGGTAAATTAATATGGTGGTATGTATTTATTATGAATAAATATAATACAAGATATTAATTAAGTTGATTAATTAAATACACTTATATTGATAAGTGGCGCCACATATGTGTATAAGTGATACACTTGGATTGTGCAATTTAATTAATGATATTACCTATTATTAATATTAGATATTAGAAAAATAAAATAAAATAGTGGATATTAGTTATAAGGCCGTCGTTAGAGACTTAATGATCATTTAGGACACTCAAAAAACTTATTCGGTTATAAGGACGTTCTAATTTATTTTTTTTGTTTTCCTATATTTCCAAAGGCATTGAGATATCAAGCTGCTTCAATTTCCAATTTGTTCTATCGTCGTCTCTGCAACCACTTCCGCAACCACCGGCGGAGCTTGGATGGGATACAAATCGGAATCTATCGGCGGCAGAGAGGGGTAAACGGGACCAGAAGGTGATGGTGGACAATCACAGCTAGACGGAGGAGGAGGAGAAGGAGGTGGAGGACAAGCCGGTGGTGACGGAGGCGGTGGTGGTGGAGGTGAAGGTGGTGGTGGGCAAGGAGATGGTGGAGGAGGTGACGGAGGAGGAGGAGGAGGAGAGAGGGGTTGACAGGGGTTTTCACAGGTAGAACACTTGTCTGTTGGCCTGATATTTGTTACTGCCAATTTACCAAAGAATATATATACACTTTGTCAAGTGATGACATCTCGCCATGCTTGAAAGAAAATCTTCGTGAAATTTGCGCTTTTGCTCCAGTGCTCATCTTCCCTTCTACTTTAATATTCAGCTGATGATATGTATTTTTTTTTACTTTAATCATGTTTTTACTGCTGATTTAATTGGATTTTTTCTTCTTCTTATTTTAACTACTATATCAATTAAACTTACGATGGAAAATATACTTATGCCCATAAAGAACCTGAATTAAGACCTTTTTGATGATACAAATGAAGCAAAACATGGAATGATGGAGATGACGTTTGGAGTGATGATAACTAATTAGAAATAAACCTTTTTGTATATTTCAAAAAAGAAAAGCATTCTGGTAAATGATGAATGTGAATGAATTTTGTCAAAATTTGATGATATTAACAGTTTGAAGTAGTTGATTTGAGTATAGAACAATTATATGAGTCTGGTTTTAAGTGATACCGAGTACTTCAGATTTGATTCTTTCTGGAAATTTGATATGTTTGATGTACATCGATTGCTTGTGTACGCTTCTTGTTTATACATGTGTATATATATGTATGTATTTCTAAAAGAAAAAAAGATGATCCTCATTTACTTACGGTCTCCCTGTGTTTATATGCATTTTGACAAACAAGTGTAAGCTCAAGAACTACCGAATTAAGAAATATTTTTCTCGATTTACATGCTACTTGATGGAGTGACATTGATGGCGATCATGCAGGGACATTGTTGACTTATGCAGTGACATTGATGTCCGATGCGAGACATTGATGACTTATGCAAAGGACATTGATGTCTGATGCGGTGACATTGATGTCGATGCGGGGACATTGATGACTTATCGCGGTGACATTGATGTCTCGATCGCGGGACATTGACGACTTATGCAGTGACATTGATGTTTGATGCAGTGACATTGACGACTTATGCAGTGACATTGATGTCTGAAGCAGTGACACAATAACACGTCTAGGAGAAACATTCAGAGCATTCATAGATTGTGTTTTACTAATTAGTTGACAGTGTATTTGGGTGCTTATAATAGATGATATAGTCCCTTTTGCTTTCGCAGCACAAGTACGATCTAGGAGGCTTTTTATTACCTTCTTATGGGTTTCACTCACCATGGTGGCTTACAATTAAGTCTTTTTGGGTTTAGTGTCGCTTTATAATAGATGTGGATACTCATAGTTTGGGGTTGTTTTTCTTTCTCTTATGGTTGTCTTTGTCCTGCTTCTTGGGTTGCGAGGTTGATATAAGTGCTTTATGGCATTTGGCTAACGTGGTTTCTATATTGGAGCCGGTTTTTGAGCTTGCAACTATGAAAAGAGCTATCAATTGTTAAAGGCGGGACCATGATAGCTTTCGACCTTGTTTTTGTGTATATGGCTATTTGTGGACTGATCACACTATATTCTCATCAGTTGTGGTTAATGGTGGGGATAATCATGGTGTGCTTACAACAATTATGGTTGGTGGATTTTTGGTTGGGTTGTTGGTTGATATTTATCTGGCTGGCCTATTAGTGTAAAGTGTGTTTTACTATGTGTGCAAGAGTTACCATCATCAAGAGATTGACAAGAGTGCCCTATATGATCATCTTGGTGGTGCGGGCTTATCAGCGATGACATTCTTGATTATGCAGTGACATTGATGACTTATCGCAGGTGACATTGATGTCTCGATGCAGTGACATTGATGTCAGATGCAGTGACATTGATGTCTGATGCAATGACATTGATGACTTATACAATGAGATGTCACTGATCAAGGTTGTCAATGGATCGCGGTGGTCAATACATCATTGTATTCAATGAATCGCGGCGGTCATTGCATCGGGGTGGTTAATGGATCCCGATGGTCAATACATCGGGGTAGATGGTCAATGTATGATGGTGATGAATACGCCACGTAGATTTTTATGAAGAAAAAAATTGATTTATGAAATTTATTCGGAAAAATATCAAATTTGATTTTAGAATAAAGAAGACGAAAAATATGAATTTTAGTGAAAAAAATTATGATGATCCGAGTTTTAGATCAAAATATATGACGTTTATAAATATGATGAATTTAAAAATAAAAATAAAATAAAAACCTCGTCGTCGTTCCTTTTTTTTTTTTTTCTTTTTTTCTTATGCAGGACATTGCCGATTATGCAGGTGACATTGATGACTTATCGCGATGACATTGATGTCGATCGCGGTGACATTGTTGACTTATGCGGTGACATTGATGTCGATCAGATGACATTGATGTCGATCGCATGACATTGATGACTTATACAATGAGATGCCATCGATCAAAGTTGTCAATGGATCGCGGCGGTCAATACATCATGGTATTCAATGAATCGCAATGGTCATTGCATCGGGGTGGTTAATGGATGTCGGTTGTCAATGTATGACGGTGATCAATACGCCACGTCGATTTTTATGAAGAAAAAAATTGATTTTTGAAATGTATTCGGAAAAATATAAAATTTGATTTTAGAATAAAGAAGACGAAAAAATATGAATTTTAGTGAAAAAATTATGATGATCCGAGTTTTAGATCAAAATATATGACGTTTAGACATATGGTGAATTAAAATAAAAAAAAATAAATAAAAAAAATATAAAAAATATAAAAAAAAACTGCTTTGAACGTGTGGTGCTTTTTTTTTTTTTCCTTTGAGAGCTTCTTTTTTTTCCCTTTCTTCCTTTTTTTTTCCCTTCTTCCTCTTTATCCACTTAAAATTAGAATGTCCTTATAACTAAATAAGTTTCATTTTAAAATTAGAATGTCCTTATAACTAAATAAGATTTCGGAGTGTCCTATTACCCCTAATAAGTTGAAAATCAGTCCTTTTAAATAATTAGCCCAATAAAATAATATAGATATATTATGAATACATGCGTGTGTACACATTTGCAAATTGGTGATTTGCATGATGCGCACCAATGTATGTATATATGATAATAATAGATTTTTTATATGTGTAATATATATGTGATATATACACATGTGTAAATTGATTTATGGTAATATAATAAAAGATAAATATTGTCAATATAAGATATTGACAATATCTTGGAAATATTCAATATATGATATGACAATATCCTAGATTTATTTAATATAAGATATTGTAATAAATGAGATAAATCAATCAATTATATTTTCCTTATTTTATTGGGAAAAAGGTTTTCTTCTCCTCCACTCTAGTCAGGGGCGCCACTTCTACTATAAATAAGAGGTGGGTGTCAAGCTCTTTTGTACAACATAATTCCAAGAGCTAATAGTTCTTGTGTAAAATAGAGAGCATCCTATGTAGAGAGGGAGAGAGAGGGAAAAAGGCCGGTCTAGCAACCGGAGTTTTCCAATAGCAATCCATGATGGGATTCCGGTGGGTCGTTCGTGTGGACTAGCGGTGAGAGGCCGAACACTTGGGCGGCTCTATGCGAGAACTACTCTCCTTGAGACGGTCAAAGCGTCGATCTTATAGATCAACCAAGGTAACCACCGTCTACTACTTGTTTGTTTATTGCTTAAACGAAGTCGATCTTGGGTCGATAGGAAATAAATTTTTGAATTCCGCTGCGTTCCCGCGTAGATTTCCTAACAATGGTATCAGAGAGAGCTTCGAGCTTAAGCAATAAGCATGTTAATTTGCGTAGTTAATTTTATCGTTTAAATCACGTAATTATAATATGAAAGATATTTGATTCGCAAATCGATACACGAAAAGAAAAAGAAAAAAAAGGGGCGGCTTTTGGGGTGCTCGGCCGATCGGCGGCGGCACCCCACCGGAAATTGCGGCGGCGGCGGCGGCTCTTTTAGGCGATCCAACGTCGGTTTGGTGCATCTTTTGGTAGATCCACAAATTTTGTTTTGTGTATTTTGTGTTTCAATATTGTTCATAGTTGTGATTAATATCTCATTTGTTTAGTTGTGTCATGTGGCTAACCAATGGTTCAAATAGTTTGGGCCATTGGGATGCCACATGGCAGATTAAAATAATAATGGTATTTCCAAACTTTGTTTGGAATAGCCTAAACCTTTTCCAAATATTTGATTTGGGAAAAGGCTGGCTTCAAGCAACTTCCAAAATTTTGATTTTGGAAAGTGGCGAGCCTAAACCAAAATTATTTGGCCTTTTCAAATATTTGATTTGGAATAGCCAAAGCCTTTCAAATATTTGATTTGTAAAGGCTTTAGCTTGCGCCACTTCCAAAATTTTGATTTTGGAAAGTGGCCAGCGCTTAAGCCAAATTTGGTTTAGGAAATCAAAACGTCCTTTTGATTAGGAATCAAAAGAAAAGAAACAAAAGAGACATAATTTTAATTTTGATTTATTTTTGGAATAGTTCTAATTAATTAAAATTAAAATTAAAATCGGTTTAAAATTAATCGTTAATTTTATTTCGATTAAAATCATTTAATTAATTAAATGTTAATTAGTTAATTGATTGGATAAAATTATTTAATAGATTAAATGTTAATTGATTAATTAAGACGCAAGTAGTTAAATTTTAATTTTATCTTTTTCATAAGATTTTATTGTATGGAATAGATATAGTAGATATAATATGATTATATGGACTTTTGATCGATCGCTGACTCAATTCGATAGGATAGATGTGAATGATTTAATTTTTCTGTTGGTTTAAAAATTGTCCTAGGCGTTATGAAGAACTTGACCTAGTTTATTTTTTCACGCATTTATCCCATTCTCGTTGGCTTCCCCGTGTGCGGCGGGTGTATTAATTTTATTAGATAGAATTAAATGTAACAAGAATGGAAGCGAGAAGATGGAGACCAAAGAAAGATTTAAAATGAAGATCCCATTGGAGAATGGAGCATTAAAGATCCTATTAGGCGGTTGCAAATACCCTTAGATTGTGACCAGCGGTTTCGTTAGTTTGTATTCGAAACCGCACCTAGGAAAAGTCCATGATCATACCGGTTACTTTACGTATTTATTTATTTTGTGCTTGTATTTATTTTATATGATACGATAGATGCATGACTAGGCACGATCTAGATAAATGCGTAGGATGTATGTCTATAGAAATAGATATATTTGATGAGACCGTAATTAAATTAATTAAGAGAATTAATTCGAAATTAATTAAGTGAATTAATTTAAAATTACTCCCACAACAAAAATCGAGTTATAATATGTCTCCCAATATTATAGTGACAATGAAGAGCCCTTGTTCGGATCGAACTGATCGGCCCACGTCGGGAGTTGACCTACCACGGGTATATCGTCATTATCGAGATATGATCGTTAAGAGATCTCATGAATACTTGGGTTACGACTCGACTAAGAATCTTGCGGTGATTGGCCCACGTCAGGACCGTCTGATTTTAGAGACATAAGGTTGACTATCACATAGACGATGTGAATCGTCAAAGAGTTGACTAGTCAAACCATTTGGAAGTCGCGTTAGACGCGATTGGTAAGAAGTACCTACCCGTCGAAATTGACCCGGTCGGTCGGCCCACGTCGGGGATCGAGTCAACTAGATAGGATTCCAGCCACTAAAGGACTTTGAAAAATTCTTGAAAGTCAATTGGGAGTAGTTGACTAGTGGGAGCAAAATCATAATCCCAAAGACCATATTTGATTTTGCGTGTATAGACAACAACACTCTTTTATCTTTATTTTTATGTTGTAGTTTTAGCAAACTTTATATTTATGTTTTATTCTCGATTAGTAAAACCAAATTATGACTGTTAATTTTGAGAAATGTTCTCAAATATGGTTAAGTAATTATAATCCTTTTAAATTAAGCAATGACATGAGCCATCCCGTTATAGTAGTTAGAGACAAGGAGATTACATAATTGATGTAGTGCTCCGAGACTTTAATTATTAATGAAAGCGGAAGCTCATGATATGATTAAATCATTTGAAATAAGTTTCAACGAATTAGTCATATATTGGATACGATCCAAGATGATCATTCAGTCATACGATGACAATTAATTCAAACGTTGGATAAGAATGACCACATCAAATTTTGGAAAGGTTGTTTTCAAAGTTATAAGATTTAAGTATCGACTTAATTCTATCATTGCTTAAGGTTAATTAAATAGTCAATGTTTTGAATACGATTCAAAAGGTTAAATAAACTATTTAATAAACTTTAGATTTTCTTTATGAAAGGAAGTTGAAAACATAGCTCTTGTGATCTTTCTTAAGTCTTATGAAGACTACAATAAGAAACATTTCTCAAGTGCTTAAAGGATTAAAAGGGAAAGTTAGGGCATGTGCTTAAATAGAGAACTTATTGAAGTTTCTATTCTAGGCAAGTGAGTTGAGATAAATCTATCTAAGTTCAAGTCAACTCTTAGATATATGATATCTTACGAGTGTGATTAAATTAGAAAGATTAAATACTGAGATATGGAAGGTTAAACAAATGTTGTAACACTTACCATATTGCGGATCTAGTAAATCGATAAGGGGAACTAAATAAATGTTATTATGTTCCGGTTCTTATGAAGAATACGTTTTCGGTTATTTGTTAGGATTTAGTAGACACATTCAATTGTAAAGAATAAATGTTATTACGATAAAGTTGGAAGGTCACCAATCTAACATACTAGATTGTTGTCACTATATAGTTGATATATGTGATGAGATCTCAACTAAATATTTGTATGGTCATTATCCTTGATATTTGTAGTTGTTCTGATGTAGTCTCTCCGGAAGGAAAGCGCGTAATTAAACGTCATTACGATGATGTTGAACCATATGATTATGAATCATGTGGGTTATACGTATCTTATCCAAAGAGGACTAAAATACCCTTTTTCGAAAAGGTTGTAAAAAATCTAGAAAAATTGTCTAAAGCCTAAACATACGAATGTTTGTTGGCTTGTGACAATTAATGCCACAAATAATTGTTTATTAGTCTCTATGACTATTTTTTGAAATAGTTAAGTGTACTCAGTGAAGTGCATAATTCGGAAAGCCCGAAAAGTTCGAGCTAGTACGAATATGAGATTGATGAGCTACTTAGGAATTAATTTTCAAATGGATTGAAGTAATTAATACATGAATGGTGTTTCAGAAGTCGTCTGAAAGGGAATAAGATTCTCCCTTGAAGGATACCATCTTTGGGATACGCAATTAGATTGTGTTCCCAAAATGGAAACAACACTTTATATGATAAAGGTGTGACGCATGCCATGCGAAGTATCCCTTACCCGTTTTTGGGATAGTGCCCTTATACTTAACCGAGTTCCAAAGATAAAGGTTGAATAAATTCCATATTAGACATGGAAGAAGATAATGTCGAATCTATCTTAACCGATGATTTGAAGTTGTCATAGGCAAAGTCAGAAAGGCTTGGAGCCTAGTACGACATATGCAACTTTGTGGAATATCTTAGCAAGTACGCTAGATATTATTTACTCGTCCATGAGCAAAAGGTGTTTGTCTCCAAACATGTCTTTGTCTTAAAGGAAGTGTTTCTTCCAAAAGAAACAAAGTGGGAGTAAATCGATCTCAAAGGAGTTTGAGAACCACAAAGATATATTCAACCATTGGAACGTGAGCGACGCCGCGCATAGCGATGAGGTGTAAAACACGCTCAAAGCACACAAAAGTTCAGAAGTCTCAGAGATAACCTCCTCGAGCCTGAAAGAGTGGTCAGCTGGTATGTTCATCTTGAAGAATGAATATCTCACGACTTGTGAAGGAATGTTTGAAAGGCAAGATTGAGAGATATGGCCAGGAGCCATAATATCTGAATAAGATTCCATCAGTGACAACCAGGTTATGAACCTAGTCTGTCTTACCTAGAGGGAATGTCCCTGTAAGGCTGAGCCTAGTTCTAATCAGATGATGCTTGTTATAACTTCGTATCATGACTATATGATAGTGTTGAAGACGTTGGGCAAACAACTCGATGTTCATAGACGATAACATGATATGTGAGCCCACGAGATCCATTTATGGACTCAAACAAGTTTCTCTAGACGATTTCTTTGTTAGATAATCAAAGGAGTTTGATTTAGTCAAAAGAAGGATATGCCCAATGTGCAAGAAGGATAGTGGGAGTGTGTTACGATTTTTGAGTAAGATATTGGATATCTCTCTAGAAATTGTCACCCCATGTCACGATCAATTAATGTTTGGTAGTTCAAGGTCTTTACTGAAAGCACTTGGATTGGCGCTTCTTATTTTTAGAAATAAGAATCTATAGTGATAGATTTAATCATTTGTTAGATTATAGTTTACCTATATAGATGTGATGCTAAAAGGAGTTTAGCATAGATCGCGACGGGGATACTGCTAGCCAGTGTTCTCAAGATCTATCTATGTTAGGACGTTCGTCCTAAAGGTAAGGTGAAAGATGATGCTTGTGGAAGGTTTCCTTTGATAATGCGATAGGAACCATCATAAAAGTAATGCCAGATGTTCATAGTCCATGAATAGTCATGAGCAAGTATGAAAGTAAATCTGGTGAATGTCGAGAATATCCTTAAACAAGTTAAGGAAGAATTCCTGGTTTATCGAAACTTGGAGTTAGATAAATATAGTTATACAGACGTATATCCTGAGTCTTATGAAGGCGAGTGGGAGCTACAGTCTGGGTTTGCAGTCACTTTGAATAAGTGATACAGTGAGCTGGAAATGTTCTTAGCGATGGGTCACTGTAAATTCTACAACTAGGCCAAAACACAAGAAGTGCCTTAGAGCGCGGCGGAGCAAAGATACATGAATCTAGAAGGTTCATTATTGAACCTTATGCAGTTCTTCCACCTTTTCTATATAGCTGATATAGTAAGTGGATTCATTGCTTGAAGCAAGGACCAGGGTCTCGTCAGAGATTCGTGTGTGTGTTGAGGCGGTTCCTTTGACTTGGTCATTTGGAACGTAATATGAAGATAGTCTGAGTCCCCACGGATAGCGATCCGTTTATGGCTAGGGCTGGATGCGATTATTGCATGAGATTCTTGTGTTTCAACTTGGTCTTGTGTGTGCTAGTGATTGGTTTTAGGCCAAGTGGGAGATTGTTGAAATAGTGTCCTAAACCCAATCGGGTTGGACC
The DNA here is from genome assembly GCA_026214975.1 of Gentiana macrophylla. Taxonomy (NCBI): domain Eukaryota; kingdom Viridiplantae; phylum Streptophyta; class Magnoliopsida; order Gentianales; family Gentianaceae; genus Gentiana; species Gentiana macrophylla. The sequence goes on from CM047805.1 coordinate 110,370,712, forward strand.
GGATCCGACCGGGTCGGATCAACTCTACTATTTCTTTATGTTTATACATATATTAAATGGCTTTTCTGTTGTCATATATATGTTCTTTTAAAGAACCAATTGTGAATTGTTATATGATAACGTCCTTAGTATTAGATCGTGATACGTAAACCATGATAGCGATTATGGTTGATGAGATCTCTAATCACTTTAATAAGTTTGATACTTAAATGTCTCTGGTGATGTACTATTAAACAGGGGCATTGATAGTATAAAACAGACTAGCACGTATTAGATGTCTTCGCCTTTAAGGGCGAGGATAGATCTCGCCTCTATCGAAGTGTAGACACTTTGGGTATGCGTGGACGTGTATTAGAGAATGCGACGTTAGGCGACCCACTTACACGGATAAGTGTCACACTATGTGACAGCTTGTGTAATTATCCTTTGACCGAGTCTTCATGGAATCACGGTGTGGATTGTCATGCTTTGACACTATTGAGGTTTCCACAGCCACGGGCGATCATACGGTAGTGATTGGGTGTGATACTGAAGCATGCGGAGTATACATGATTGGTCGTCCGGGAATCGCGTATCCTATTATTGGGATCGAATATCCGAAATGGCCTTCTTATAAGGAATGTCTTACTCTCGTGAATCTTTGCAAAGTGGGAGTAAACGAGTTACTTCGAGAGAGCTTGATATCCAGATTATAAGATACGGTCGTTGATGTTTTGACACTTTCGACTAACGACCGTATGGATATTATTACGATGATAGGATTGTAAGTTACACGGTAATCAAGCTTTCACATGAAAGGTAGTAGTCATTGCATTTGACTCTTCCGATGATTGGGGTCACGGTGTGTTTGCTGTGACGCCGTCCGTGATCGTTAGGCATGAAGGGCATTTTCGTAATTTGCACTTTTGTGTCTACGGCCAACATATTCGAAGCCTATCGGGTCACACACATATGAACATCTAGTCGGATTAAAATGTGGTTATAGATGATAACCAAATAAGGAAAGTTTATCTCGAGACTATAAAAGTTATAGTGGTAAATTAATATGGTGGTATGTATTTATTATGAATAAATATAATACAAGATATTAATTAAGTTGATTAATTAAATACACTTATATTGATAAGTGGCGCCACATATGTGTATAAGTGATACACTTGGATTGTGCAATTTAATTAATGATATTACCTATTATTAATATTAGATATTAATAAAATAAAATAAAATAATATAGATATATTATGAATACATGCGTGTGTACACATTTGCAAATTGGTGATTTGCATGATGCGCACCAATGTATGTATATATGATAATAATAGATTTTTTATATGTGTAATATATATGTGATATATACACATGTGTAAATTGATTTATGGTAATATAATAAAAGATAAATATTGTCAATATAAGATATTGACAATATCTTGGAAATATTCAATATATGATATGACAATATCCTAGATTTATTTAATATAAGATATTGTAATAAATGAGATAAATCAATCAATTATATTTTCCTTATTTTATTGGGAAAAGGTTTTCTTCTCCTCCACTCTAGTCAGGGGCGCCACTTCTACTATAAATAAGAGGTGGGTGTCAAGCTCTTTTGTACAACATAATTCCAAGAGCTAATAGTTCTTGTGTAAAATAGAGAGCATCCTATAGAGAGTTGGAGAGAGGGGAAAAAGGCCGGTCTAGCAACCGGAGTTTTCCAATAGCAATCCATGATGGGATTCCGCGGGTCGTTCGTGTGGACTAGCGGTAGAGGCCGAACACTTGGGCGGCTCTATGCAGAACTACTCTCCTTAGACGGTCAAAGCGTCGATCTTATAGATCAACCAAGGTAACCACCGTCTACTACTTGTTTGTTTATTGCTTAAACGAAGTCGATCTTGGGTCGATAGGAAATAAATTTTTGAATTCCGCTGCGTTCCCGCGTAGATTTCCTAACACCTGATTACCTTGAGAGAGCTTCTTAGGACACGCTCTCGAGTAATGTCCCACTTCCCCACAGTGGAAACAACTCACGCTACCTGCCATGCACTCTCCTGTGTGTGTCTTGCTACACTTAGCACAAACATTGGCGCGTTCCACTTGCCGAACTCTTCATAGCCGGATTTCCGCTCTTAACATTCTGCTGCGGTGCTCCTCTATTTCTTCCTTGAAAATTTGAGAAAGGCCTCTTATCTCGAACTACAACCGTCTGCCTACTGGCAAATCTCTCCGCAATCAAAGCTCTATCCATGACGGTTGCCATGCTCGTAGTCTATCTCTAGCATGCCGCTTCGCCACCTCGTGTGACAATCCTTACATGAATTTATCAATCTTTTTCTCTTCACTTTTCATGATCTCGGGTAGAATCTACCCAACTCATGGAACTTCTCGGGAGTCTTGAGTTCTTGTAGTATCTCCCTTGTTTCAAACTCAGAACTCATTAGCTTTGCATTCCGTCTTTGTCCTAGGAAAGTATTCCTTGTAGAATGTATCCTTGAACACGCCCAATCCGTGATCCTCGGATTAACTTTGCTCATACGCTTCCATCCACTTTTCTCGCATTTCCGCCAACAAGGATATGGCTAAAGAGAGCCCACTCGGTCTGGAGCTTTCATATTTACGCACGCCTTCTCAAACCCACGAATCCATAAGTCTGCTTTGTTGTTGGTTCGACATTGCCAAAGAACTCGGCACCCTATGTTTCTTCATCTTCTCATACCAATCCAGCGGTCCGCCATAACCCCAAACTGATGATGATGTCTTTCTCACCGCGACCGTGGGGCATTCGATCTCGATAGTTTTGTTGGGGATGGGTGTAGCCAGGTGCTACGAAAGAATCCGACCTAGGCGGTGGTGGAGGTAGAACCGTCGGTTTCGGTGTAAAACTCAGCGGTGCAGAAGGAAACGTCGATACCTGTGGATAACTGAAAAACTGACTAGCCGGTGGATGAGAAAGTCCCAACCCGGTCCAACTCGTGGTCCTTGGAATTGAAGTAGTAACCGGTACGCGGGTGTTAAACCGTGAAGGACCCCCTTGTTCCACTCTACCTCTGGTGACACTGTCTGGTCCCTGATTCACCCCACGCAGGATGTTGCTCACAAATGGGGTGTTAACTTGGGAAACTGTAGGGCCCTGGATAGCTAGTCCACTTCTTCTCCTTCTCGGAATCACAACCTCGGTAAATCCTGCCTTAGTGCTACCCGTCTGGGTGTTAACCGCCTCGGTGTTATTCGTATTAGCTCCTCCTCTAGTAAGAACCATTCTGTTACCAAGAAAAGAGAGGGGTTACTAAAGCTCTAAAACTTATCTTAAAGAAGAAATCAAGTCCTACACAGCAAGGAAAACCTTTCTCTCTGATACCAACTGTAACGCCCCATTCCCGGACACCGAGTCCTTATCTGGAAAGAGCGCTCGGCACATATATTATCAAATAAATTCAATAATATATGTAAGCCTTACGTCATACATCAGAACCAAACGACGCGGAAGATAAAACAACTCAACAACTCAGGGAAACCAAAAGATCGAACACACGGTAATCAATGCTGTGAAAAACTAAATCCAATAAAGAGAACTAATCATCCAACATCCAAATCCCAAAAGATCTCAAAAGAAGCTAAACCAAAAAGAAGGACAACATTGTTCAAACGTGAAACAACTGTTTTAAGAAAGAAACAACTAAAAGGACTAGGTCTTCAAAAGCTTCATCTCAAACTTCATCATCAAAGAACTCGTCAATAGTAGCAACCTGTTCATCTTCTTTGGGGAAAGGGAAGACAAACACAACGTAACGGGTAAGTACAAAAGTACTCGATGCTTGCGTGAAGATCGTATAACCATGATCTCATAAAGAAATAAAAGCAACGCCGTCTATTATTAATTCATTCCGTTATTAACCCTAGCTAACTATCATATTATGTTCATAGCATAACATGAGGTTCCAAAAGGTATCTAACTTAGCTCAAGTTTGTTACATCATGAATAACAAGGGCACTACGCCTAGTAATAGGATGTACTAGGACAATCTGGTGCAACCTACTTAGAGACACGCTCTAGTAGCCCGGGAATATCTCGAGTCCCGATAGTGTGATAACCGGCGTAATGCACCAGGCGCTTTATCTAGCCAATCGATTGACCGGCGTGGAGTGCGATCTACTTTGTGCAGTCGAGAACACATCGCGATATTGTACTATGCCTTACCAAGCATTGCATGATGTTTAAGATTATTAATCTAGCACATATGTTTGATTAGATGTTTAACTAGCCACCTAAGTGTTTTCAAGTAAGCTCCCTCACATCTCCTACTCTCGTACTTAGACCACTAGACACGGACAAGGCCTAGCAATTACACAGACATCGATAAACTCTAGCTTATCGAAGCACAAGGCAAATCCAAAGCTTTCGACGGACCCACACTTCATCTTTTCAGGGAAATCCATGTGGTGCCGGAACTAAACGCATCAAAAGCTAATTCAGAGCTTTGTCACAAAAGGTTAAGCAGTAAATACGCTATTATGGAGCTTGAAACACATAACAAGGAAAAAAGATCTTCAAAAGCGATCCTCGTCCGACGGATAAACTTTCACATCCGATCATCGAGAAATAGTTGTACGGATACACAACTCATCCGTACGGATGGACCCACACTCGGTCGACCGAATGGATAGGCTCGGTCGACCGAGCCTCTCTCTTGCACCTGTTACACGTTTTTCACGCACCACGAGGGCGGTTTTACGCACTCTGCATTTTCTACTCAAATTCAACCCAACCTCGACTTAAACAAATTAAAACCATGAAAAACAATCATACAAATTGCTCTACCACTTTACGAAATCTTAATCATACGATAAGAAAACCACGTTACCTTAATTTGCGTGGTACAACGATCCAAACTACCAAAGCTTTGAAAAAGGTTAAACCTTTAACCTCCAACGTCAACGGATCTAAGGATTGTTGGTATCAAAAGCGATCCTCGTCTCGCGGTGATCCTTTCTCTCTTGAGACGCCTGTTGAAAAGAGCAACGGATTAGCCTCAAAATCAAAGCTTCTTCTCCTTTTTTTCTTTTCTCTCTGCGCCTCTTCCTCTCAAAATATGCGCCCCTTTCTTTTTTTTGTCAAAAACAACTAGGTTAAAATTAGGATTAGTTTTCCTTTTATAATCCCAATTACCTAATTATTTTCCTTAAAAAGAAATCCTTGTTTATCCCTTTTTCTTTTCCTTTTTTTTTTTCAAAAATCCTTTAATTAAAAATAACATAATATTCGATTTTGCTAAAAGACCAATTGCCCTTTTTCAAAAATCGGGATATTACATTCCTCCCCTTAAGAGGAGTTTCATCCTCGAAACTATATCGTACTGGTAGATGAGGGAACTCTGGGAACTCGTCGAACATGTCCGCTTCCACTTCCCAAGTGGCTTCCGTGGAAGTGCATGATTGCTCCATTGCACTAATACTAACGGAATCACTTGTCTCTTTATCATCTTCTCTTTCCTATCCGTAATCCTTATCGGCTTCTCCACGTAGAGAGATTATCTTGCAACACTTGCCGGGTCAATCTCGATTCCACGTCCACCTTAGATAGACACTTCCTAAGCATCGATACATGGAAAACATTATGGACTCTGAGACATCGACCACCGGTAACCAAGTCTATAAGCCAACTTCCCAACTCTTTCGATGACATCAAAAGGTCCTACATACCTTGGACATAGCTTTCCTTTCTGTCCGAACCTCTTGATACCCTTCATTGGCGACGCTCGAAGGTAAACTCTATCCCCGACCTCAAACTCTAAATGGTCTCCTTCTAACATCGGCCCAACTCTTCTCGACGATCTTGAGCGACTTTTCGATTTTTCCTTATCAACTCAATTTTCTCCTTGGCTTGTCGAACCATCTCCGCCCTGTGATATGTTTCTCTCCCACTTCGTCCCAAAGAAAGTGGAGTTCTACACTTCCTACCGTACAAGGCCTCAAAAGGTGGCATTCCCAAACTTGCATGGTAACTATTGTTGTAAGAAAACTCAGCCAAATTGAGGTAATCCATGATCCTCCGGCATCCAAAACACAAGCTCTAAGCATGTCCTCGAGAGTCTGAATTGTTCTCTCTCGCCCATCCGTCATGGATGAAACGTCAGACTCAAATCGATCCTTAGTCCCAAAAGCTTTCTGCAAACCCTTCCGAAGCGATCGATAAATCTACTATCCCTGTCAGATACAATGGATAGAGGCACACCATGAAGCTTCACTATATTGTCGATATACATAGTAGCGAACTTCTTTATAGGCATGTCCACTTTACATGGCAAGAAATGGGCTGATTTTGTGAGTCTATCCACAATCACCCAAATCATGTCATTGATTGAGGTCAAGTTAAATTATTAACTCGATGCCTAAATAACCACTAGCAAGTGAACTAGGTTCAATCGCAGTATAGCTAGATAGAGTTAGAGTCGATCCCACAGAGAAATCAATTTGTGGATCCTAACTTAAACAAATAACCTATTTATTTCGTTTGATGTGAGGCGGTCTATGACCAACATAGAATACGAGAAAAGAAAGACACACTCAAACAAATAACATGTAAACAAATAACGTAATCAACTGCCCAATTATAACCGTAATTATTTGGATCTAGACAATTTATATAACAACAAGACTCATCAACTATTAATCCGTTCATATCTATTTATATTGGCTACGGGAGTCATCCCCTAAAACTTGATGTAGCACCGGTAGGTCACTAGATCACTGTGGTTTTGTTACGTGACTTCGCCTTTTGGTGCCTCCATCTCATATAACTCACACGCTTACGACTCTAAGGATGCCGATATTAACCGTACACCTCGTCCAGGCAACATTCCTATGGTTAGGCGTACTTCCCGAACGATCACTCAAACTCTCGTCCAACTAACAATTACCAAGTTATAGTCTCATGCTAGTTTACGATCTACGATAACAAGGTGCGCGCAATTCCTAATATAAACTCTACCTAGATAACGCTGAACGTCCGAAGATCAATTCATGAGCCTACCTAAGAGTTTTAAATCGGTATTTCCTTTCTACACGTTTTAATTAAATTAAGCGAGTGACGTAGCCATAGCCATACCTACTGAGATAACAGATTCAATTAAGCTAACCTAATCATAAAGACATGACTGATTAACGGATGAAACAGGTTTGAAAGCTCTCGGTCGACCGAATAGGTGCTCTCGGTCGACCGAGTGACACCTCTCGGTCACCCGAGTGCTTAACTCCCCAGATTCCATCCCCGAATATATTTATCAGCGTTTCACATACGAATCGGATTATATAGTGAATCATGAGGACATCATATAAATTAATCTAAATACACATAAATTAAACACGCAGATTCATCCGTAGATATTAGGTAGAGGACGTAGGGTATGGGATCCTCATAGACAAGGTATCACCACTGCCCTAACATCATATCCTAGATCTACATCATCTAGATATGAATAACTACTCAAACAATCAAAGCATAATTGGGAAATTGATTACTAAAAGAAAACAAGATGAAGAACTAGGGCTTACATGTTTGCACCCTCAGCTCCTCCACAAACCTAATGAATCCTTATTTTTCTTATTTGTATATATGAATTGATATTGGTGAATGCATAAAAAATACAAAGGACTTGTGTTTATATAGAGCCTCGGCCGACATAGAAAACCTACTTAAATGCCGACACTCATCAAACCCTAACCACCTCAAACATTGTGCCGGACTCCTGCTTGGACTATAGGCCCATTCGTCGATCGAATGCATAGGCTCGATCCGACCGAGCCTTACATGCTCCTGGGCTTTCTTCCTCTTTTATGTCTTGGGCTTCCTTAAACTCGTCTGTGATCCATCAAAGCTTCTCCGAAGTCCATCCTTGTGCTCCCAAATGAGTTACTACAAATATAGCATGACATACAGTCTGTAACATCAAATAATACAATAAAACCTCTTAATAGATAATAAGGAATCGTAACTCTCGGCATATGCAAATTAAGCGTATTACGACTTATTATTACTCTATTATAGCTCCTTTAAACTAGAATCGGGGATAAAGGTCATAGAATAACGGGCACAAAATGACCGTTATCAACTACCCCCCACTTAGCCTTTCATCGTCCCGGTCAAAATATCAATAAGTTATTCCCCATAAACTACTTTCCAGTGGTCACAGTATACTGACACAAGAAACTCGAATCAACTCATATCCTCTATGCCCGTCAGATATCCATTATCCACTATTCATCATGAATCGATGTGTTGTTTGCACGTGCATTGAGTTTTAAACATTCGTTGCAAGATTAGAGCTTATGCAAACTTTGTAGTCTTAACCTACCAACTTCAGTATTCCCACTTCTTAAGCCTTTTAATTTTTGAAGCACTAGAATAATAAGCAAGAGCGTATCTATAGGGTTTTTGGACTTGGAGACCGAGTACTACTCAAAGCCTCTTAAAGAGTTGAATATTCTTTTCATATCTTCATATTTTTCAGATACTATCAATCTCATGAAGGAAGACTTTTTAGAGCATCCCTCTATCTTAGATCAAAAATAGCATCGAATATTACCACAAGCGAGGCTACTTTGGTAATCGACTACAAGCCCAGTGTTTTAACATTGGCAAACACAGTACGCCTCAAGCTTATTACTCACTTTTTGTGGCTAGAATTTTTAGGAACACATCGACGATAAATTTGACACTAGTAAGCATAATCAATTATCTATGCAATGTACACATAATAATTTTACTTTTTATAATAAGCGTAGTACAACTCGATTCGATTATTGAATAATTGAATAATAAACAACTACTTGCAACGGAAAATATGAATATCATTAAGTTTACTAATCAATAAATCGCAGAAGTATAAAGTGATCACGTACTCATGAAGTATGGTTTATTTCTTATTAAATATAATTATCAGGGACTCACAAAAGTAAATGTGATTCTAAGTTTAAAAGTGTTAAAATCTTACTCATTCTATTTATTATTTGATATATGGGAGTATATGGAAGCTTATTTGAGCTAAGTGACTCGTACCCCCCACTTAAACCATGCATTGGCCCCAATGTATAAAAATCGAAAGAACAAACTCAGAAAAGGAACTTAGCTCTGGATAAGCGTGGAAGTTGAACAAGTCTTGGGAATTCATCAAAGTGTAACAGGCACAGGCAATGGCCGCTAGCAGGGCGGAAGAATAATCGCTGCAACATGCATCTTAAACATAGCTCGAAATTCGTTTCAGTATTAGTCCAAACAGTAATAATCAATAAAAGGGACCGTAAAAGGGATAACAATTTCCTTAAACATTTTTAAGTCCATAAATTGATGATTGCATTTCAATACATTTCGGCGAGTTCAAAACATTACATGAGTTCGAATTTAGGAAACAGAGAAACTTGCTCTATATAACACGACATACTAGTAGAATTGAGTCAAAATAAAAACTCGTTAATTAAAGGAAATGCAAACACGCAAATAAAAATACTTAATCCTAAAATCCTAGATTGAATGGTGCTAGTTGCAAATAGTTCGGGCGGCTTCACAAGATCATCCTCGGGTTCCCTTCTTGTTCTTGATTGTGGCCGTGAACGATAAAGTGCGCGCGACAACTTAAAGATAGGATAGGCATTGGCCCCACATAGAATCGCCGCTTAACACTGGGCACTCGGCTCCTCACGAATGTAGTGATCAGTGACCCAAAAGGTAAGGTGTGCCGAGGCTTGAGAGCATCGTCTGTCATTTCCTTGCGTATCAACGCCCCCACATTTACAGGCCATCCCATGTACAACCAATAAAGCAAAGTGGCATGGGTATAGTAGACCGTAGATACATGCTTAGCCGGAAAGACATTAGAACGGATAAGGCGATGAAAGCATTTATCCTCCCATCTCCTGAAATCTGGTTCCGCAAATGTGCGGGCAACCTCCCCTATGGTCCATTCTATTCCCAGATAGGCACCAACTTCCTCCAACCAAGCATCGGACCCGTCAAATGTCGCCATATACTCCGGCCCGTCCTCCGAGATATCCACCCCAAAATAAGCATTAATCGTACACGGAGAAATTACAATTGGTCGTCCACGAATAATAACAATATTGGTGTCGGGGTGTACGCGTAAATAAGCATAAAATTCCCTTACCCAATTGACGTTGACTCGGCCTGGGTGTGCTACGACATCACGCCATTGATAACGTTCCACCAATTCCAAAAGCTCATCTCCACAATTATCCAAATCCAGTCCTCGAGCTCGATGTACAGGGGCATTAACAAAATGATTAACAAATGAAGAATATACCTCCCGACTCGCGAATTGTGGTACCCCGTTGATCAATGGGATGTTGCCTTCAATGACCACGAAACCGAGCGCTCTGCGTCTTCTAGGTGGCATCCTCGACGGATAAACAAAGACAAAGAAATGACGGAGGAAGCGACTGACTCTCGGTCGATCGAGAGGAATCACTCGTTGACCGAGTGTGGAGATTTGACAAAGAAACGACTTCCGCTCAGATGCTCCCGTGGATCGAATCGGTCGATCAGAAAAAAAAAACGTTTCGATAGGACTTTCAAGGTGAGTGAAAATGGTGAAATGGATGAAGATTTTCAAAACATTTCCATTTGATTTCTACAGGGGTTTGGGGAAAAGTTGGAAGAATTTTGATAAAGAAGATGGAGAAAAGGATGAAGAAAATGAAAGAGATGATGAGTGGGTTAAATAGAAAAATGGAATTTGAAAAGTGGAATGTGATTGGTGGATAAAAATTGTTGAGGATTGATGATGTGTAAAGGTGGAATTTGAAAATTTGAATTGGAAGAATAAAGAAATTGGGAAGAGAAAAAGGTGAATGGTTGGGAAGAGGAAAAGGTGAATGGGGATATGTAGAAATTAATGGTGTTGACCATTTTAATTATTTTGACAAATAACCATGCCAAAATTATTATTTCACTTTTGCAATTCCTACCGCAAAAAAAAATTTCTAACCGGCAAGTTGTCTCAAGCACAAAAGCAATCCCATTCTTATCATAAATAAATCAAACAATCTGGTCTAAGCATTTGTAAAATAACGCTTTTCTATTTCCTTAATCAACAATTTCTTACAAAGACTCAATTACTACACTCCATTTCACATGAAGACGATTCGAATAAAAAAAATTTATTTTGCACATCCTTAACTCAGCAGTCGTCGGAACACGGCAAAATAGAAAAAAAAAAAAAAAAAACTTCTTATCGTTTCACGCTACTTTTATTTTTTTTAACATAAAATAAATAAGAATAGAAATAGTTCTACAGTTTAAGTTGGTAGCTCGACTTCCCATAAATCATCACTTTCTACGAACTGTTCTTGGTTTGCCAGGTTTTCACCCGGTTAGCCTTTACCGAAAATGTCTTGCTGTCCTTTTGCACGAGTGCCCTTCCGTGAGATGTGAGTCCAACGAAAAGATAGTCGAACTGTCCATCCAAGCAAGCTCCAACTTTCGTGATTGTTTCAGAAGTAGACGAGCTCTCTTTAGCTCGAACTCGACGAGTTCGTTTCTTTGTTTGCTTCCTTCTATTCTTGGAGTGCGGAGAAAGCGGGCCTTCGTGATTATGATTTTCTAGAAACGAGGCGGGCTCGACAACTTTCTCACGACTCGTAACTATAAGGGTCTCATTTCTATCTTCTGCCTTGTCATCGACACTTTTCCTAGGCCCGGAGTAATATCTGGTTTTAACTACCAACTCCGATAACATTCACGCCACCGGAGTTGGGAAATCAATTCCTCGTCCCATAGGTCTCGAACCTCTAGCATCGAAAAATGTGATCTCACGCCCGGTCATACGAATCGTGGCTCTGAAGTATTGATAAAGGCTCTCCCTAAAATGATCGAAAGCAAATGAGGGTGCTCATCTATATCCATAACAACTATATCTATCTTAAACCTGAGCTGTCCTATGCCAATGATCATATTATACATATTTCCAGACATGATTGTTCTGGTCCCATCCGCGAATCGAACTTGCAACGGAGTATTCGTGGGAGTAAGGATTAGATTTCTATCACAAAGACTCTTTGGGAAAATGTTCAGACTCGAGCCAGAATCTATCAAAGCCAACCCTAGGTATGTTCCTTATAAGGTAACCTCTACCATAAATGCTCGTGGGTCATCTAGTTTCGGCATCAACCGAGCTTCATTCTCAATATACGCTGCATCTCTAGAACAGATGACTTTAGGGCGATTTAGGTCTATGCTAACCTCAGAATCAGATTCTATATCTAACATGTGATGCATGTAGTCATATCCTGAGTCTGAATCTGAAGAAATCTCTTCAGGATTTAACTTGGACATACCTCTGTATATGTAAGCATCTTTAGACTCTTTTGACTTCTTGGCTTCGTGAATTCTTGCCTTCATCTTTTCTATTCTCTCTTTGAGTTTAGGTGTCAACGGCTTTCTAGGTGTGGTTTTGGTTCTCAGCACCATGACTTCTTCTCCTTGAACCTCAGAAGACTGATGTGATGACATTTTGCTAAACAAATCACTTGAGTGATTCCTCTCGATTAATCGCATCATAAGAAAAACAACAAACGGTTATTGAACTAACAGCAAAAGATGATTACTCATACCGCTGCTAGGCTTATAACCTACTAATGAGAATCACAGGGGGGAAAACAACTATCGTATAGAAAATATAGAAAAAAATAATGGGTTCGGCCGACCGAGTGATAACGCTCGGGTCGACCGAATATATGATATATATTTTTATTTTTTATTTTTTTATTTTTTTATTTTTTTTATGTAAATATGAAAGAAAACAGAGAAACGAAATAATTAAGTAGATCATTTAAGCAGTTGGACCATTGATTCCCCGGCAACGGCGCCAAAAACTTGATTGAGGTCAAGTTAAATTATTAACTCGATGCCTAAATAACCACTAGCAAGTGAACTAGGTTCAATCGCAGTATAGGTAGATAGAGTCGAGGTCGATCCCACAGAGAACCAATTTGTGGATCCTAACTTAAACAGTCAACCTATTTATTTCGTTTGACAGAGACGGTCTACGACCAACGTAGAATACGAGAAAAGAAAGACACACTCAAACAAATAACATGTAAACAAATAACGTAATCAACTGCCCAATTATAACCGTAATTATTTGGATCTAGACAATTTATTTAACAACAAGACTCATCAACTATTAATCCGTTCATATCTATTTATATTGGCTACGGAGTCATCCCCAAAACTTGATGTAGCACCGGTAGTCACTAGATCATCGTGGGTATTGTTACGTGACTTCGCCTTTTGGTGCCTCCATCTCATATAACTCACACGCTTACGACTCTAAGGATGCCGATATTAACCGTACACCTCGTCCAGGCAACATTCCTATGGTTAGGCGTACTTCCCGAACGATCACTCAAACTCTCGTCCAACTAACAATTACCAAGTTATAGTCTCATGCTAGTTTACGATCTACGTATAACAAGGTGCGCGCAATTCCCTAATATAAACCTACCTAGATAACGCTGAACGTCCGAAGATCAATTCATGAGCCTACCTAAGAGTTTTATATTGGTATTTCCTTTTTACACGTTTTAATTAAATTAAGCGAGTGACATAGCCATAGCCATACCTACTGAGATAACAGATTCAATTAAGCTAACCTAATCATAAAGACGTGACTGATTAACGGATGAAACAGGTTTGAAAGCTCTCGGTCGACCGAATAGGTGCTCTCGGTCGACCGAGTGACACCTCTCGGTCACCCGAGTGCTTAACTCCCCAGATTCCATCCCCGAATATATTTCTCAGCGTTTCACATACGAATCGGATTATATAGTGAATCATCAGGACATCATATAAATTAATCTAAATACACGTAAATTAAACACGTAGATTCATCCGTAGATATTAGGTAGAGGACGTAGGGTATGGGATCCTCATAGACAAGGTATCACCACTGCCCTAACGTCATATCCTAGATCTACATCATCTAGATATGAATAACTACTCAAACAATCAAAGCATAATTGGGAAATTGATTACTAAAAGAAAACAAGATGAAGAACTAGGGCTTACATGTTTGCACCTCGCCTCCTCCACAAGCCTAATGAATCCTTATTTTCTTATTTGTATATATGAATTGATATTGGTGAATGCATAAAAATACAAAGGACTTGTGTTTATATAGAGCCTCGGCCGACATAGAAAACCGACTTAAAATGCCGACACTCATCAACCCTAACCGCCTCAAACATTGTGCCGACTCCTCGCTGACTATAGGCCCATTCGTCGATCCGAATGCATAGGCTCGGTCGACCGAGCCTTACATGCTCTCCGGCTTTCTTCCTCTTTTATGTCTTGGGCTTCCTTAACTCGCCTCAGGATCCATCAAAGCTTCTCAAAGTCCATCCTTGTGCTCCCAAATGAGTTACTACAAATATAGCATGACATATATCAGTAACATCAAATAATATAATAAAACCTCTTAATACATAATAATGAATCGTAACTCTCGGCATATGCAAATTAAGCGTATTACGACTTATTATTACTCTATTATAGCTCCTTTAAACTAGAATCGGGGATAAAGGTCATAGAATAACGGGCACAAAATGACCGTTATCAGTCATGACCGCCCTTAGTCTTAGGCAAACCGGTGATGAAATCCATCGTGATATTCTCCCATTTCCATTCCGGTACCTCCAAGGGTTTCAACAAACCTCCTGGTCTTCTGTGTTCTACTTTCACTCTCTGGCATGTATCACATCTTGCCACAAACTCTGCGATCCCTAACTTCATACCAGGCCACCAATACCTTTCTTGAGATCTCTATACATCTTAGTGGCTCTAGATGTACAAAGAAAATCAATCTTATGAGCTTCATCCATAACCTTCTCCCTTAGGCCATCCACATCGGGCACACACAAACGGTCTCCGTACCAAAGATGACCACTCTTGTCCAACTGATAACCCACTGTAGGCTTCTCTCGAGCCACTCGCTTCAAATTAATCAACACCGGGTCTCTATCCTGCTTAGCCCGAATCTCATCTAGCAAATCTGACCTTGCCATCAATGGCGCCAAAGTCTGAGCTTCACCCTTCCTTTCAATTACTTGAATCTGCATCCTATCCAATTGATCCACAACTTCTTGCAAGGTAGTGATAGCATTAACCGCTCTCCGGCTAAGTGCATCAGCTACAACATTAGCTTTACCCGGGTGGTATTGAATGTCCAAGTCGTAATCTTTCACGAACTCTAACCATCTTCTTTGTCTCATGTTCAAATTCTCCTGAGTAAAGAAGAACTTAAGACTCTTATGATCCGTGAAGATCCTTGCCTTGACACCATACAAATAGTGTCTCCAAAGCTTCAGAGCAAAACCACTCTTTGCTAACTCCAAGTCGTGTGTAGGGTAATTCTTCTCATGCACCTTCAACTGCCTAGATGCATAAGCAATTACCTTTCCTGATTGCATCAGAACACAACCCATTCCCAAATTAATCATCCTCCTCACTCTTAAGTTCCCGATCGAGCTCAGCCTTTGAAACGACAACTTTCGGGAGCTCCATAGATGTCTCACGCCAAAAAAGCTCCGGGCAGCCACCAGCGAAAGTATCGTCAGACACGAATCGGATCGCGTACTAAACCGAGAAATGGCGATGAGTGCATTGAGGAGGGAGGGAAGACGTTTTGCTAGCCCTTACGTACATTTCTCTACTCCATTGAACCCGATTCGATCATCTCTCGTGCAATCAGAGTAAGATCCATGTTTTTTTTCTTGCATCAATAATGTATCTGTAGGAAATGCTTCATGTTATTTTTTCCTTTTTATCGGTGTCCTGCATGTAATGTGTGACTTCTATTCAGAGGTTAAGTCTCAGGTTTGTTTCTTCACATCTTCCTAGTGGCTGAATTATATTGTAACTCAGTGCCTTGGTAGTTAATTGTGTTAATATATACACTTTTTTTCAATTTGTTATCTTTACATTCAGTACTGTTTACTAACTTTCAGGAACTCAAATTATCGGACAAAGACATTAAAAATGGTGATCACTGCATTGCAGTGGTCAATGCGTCGGGCGTCGCGGTGGTCAATGACGCGGGGGTCGATGCACATCGCGGTGATCAATGCATCGGGGTGGTGGCCATCGATTTATGCGGTCAATGCATCACGGTGGTCAATGCATCGGGGGTCATCGTGATCACGGTGGTCAATGATCGTCGGGTGGTCATCGATTCGCGCGGTCAATGCATCACGGTGGTCAATGCGTCGTGCGTCGCGGTGGTCAATGCATCAGAATGGTCATTGCATCGCGGTGGTCAATGCGTCGCGGTGATCAATGCATCGGGTGATCAATACGTAATGGTGGTCACTGAATCACGGTAGTCAATGCATCGGGTGGTTATTGTGTCGCGATGGTCACGTTAAAATAAAAATAAAAACCTTTCAGCGCCTGAAGGAAAACAAAAAAAAAAAAACTGTTTCACCGCCTCGTTTATAAATATAATAATAATAAAAAATATATGCCCATGTTTCTGTTTAGACAAGCGCCAGTTTTTTTCACTTTTAGTTTAATTTTCTTCGTTAAGGGTATTTGAGTCTATCGACTTAATTTATGTCCTTATAGCCAAATAAGATTTCTTAATGTCCTATTTACCTAATTAAGTTTATTTTGTGTCCTTTTTGACCATTGCCCTTTTTTTCTTTTTTTTCTTTTTTTTTTAATATCAATTCTTTAGGCTTTTAAAAAAATTCATTCTCCTTGAGGTAAACTCAGACGGTTGGGAGCTCTTTTGAGGTGTTGAAATCTGCTGTTGATAACGGTATTAGGGTGTTTGGATATTAATTATCTATAAGTATGATATGAAATATCTCACCTTTGACCCTTATATGACTTGAAGAGCTACTCTAATCAGTATTGAAATAGAAAGGAAATTGAAAATCTGCTTACAAATAACTGGTTTTGATGATTCTTTTAACTTGTTTTGATCCCAACCTGAGGAGGTGATTTCTTACCCTTTGTTCAACTTACTTATTTGTATTGTTTGGTACTAAGGTGTTGCTAGGCTGTTTAGGTCACACTCCAATGTTTTATGACTTGAAACCTAGGGGTCATGTTTGGATGTAAGATGTTTATGTTTGGGAGCCTACCCTTTAAAGCCAAGACCACAATTTTTTCTACTGGAGTGACCACAACACTCCTAAAACATAGATGATTACCTAAGGAGGCACTACACACTAAGTTTTGTTCTTTAAAGGCATCCCACACTAAATCTTTAAGGCCAGACCACACTAAATTTAAATCTACTTGACATCCAAATTGAAAAAAGCACTACACTTTCACGTCTTTATTCTACTTAAGGCACCGCACCACATTGGTTTATATATATATATATATATATATATATATATATACATATATATATATATAGTTTTGGAAAATTAGGGATAAGGACACAATCTAAAATATTTTTAAATAACATGACAAATACATATTTTTTATAGGAGAGAAGGACAATCGCATAATTTTTATAGCGAGGTATGACAAACAATGAATCCCAAAAATCAGTGAATCTCCCAAATAATCCCAAATCGAATGAATTTCGATGTTGAATTTCGACAATGAATCCCGAAATTAGTGAATTTCGATTATGAATTTTGAAAATTAGTGAATTTAAACAAATGAATTTCAACACAAGTGAATTTCGACAATTGAATAAATAGTTTTGTCTTTATGCAAAAGTTTTCAAAAATCATTCATTCTACTCAATCATTTAAATATTTTTGTCTTCCTCATTCCCTATTAGTTTTTGTGGAACATTTGTTGGATATTGAATGAGGTGGGAGAAATGTTAAAACTTTCAGCTGAAATAGACATGATTTTTTTTTATTATAGTTTTTTTCCTTGTCCAAACATGTTTGAGAAGTGTTCACATTCCATCTACATTGTATGTAAAAGCTTATACGTTTGTTCCTGTGCTGCTATGTGAATTGATGGTTTTATGTTGTGATGCTTCTCTTTCGTGTGTGGGAGCTTTCTTGGCTGTTTTAGTACTTTGTAGGGATCGATATTAAAGTGTTAAAACATGCAATAATTATCCTTTTTTTTTTTTTTTTGCTTATAATAATAATAATTAGAATGATATGTTTGTCTTCCTTCTTACAAGTTATTCGTGTTTTTGTATTCATCTTCTGATTGCTGTGTCATTTTGTTGTCTAACTAGGATCGGATCAGTGAGTTACCTGATGACATTCTGGTTGGTATCCTGTCAACCTTAGAATTGAAGGAAGCAGCACAAAGCAGCATCCTTTCACATCGATGGCGTAATCTGTGGACATATGTCCCACGGCTCCATTTTGATGCTACAAAAGATCAACGCAGATTTCGTCCTACGAAAGAGAGGAGGAAACACATGCCTGTTTTTGCAAATTGGGTAAACCCTTTAACTTGCGTGAATTCAGAATTTGGTTTGAGTTGGATAAATGCTACCAGAATGAGATTGACAAATGGCTTCAGTATGCATTTGGAAGAGGAGTTCAGAGGCTGGATTTGAACTTATGTCATGGCGGTATTTCAGACGTACCAAATAGGGACCGCTGCATTTTCCCCAATCATTTTCTCGAGCAAACAAGTAAGCTTGGTCCAAAAGCTCGCTTCTCTCGTGTCAGAGCATTGTATTTTACAGCGGTAAATATATCTGGTGAAGCAATTGAAGGCTTGTTGCTTAAGCGTCCATTGCTTGAAGATCTGCGAGTGATTGGGTCGAGAGTACTGTTGGTCAATCTTGTTGTTTCTGGTCAATCTCTTCTGTTGAAGCACTTACAAATAAGTGACTGTTGCTGTGTTGAATCCATAGCAATTTGAGTGTTCTAAAAAGCGCAAAAGACGATCGTCTAGGCGCCGCCTAGGCCCTAGGCGCACCCCGAGCGTCTCGAACATACCTTAGGCGACCTCTGCTGGACGATGGGGTCTTCTGGACGGTCCTGGGCGCCGCCTAGGCAACCTAGGCGATTAGAAGTTCCATCTGGGCGAACTCCAAGTTTTCCCAAGTGTTTAGACAAGAAAGTGGCATATAGAACACTCATACCTTGATAGTTGATATTGCTGGGCAATAATGATGACGTAGTGTATCAATTTCCCACAATGAGCTCCCGGCACAAAAACACAACTGTTAAAAGCTTTGTAAACTAGAATTCTTCGGATCAAGTCATCCAAAGTAAAGATATTACACTCTAGAGTTTTTCCCCAAACTGTAAAAAGCTATTACTCAATGTTGGAACTCAAGAGACTTGTACTCGAGACTAGTGTAACCCTAAAACCCTTAAAACCCTAAAACCGCCCAGGCGCCGCCTGGGCGCCCTAGGCCCTAGGCGCCCCAGTAGCGTACCGACTTCGCCTAGCGAGTTTTAGAACATTGGCAATTTCCGACACAAATATTGTCTTTCTAAGAGTGTCAGATAGAGGAGAAGATGGGCATCTATTGCTAAACCACCTCCCGATGCTTAGTGAGGTGTGGATCAATGGGAGATTCTGTAATAAAAGCATGTTATTTTCCCAATTGGCATGCTGCCTATCTCAGCTTACAGTTCTGACATTACAAGCAACATATCCTGAGGCAAGTGTACATATTGTTGATAAGTTTTTCTTAGTGGGTTTTTTAATTATTAAAAGAATCTGATTCTTAATGCTTTTCTGTGTCTTGCATTTCCTTTGTTAGATGATTATGGGGCTTTACAAGTTTCCTGAGCTCAAGAACCTAAGGCGTCTGGTGTTGGTAGCGACCTGCTGTAGTGGCAGGAGTTTGATGGGATTAACTTATTTGATAGATCCGTGCCCTCGTTTGGTAGAATTTGCTCTGATGGTATGTTTTTCTGGCATAATTAACACCGTACTTGTAGGATTTCATGCATGGACATGGGCTTGCTTCACTACATTTTGTGATCCCCAGGCTTATGATAGATTTTTCTCTTGGGAAGCTATCATTCTTGAGTTAGTATTCAAGGATTTAGAGCTAATGCCTCTTAGAGCACTTGCAGCAGATACTGTAAATCCTTTAAATTTCTACAGGAAAAATAAGATACTCTAGTTTTTACTCTAAAATACAGATTCTGTATAATTTCCTTTACATCTACCACATTCATCCAGGTTCTGTAAATTTTCTTTTATATCTACGGGATTATCGAAAATAGAGAATCTGATGCATTTCATCTTGGATAGAGATTCTGTAAATTAGAAAAAAAACGTGTATTTAAAATTGTAAAAATAGCGTATTCGTTAAGAGGATCTGATGCGAAACGTATTAGTACTTTGGCTAATTGAGTAGTATATATATCAAAGAAGTTCATTTAGTAAGTTTTGTTTCAGTAAAACAACACACTCTTCATGCTACTTGTCCTTTCCCCTCTTCCTTTTGGACTAACCTCTGATTCATATTAATTTTTTCTGTAGTTGCATCCAATGGATCTGGGAAGGTGGAATCGGGTGGAGATGCAGGAAGAAAAGGCAACGGAAGAATCTCTTAAGGGCCTTAAAGTGTTTGAGTTGTATGGATATCATGGCCGACACACAAATGAAATTGAGTTGATCAAGTTCTTCATCGAGAAAGTTGTTGCTCTTGAGAAAATTGTCATCGATCCACGTGACATAACAACTTTTTATTTTCAGAAACCCGTTGAAGGTGTTCGAGCAAGGGAATCTAGAAACCATGCCATTGAAAAACTCAAAGGTGTAGTCCCCCAACATGTAGAATTGGTCCTCCTTTAGCCTAACTAGCAAGCTAGCTTTGGAATGGTGAAGGTCGCGGTCGTTCCCGTGTTTGAAAATTGCTAGAAAACATGCATTTGCAAATCAGTGACGGCTATGTATGTTATGAACACGGGACGGGTCGCGACGGGAATTATTATAATTATGTATTAGATGAGTTTTTGTTATGCTAAAGGACTCTAGTATATTGATATGGTAATGATAGAGTTACTCCATCAGAGTGAATTTCGTAGCCTATTGTTTGACTTGATTTTATGTCCTTCAAAAATAATAGATGAGATTTTAACAAATAAAATGGGTAATAGCCTTTATTTTCATGCCATTGAAAAAAGAAAAAAAAAACCAACTTGCCTCTCGTAAAAGCGACGAGCTAGTGGATGATTTGAGATCCCCCTCTCTGGCTCTCTCCTCCAATACCACAATTATGCAGTAAATTTACCCACCTATCTATTATTTTATTCATATAAAATAAATTCAGTCTCTATTTTCAAAAAGCAGATATTAATGGCGCTTGCACATAATATACAAGATCACACTCAACATGCAAAATTCGATTTTTAGAGGCCGAAATAATACATTTTACTTTTCTTAGTTGAAGTAATACATTTCGACCTCTAAAAATCAAATTTTACACACGTGTGTAATACCCGAAATATATTGCATGCAACGCGCCATTAACAACGCTTCTTTCAAAATATCATTACTACAAGATAAAAAAGAGTCACCGTCCATTTGCATCCCTTATTTACATTTGCCGTCAGTGCACCAGTAGTACATACTCGACTAATATATATATATATATATATATATATATTAACAATTATTAAAAAATCTAGCTGATTTTCACAGCCATGATTGAAGAAGATGAAAGCATAATAACCTAAATGAATGGAAATATATATGTTTTTAAACAGAAGAGGCATTGGTGCTTTTCTATGGCATTAACATAATCGCACCGTTCAAACTTAGTAATCTCAGCAACAAGAGTTAAAAAATTAGGAACGAAATTTATACAAAGGCATAGAAAGTGCAATGAATATCTAAAACAACTAAAGATGTAAAGAAGCAGCAAATTGGAAGCTGGAAAAAAAAGTAAACAGAGCACTTAACAAGACCTGATAAGTTCATATTACATGCACTAATTACATATTTGACAAAGTTTGCTGACCTGATAATTATGCAAGCGTTGTTATTAGATTGCCATTTGCCATCAACATCCTCAACTAAAGATCGTGATGGATGTAAAAGAGCAAAATAAAGAAAGGCAGGCATTGTCTTGATAGCTGGAACATATTACAATCAGAAGGTGTTTATGGCTTTGTATTAACTAAGCAGCCTAAACATGCTTGTCTTCTCCTTTGTTTTTTTTCATCGGTGTTTCCACAATCTTGGTGAACTCTGAATCTGAGAGTTTCGAGGCAACATTTCCAAATCCTCGACAGTTATTGTACCAAAGTGAATGTTCCTCTTAGCATTGGAAGGCTGAGAATTGATGGATTCTCCTTGGACACATTCTTGCCCAAATTCTTCAAGAATCTTTTTAGTTGTTAGCGTAAAATACTGGGCTGTGAGTCATCTGCATTGTTTGAGGTAGGAGACAAGAGCGCAACCTCATCATATATAGTAGCAAAAGTTTGTGAATCAAGCACGGCTGGGGTAGCCGTTTCTGGTGTTCTGTTCTCTATAAATGCTTTCATTTCGTCAGTTGTGTAGGTCTTAAGCATTACAAACCTTCGAAGCATTTCATCATTGATGAGCTTATCGTGTTACTTGACAAAACACGCTACTTTTGTGTTATTCATTGGAATGGAAATTCGTTCGAAACAGACTGCCCCTGTAAATATATGGTTATGTAGTATGTTAGTATTGGTTTAAAGAAACCAAACTTGCTAAGCACAACCATTTGATTCGGAACGAACAACATGATTTTTTTAAAACATAGATCATTTAATGAGCAAGCATTCATTACTAATGCAAGTTAAACAAGTGTTAGTGTAATTTAAGCAATGTTATAGGTAAATGAAATAGATGTTATGAACATTTACTTACTTTTGTACTATTAATTATATATATAAACAAGGAAACTGATATCATTATTGAAATGAGTACCTCATCTTCTAGTTTCTTTAATTTATTTCAGCTGCAGTGAATGGACTAAGTTTTTCAGCATTTGGGGGTTTGATTGTGCTTCTTATGTTTGTATTTTCATTATTCAAAGTCATCGGTAGTTTGATCCTGCCAGGGTCAATATAGATAAAAATTAAAATACGGTACAATGCCATAGTCTAAACTTATAGAAGACATTTATCATGAGATTATATTTTTACATTACCTAACTTCCATTGCAGATTGCGCTGTGCATCTACAACATTCGACGTTCCAATCCAACCCAGCTTCAACGGTCATTCCATAGTTTGCACAAACAATGTAGTAAAGAAGATTACGTGTAACGCTAAAGCGAACTATGGCTTTTATCCAACATGTTTTGGTCTACACATCAAGTAAAAGTAGGTTAGACAATTATTTTCCTAAGTCAATCACTTGAACACACAATACCAAGTTGAAACACAAGAATCTCATATACTCGCAACCAAACCTATGTTTAAATGGATAAACATCCGTGGGGACTAATACTATCTTTACAACATACTTCAAATGATCAAATCAATTGGAAATGACTTAACACATGCATGGATATTTGACGAGGCTTTAGTCCTTGCTCACGCAATGAAACCACTATTATATCGACTATATAGCTATGTGAAAGAACCATACCAGATTCACGAATGAACCTCTTTAATCCACGTATTTCTTTCGATGTGCCTCTGAGGCAACAATGTGTTTAGGCTTAGTTGTAGAATCCATAGTGATTTCTGCTGAGAACATTTTCGGCTCACCGCATCACCAATTAAAGTGATCACAAACTCAGATCTCAACTCTCACTGTCTTCATAAGACTCAGGGTTAGCATATGCATATCTACATACATTCAGTTTTCTAAGTCTCAACAAACTAGGAACTCATCCTTAACAGTTTAAGGACATTCTAGACATTTACCAGAAACTATTTCATACTTAATCATGACTCTTCAGAGAGTATAAACATCCAGTAGTCCACAACATAACACTTATGATGGATCTTACTACATTTGCATAAGGAAATTTTTCATAAGTATTATATTTTCACCTTTATCTTAGGACTAATGTCCTAACATAGACATATCCCAAGATTACCGGGCGACAACCCTTCTTAAGCGGATCATATGCTAAATTCTTTAAACATCTTATCAATTCATGTGAACCCTGACAACCAAGCAGTATCTAGATCTATCACTATAAATCCTTACTTCAAAAAAAGAAACTGCCATTTCCAAGATCTTTCAAGACAAAGTTCTAGAACTACCAAACATTAATTGATCAGAACACAGCGATGTGAATCTTTCAAGACAGTGTCATACATATTAAACTTAGAAAATCATGACTCTCCCACTAACCTTCTTGCACACACAAAGCTCATCTTTATATTGATCACATCAAACTCCTTTGATTATCAAAATAAAGATTGTTCCTTCAAAAAATAAAATAAAAAATAAAGACCGTATTTAATCAGAGAAACTTGTTTGTAATCTTACGTTATTGTTGTTCTTTCCTTTGTTATGGATGTTAAACGTGATTGACTGTAGCTCAAGTTTATTTAGACCTTGGATGTTGTAAGTTGAATGAGATTTCCGGGTAGTATTTCTATCGGCTTATATGTCGTTTGGTTTTTCCGAGTCTATTTTTTCATTTTCACTTTGTAAATGATGTTAATGAATCCAGACTGACATATATATAATTGATTTATTTTAATTATATGCGTGTCAAACGTTTTTTTTGGATAAGAACTCAGTATCCAGGAAGGGGGCGCCACAATATCAAACTCAAAGAATACCGATTCATAGACATGCACAAAGGTAATAATAACTTTTTAGAATTTTGATTAATTAAACGAAGATCTGTGAAATAAACTTCAACTCTGGAAGGCCACCACACTCTCTAAAGCATGTCGCTCTATTCTAACGCAAATGGTGATCACCACGACACCTTACTATCATATGCAGACTGCCCATCTACCGATCTCTATTACGAACGAGCTTGATAAATTGCCTCGATCTTTTTTGGGGGCCGCGACGAGGAAAAAAAGGGATTACATCTTGTTGCTTTGAATGACATCTGTCGGCCTAAATTGCTTGGTGGTCTTGGCATTCGATCGGCGTTGGGGATGAATAATGCGCTTCTTGCAAAACTTGTGTGGTAGTTATTAATCGAGCCTGGAAGTCAGTGGGTGCAGATCTTAAAACAAAAGTATGGCTCACCTTTCATTTCACCTAAACCAAACAGTTCTCCCATTCGGCGTCACATTTGCACTATTGCTGATTCCATCCGTAATGCGCCAGGGGTCGACGATTAAGGAAATTTCTTTTGGACCCCAACCTCCACGGGCAAATTCTCTGTAAAGTTTGCGTATTTCATGACCCAACACGACTCCGGTGCTATCGCAAATTCAACCAAAGTTTGGAAGCATATTTGGTCGATCAAAAGACCCCTCCATGGCAACCTCCTTCGTTGGCAAACCCAAAAGAATGCCCTCCCCACGGCAGCCCTATTATTGTCTTCACGACACCATTATTGAAGAAGAGGCGTGTGGTGTTTTTGGTACGTCCCTAGAAACCTCGATTCATGCGTTACGTGATTGTCATTGGGTAATGAATATGTGGAAACATGTGATTCACCAACATTGTTAGCCTCAATTTATCTCGGAACCGGATACGACTACTGTTAGGTGTGATGCCCGAAAGACAATTTTTGTAATTGTTTTATTTAATAAATGAATTGACGTTATTATTCATATTTGTTATTCTCATAATCACCGATGTGACAATAGTATTTACACTACAGAAAACCCTAAGTATATCGTTTATGTAATCACTTAACTCAGTGTATGGTATATACACGGGAGGATTGAGTTAGTGAAGATGTACTTAAAATACAATTAGCCCGTAGTGAAGTTAATCGAGAGTATCGGGTCTCTCCTTTAACGTGCTATTAATGCGCCTGAACACGCTTGGTGTGATTGTCTTATCCGGACTTTCGGTTAAGAGAACCTAATGGGGCATTTATATATGATAGATATATCATATTAAATTTGGACCGATTTGATTAGAGTTCACGATATAATTCCGTAATCGAGAAGTCTTATCGAATCAATGGATGATCATATTTATGGATATATCTTAATCCGAGGGTGATCACGAATAAATCGCTTGAATCGGTTTGAAGTTTGACTTGACGGTTAAGGATTACACCGAGTCGTGGTCCGAATTACCCCATCTTGGCATTGTCTTCGATTGAGTGAGTAGTCCGTGTTATCACAGATACGAATCCATTCCTTCCATTTATGGAAGTAGATGTACGCCTCCTTTATTTGTTAATCCTAAAACCGATCGATCGCGAGTTCATATCACACTCGATTGATCACCAAAGTGAGTTGTATGAATTAATTGATCACTAGGGGTTAATGGTAAATAAGGATAAGAGGTTCTAAAAGGGTTAACGGTAACTTCCCGATTTAGAATGAATAATCTATGGAGGATTAATCCATATGTAATGATTATATCAATGGACGCTTATTATTATTCTCGTGAGGAGATAAATATAATCTCATAATCGGAGGAGTGCAGTCACGGGATTATGGTGGCATATTCCTGTGATTGATTTATCGAATATAATTATTCTGTTCGTAAGATAATTATTTATTTGATTTATCGGAGCCGCTGATTATTAGTCCATGGTCCCCGACGTGCCTCCAATATAGCATAGCTATTCTCGGACGTCGAATCCTAATAATGATATTAATTTAATTCTTATTAGAATTTAATTAATCGATATGTGAATTAATTGTTTAGTGACTATTTAATTAGTTGGAACTAAATAATTAAAATAAGTGGAAAATATATTTTCCATAATAATTGGCAAATTAGTGTGTATGACAAAAATTAATTGACTAGGTCAATTAAAGATACAATTCACGCCACATGCATATTTTTAAGATACAAGAAATTAGTTTTCTTGTGATTAATAAGACATGTGCATAAAATATTTATTGGATAAATATTTATGGTAAGAAATAAAGATAAAGATTATTCTAGATTTGTTCTAGAATATTTTGGGATTATCTTTTATTTAATAGGATTATCATAATTGATTTTGTATTAATTATTTAATCCTTGGAGGACAAGGATTACTCTCCTATATAAAGAGAGTTCTCCCAAGTCTAAACACACAAGCAAATTTCGACTTCACCATATTATTTGGAGAAGGAAAATTTTTGGCTAAGGGGAGATGAGAGGAAAAGCTTGGAGTTTTTCCGGGTAGCATATCGGAAGGGTTCGAGTCGAGAATTCCTTCCACCGGGAGTTGCTTGGATCACACGTACGGAAGATCGTGGTGCTCTTCACGCTTTCCTTCGCTCATCCTATTATGGTTCTTCAACTTGGATTTTGAGATCCAAGAGGTATGTTCTACAACCCCTTGTGTAGATATAGATCTAGTTATTTTATTACGTGTAGTTTATAGATCTAGATCCATAAATCGCTTCACATTGCGGATGGTATTGATGCAAAGCGATCAAAGTCGATTCAAAGCACAAGTTTGGCGGTTTACTAGAGAAAATTGGTAAGTCAAAAATCCGATCCAACCGTCCATATTGAAGTTCAAGGAGTGAAGAAAAGATCTGGAAAGTTTCGTCCCGATCCGAGTTCGTTTGGTTTCCGATCATCGAAGAGTTCGTGACAGATGCAGATTTAGTTAGAAAGTAGTAAACCCTAGTTAGGGTTTTGGTTTTTATTTTCTAATAGATTAGATACGGGGGTGCCAACGATCCATCTCGGTGTTTAAATTTTCCGCACTTTATTTTTATGTGTTTGATCATAAAATAGATATAAAATCGAATTGCCATGACATGCATCATATCATAAATCCACTCCATGCATACATGTAGAATTTTAATTTTGGTAATTAAAATAGGCATGTATACAAACTCGTAATTAGTTGAAATTTAATTAATACGTGGTAATTAATTAATTTAGTAACTAATTAATGATCCGAGGACGGGTTATGAAATCGTTAGGCCTTTCGGTGTGTGTTCTCGGTGAACCGCCTTAAAGCCCAAACGAGATCACGTTTTTCGATTCGTAGTGTCTACGAGATTGAATGATGGTAAAAGAACAATAAATCTTGGATAAAAACGGTTCGCCTATAGGTTGGGTGGTCAACTGAGCTTCGCTCGAACGACTTAACCCTCCTAGTGTGATGTATGCACGGGGGTCCGGCAAGACTAAGCCAAACCGAGAGCGGAGGGGTGATTCCTTCTAATCTCAATAGGGCTCTCTTGACCCGATTTCGTCCGACTGTCACATATGTTCCAACGAATAGGACGGGTAGGCTTGCCTACGTTACCGACACCATTCGGAATCCTTGATTTGATGTGCTTTTATGTTAACATCAAAAGACGTGGTTAGTTAACCCACAACCACTTCCAAAATATTGAGTGGGAGCGGGGAGGCGACAACCAACCCCCACGGCCTCTACTATAGATACAAGTAAGTGAGAGAAGGGTGACGCCGAGGCGCTTTGATTTCGTCCCCTAAGGATGGTGTTCGCCCCTATCAACATTCATGGCTTGGTCTCCGAAAGGATAGGATTTACGGGTACTCGCCGGGTCACCGACCTATCCTAAGACGGCATACTCGGGCGTACCTAAGAGATCCGATATAGTAGGTCACACTCATCATGGGTATTTTCTTGATAATATCTAGGCTAAAAAGGAAGATAGTCAATGAATAAAGGGATGTTCGATTCTCGTGGGATGTTCGATTCTCACAAGTTATTCATTGATGAGATTGTCTCGATTTAACCGTCATCTCTTTGACCTACCCTAAGGCGGCACTTTGAGATGCGAGGTTAAAACCTTGAATGGTAGAGTAGACTTAATTTTAGTTTACAATTCCTAAAATTAAATATAGTAGTGTTAAACTTGAATTAATACATGTCATTTTATTTACAGCATTATATCCCCTTACTAAATTGCTTAAAATTATAATTGACTAGTATTGACTTTGTTAAAAAGTGGAAAGTAACTAGGGCGTTGAACTAGTTAATCGATAATGCAATTATTTTTCGAAAGAGATATTTTCTCTTAAGCCTTTTAAAAACAGAGTGACATATGTGGTATGTCACTAGTGTCATTCGTGTCAAACGAGAGACAAACTTAGTTTGATCAAAGGTGATTTCGACTTTGAAATTCTTCTAGTGAATTTTGAGTATGTAGTAATTACACGAGTAATTTTCTAATTGAAAATTGGAAAATCATGAAGTGTTACTAGTTGGACGATATTTGGAATCGATGAACTAATGGGAGCTTTATGATTTGTTGTTTTTCTAGAACATTAGAAAAGTGTAATCGACTACACACGTAATCGTTCTAATTGAAAACCGGAAAATCATGAATCTGTTGCTAGTTAGACGATATTTGGAATCGATGAACTAGTGGGAGTTTCTATGATTTGTTGTTTTTCCGAAACAATAGAACTATGTACGAAAGATTTTCTAATCGAAAAATTGGAAAATCATAAAATAAAGCATTGCTGGTTAGACGGTATTTGGAACCGATAAACTAGTGGGAGCTTTAATGTTATGATTTGTTATTTTAGTATATTAAAAAATCCGCGAAGTCTCGACGAGTAACACTCGAAATAGACATCCCACGGTTCAAGAGTAGTGTCTACTCAAACGAACCGCTGGTTCAAGACTGTTTCCATTCACGGAAAGTCAAGAATGGGTGAATATGTCTAAAAGTGTTAGTCACCTAAACTGAGAAAACTTTAAGGCTGAACCGAAAATTAATAAACTGAAAATCATAGGATAAGGATAGTGATTTCGGATCACCAACCTATGAATCCTTGGCGATTTTTTTGAGCTAAGTTCTTTGGAAGAACAAGGCAGCAGTGCATTTAACGATTAAAAGAGTAAACAACGGGCGCTTAATTTTAGCTAGAATAGTGGGAGTGATATAAGGTAATGAATCTCGATTCAATCCTTGGATATCGCGGGAAAATTATTTTCCGCTTAAGATTCGTTGAACGAATGGATTTACCTTCTATTCGATAATTTGTTTGTCGATATAAAGTGAATATACCATTTGTAGTACGAATCCAAGACTCGACTTTTGTTTGATAAAGTCAAAACCACTTAGAATCATTTGAAATATGTATATAAAACACATCTTAAGAACTATTAAAAGCAATTGGTTTCTATATTTAGATAAACGCTTCTTCATATTCCATAGTTAGTGCATAGTCCCTAAAAGACAAGACTTGAAGATCGGCTCAGGGTGATTCCTTTTCTCCTATCTGGTTAGATTGTCTTAAAGGTTCAATGACTAAGTTTCCTTTCAATCGAGAAAGGATAATGGATATAAAGAAGTAACATAGCTTGTTCATGACGACCTTCGAGTCCGATGAAAGATACGAGCTAGTAGGAGCTTCCGAGTAGTGACTTTGTCCGATAACTATTCAAACACTCCGGTAAGTTTATCCAAAATATTATGAGGTTTCTCTGCTTTTCAACAGAGATAGAGTATTCTATACTCAGAAATGGGCCATCACATAGTCCTGGGGGACTCGATGCTCGGCTCGCCTCATAGTGAAATGCTTTCACTAAGTGAGAAATCGTTAAATTGCCTTATATAGTTTTAGATGTGCTACAATACACCGCGCTTAACTCAATAAAGATATTAGAAGCGAAATATCGGTTTACATTGAAATGTAAGACTAAGCGATCCACCTAGAATATGCTTTGGAATTTACGGATAAGGTGTGGATTCGGTTCACCCCACTTCCATAAATATAAGCATTTAGCACACGGTGCTTGAAGGTAAGACCAGAATTTCATGCATACGTTCGGTCAATGACCATTCGTGATATATCTTTTAACCTATTGAGTATAAAGGTTAGATATAGGATTCTTGAAATCGGGAAGGACAGTTATCTTTGTTGCATCCTTTTCTCGATAGAATCCATGTTCGAAAAAACCTTGAACCTTGAAACGCGTTTACTCAAGGTAGTTACTAACCGATTAAAATCGTGCCACATCCAACATCGCTTGTTGGTGATAACACTAAATACTACTAAACTATATCGTAATTTCGATCCACCCGAATGTAGTGGGAGTATGGTTTATCCATTACCCATTACGGGTTCGGCGGACTTTGTAGTCCGAGGATCGATTGATGACTATGGCTCTTTTGTGAGCGTGATATGATTCTCGATAATAGAGGTCGGTTTAATAGCCATAACCCTGTGAATGGAGTTCGGTTCTCCAATTGTTCATGCTCTTGTAGAACCACCTGAGCGTCCTCAGCCCAGTGGGAGTAATTGGATCTACACGGAAAAGAGTAGAATGAGTTCGGTATTGCATGTTTTCGTTCAAAAGCGAGAAAATAGGGGTGATTCCTGAGACTTTCTTGCCAAACAAACGGAGTCCGGATTCATTCGAAGCAGTATGGTATTGACTTATGAACTTATGACAGGATGACTGTCAAGGCTTATGTCCTTTGTGGATAAAAAGCAAACCTCTCGGTCATTGGAAGTCATATATTTCTACAATATGTGGATTTGACCAGTATATTGATAAGTCTTTTTTTTTGTAGACTGGATATCAATTTTAGTATAGTAGTGAATATATACATATATTAGTGTTTGTGAAGGATAACACTGCACCAGTTGGAATCAACATGGGTGTGTTATCTGAAGTCAGAATCTGACAATGCCACAATTCTCTACAATAGAGATTTGGACAACATTCTTAAGAGTTTGACCCGGTCGAATTCATTAGAATCAGTCACTGGTTTCCCATCCATCTTATTGGTTAAGATGATGCATCTGTGTATGCAACATTCAACGAGGAAGTTCTACCCTATGCCTCAGGAATGACTCTCTAAATCTTCGGATCAAGAGAAATGGGATAGATTCTCTTTCTAGTAAGAGATGGTCAGGTTATTGAACGTCAACTTTGATCGAATCTTAGATTCGGCGGGTAACAAAGCAAGTTTAGTATGTCCTTTAGTATCTTGAAGAGAACGAGGAACAATATGCGGACATATTCATGTGTGAACTTGGATATGTGTGATACACTCGATTTTGACTTTAAGTCGATTTAGGATGATCGTTAAGTCGATCTCGGGCTCCTGTTTACTCAAGACCACATGATTTGATGGACCGGTAACGTTTGATTCTACGGATCGTCTCGAAAGCCGACAACCCGACTAATCATTAAGACCCATGACATTTAGATGTAGGTACTCCCCGAGTCACCGACCTATCCTACGACGGCATACTCGGAGTGTATTTTGGAATCAAAATGGTTATGACATGCTTAGTGGGTACTAGAATACGGGATGAGTCTCCATTGCTTTTGTAGAGCAAGTGGGAGATGTAGTTTGTTGTATTTTAAATAATAGGGTGTGCTCTAAAACAATTAATCACATGCTTTCGTGCAAGTGGGAGATTGTTAGGTGCGATGCCCGAAAGACAATTTTTGTAATTGTTTTATTTAATAAATGAATTGACGTTATTATTCATATTTGTTATTCTCATAATCACCGATGTGACAATAGTATTTACACTACTGTAAAACCCTAAGTATATCGTTTATGTAATCACTTAACTCGGTGTATGGTATATACACGGGAGGATTGAGTTAGTGAAGATGTACTTAAAATACAATTAGCCCGTAGTGAAGTTAATCGAGAGTATCGGGTCTCTCCTTTAACGTGCTATTAATGCGCCTGAAACACGGTTGGTGTGATTGTCTTATCCGGACTTTCGGTTAAGAGAACCTAATAGGGCATTTATATATGATAGATATATCATATTGGGGACCGATTTGATTGTAGTTCACGATATAATTCCGTAATCGAGAAGTCTTATCGAATCAATGGATGATCATATTTATGGATATATCTTAATCCCGAGGTGATCACGATCCAACCGCTTGAATCGAGTATGAAGTTTGACTTGACGGTTAAGGATTACACTGAGTCAGTGGTCCGAATTACCCCATCTTGGCATTGTCTTGGATTGAGTGAGTAGTCGTGTTATCACGGATACGGAATCCATTCCTTCCATTTATGGAAGTAGATGAAACGATTCCTCTTATTTGTTAATCCTAGAAACCGATCGATCGCGCGAGTTCATATCACACCGATTGATCACGGTGAGTTGTATGAATTAATTGATCACTAGGGGTTAATGGTAAATAAGGATAAAAGGTTCTAAAAAGGGTTAACGGTAACTTCCCGATTTAGAATGAAACGATCTATGGAGGATTAATCCATATGTAATGATTATATCAATGGACGCTATTATTATTCTCGTGAGAGATAAATATAATCTCATAATCGGAGGAGTGCGATCCACGGGATTATGGTGGCATATTCCTGTGATTGATTTATCGAATATAATTATTCTCGTTCGTAAGATAATTATTTATTTGATTTATCGGAGCGACTGATTATTAGTCCATTGGTCCCCCGACGTGCTTCCAATATAAAGCATAAATGATTCTCGGACGTCGAATCCTAATAATGATATTAATTTAATTCTTATTAGAATTTAATTAATCGATATGTAATTAATTGTTTAGTGACTATTTAATTAGTTGGAACTAAATAATTAAAATAAGTGGAAAATATATTTTCCATAATAATTGGCAAATTAGTGTGTATGACAAAAATTAATTGACTAGGTCAATTAAAGATACAATTCACGCCACATGCATATTTTTAAGATACAAGAAATTAGTTTTCTTGTGATTAATAAGACATTGTGCGTAAAATATTTATTGGATAAATATTTATGGTAAGAAATAAAGATAAAGATTATTCTAGATTTGTTCTAGAATATTTTGGGATTATCTTTTATTTAATAGGATTATCATAATTGATTTTGTATTAATTATTTAATCTTTGGAGACAAAGATTACTTCCTATATAAAAGAGAGTTATAAAGTCTAAACACACAAGCAAATTTCGACTTCACCATATTATTTGGAGAAGGAAAATTTTTGGCCAAGGGAGATGAGAGGAAAAGCTTGAGTTTTTCCTAGAAGCATATCGGAAGGGTTCGAGTCGAATTCCTTCCACCGGAGTCTTTAAATCACACGTCACGGAAGATCGTGGTCTTCTTCACGCTTTCCTTCGCTCATCCTATTGCGGTTCTTCAACTTGGATTTTGAGATCCAAGAGGTATGTTCTACAACCCCTCAGTAGATATAGATCTAGTTATTTTATTACGTGTAGTTTATAGATCTAGATCCTAAAATCGCTTCCGCCGCGGATGGTATTACTAACAACTACCTGGCTTAGTCAATGTCTTAGCGTGAACATGTACAAACACGACAATATTGAGTTTTGGAGATTTCTCTACCACGAGCTTATCCACGAGATTTGGTACTGGAGGAACCAAGAAATACATGGAAATGATGTACGTCGACCTCCAAAGATGGTCTTTATCTCTAAATCAATCCGTAAAGCCTGTGACTTTAGACTAGCATGAACGTAATATCTAAAGTGCCTGTAAATAAATTTATGTAATTGCCTCTGCGTTGTATAGCTTGTATATTTTAAGTTTTTCTTAATAAAATATTCGGTTTCGAAAAAGGAAAAACTCTGAAATAAATCGTAGAAATACACGCAACTTAATTGAATTAAATAAAGCATTGCTCAGGACTCAAGTCCATTATGTTAAAGTTAAAAAAAAAAAAAACGGGTTCTATTGGCACACACCAAATTATTTTTGACACCTATTATTTGAATATTTTTTCTGCTGAACAAAATGTCATCCCCACTGGTGTTCCTCCTTGAACACCAACGTCTGTTATTTGAATATTTTTTCTGCTGAACAAAATGTCATCATCCATCTGCTGTTCTCTCCTCGAACACCAACGTCGACGTTGGTGTTCGAGGAGAAACACCATGTGAGATAACGATCGCCTCTTTGAAAATAATGTGTAGTGCACAAGTAATTTTTGTGGTCTTAGAAAGTAAATAGGTGCCAGAAGTAATTTGGCGTGTGCAAAAAAAAAAAAAAAAAAAAAAAAAAAAAAAAAAAAAAAAAAAACGCATATACAGCAGTATTGATTTTCAGGTCCCTGTTAGCCAAATTGACAAATTTAATTCGACCCCTGTAAGAACTAACTACGTTGCTATCTGACTTTGCCATTTTAATACCAAAAGACAGATAGTTGTCCCCTCTTTATGGATCTGGGACTCTAACGTGAGATCTTCAAATCTTACAGAGCTCAGTTCAGCCCTAGATTTGCTCCACCTGAAGTTAAGTTTGCAAGGTAAACTTGAATCTCAATTGGACATGCATACATTCAACGCGTGATCTGATGTTGCAATATAAATCCTGTACAATCACTTACTTTTGGTTTTTGTACGCAGTTTCAGAGGAGCTATATTTTTGCAATTGCGTGCGTAAACTGTAGATTGAGAGTCGAAAATGCAGCATGCTCCGGCCACAATTGAGGAGCAGTTGGTACTGAAAGCGATCAAAGAAGAATGTCCATGGGAGAATCTTCCTAAGCGTCTGCAAGCTACTCTGAATTCTAAAGAGGAATGGCATAGACGGTATACTTTTCATCTACACCTGTAGTTTAGCAAACTTATTACACAGCTACATTTCATAATCGATTTGTTAAACTGAAGCTGTTTTGATGAACTTTAGGTCTAGTGGTGTAGGTTGTGGTTGGATTTTGAAGTTTTTGCTTTGCTTTCCGAGTTAATGTGGCCTGCTTAACTGATTTCCGTGTTTTTTTTAATGGAGAAATGGTTGAGCGATCCTGACGTTGTTTGCTAGTTGACTGAACTGATAGCATGCGTTTTTTTTCTTTCCTTTTCAATAAACCTGATCTGGATAAAGATTGCTGTTGCCTTAATTGGGGGATTGACTATGCTGCAATAGGATTCAAAGGTTTCTTTTGGCAGGCATTTGGATGCTGAGCTTGTTATCTTTGACGATGCTTGAAATGCTTCTTATCTTGATTTATTTTTATCCCATTGGTGAAGACAGGGATTTAGAGCTGTGTTAAATTATCCTTATAAGAGTTTCTACAACAAGAGCAAAGCTCAGGCCTTATTCTTGGAAATAATTTATGTTTTGGAAATACTTGTGAAATTTTGTCTATTGTAATGACCCATCCCCTTAATCGAAACGGAGCTTTCGGCACATGCAATTATGTCAGTCTTTCTAGCAGTAAAAACCACCACCACGGAGGTAATTAAAATAACAGAAAATATCGGAAACATTAGGTTTCATAACACTCCCATCACTATGGCGATGTTTTTGTCGCTAGATCGACGTGACCAGAGCAAATAGTAAAATCATAGACAATTTAAAACAACCCTTTTGATGTAAAGACCTCCTTATCTCGATAACCATGGTTAATAGCCTCTAAATCTGAAAATTCCTGACATAAATGATCATAATTCTTACATCAGCATTTAATCAGAACCGCAACTCTAATTGATCATTCTACGGGGCACATGAACTAAGGGATAAGAAAACTGTAGAAGTGTTTAATATGTTAATTATTTAACTCCCAACAACTTAAGCTTTTGGGAGAGATAGTAATTCAACATGATATCAGAGCAGAAGGTCATTGATTCAAACCTCTGCCAACATTGCCTTCCGATATATTGTTTCATGTATTGGGCCTCTTTGATGGCCTTGTGGTGCCCTTATATGCCTTTTTTTGTGCCATGTTGGCTCAAATTTGTTATAGGCTCACACTTGAGTGGGCGTGTTGAAGTGTTTAGTATGTTGATTATCTACTTCCAACATGCCTAATCTGTGTGTTCTATGTCGATCTCTGATTTGTGGGCATCATGTAAATACCCTTCGTCTGAAATTGGATCACAAACGATTGTAATATCTTCCTCCCTTGTAGAAGTTAGCGTGGTAATAGTGGAGTTGGAGGGGGGTGGCGCCGATTTGTGTTTGTAGTAGAGTTATGGGTTTGATATTTACTTATAGGATGATTTAGAGGAAGCGAGTTCCTACTAAAACTCCTAAATAAATGGGCAAAAAGTTTTTTAATTAAGAAAATACCTTAATACCCCTGTAATTAGTTGTGGGGTATTACAGTCCATTGCAACATAAGCAAATGCTGTTCATGATTTTTTGATAGTGTCGTTCATGTTCTGAGTTTGTCAATTTTGGGTGTATATATCCATTAGTGCAACCATGTATTGACCTCAAAGCTTTCAATATCTTTTTATTCTCCTCTCCCCTCCTCCTCTGATGTATTCAACTTTAAAACATATGTAATAACTTTGTTAACAAGTAACATGTGATGAAACCTTCCATCTCAATATTCTGATGTTGGACGAGAAATTGCTTGATGGGAACTGGAAACCAATCAATGACAAATGGGATGTTTGTTGTGCTTTTTATTTTTTATTTTCATTTGTTGCATGCTTTTACTAACGCCATGGTTAGTTGGATTTGAAAATGTGTCGATCTTGTGTTTTATGCAGGATAATTGAACACTGCATAAAAAAAAGACTCCAGTGGAACATTTCATTTGCTCGCAAAGTATGCAAAGAAGGTGAATATTATGAAGACCTGATGCGTTATTTGCGAAAAAGTCTAGCAGTGAGTATTTCACTGTGTTCTATTTACTATAATAGAATATCCTTTTTAATCGTGGCCTTGTTCTTTTACCGCAAACCATATATTACATATATCACCAGTCTGTCCATAAACAACAAAAAGTAATAAGTAAAAACAGAAAAAACAAAACGGAGGTAAAGTTCTTAAGATTTTTGTAACATCCAAAGAAATGTAGAACAATAGTGGTGCAATCTTTACAACCATAATAAGTGTTTCAGGGTAGTGCCGATTACTTTCAATGTCTTATGTTGTAGTTAATGGTTTAGTATATATACTATTTTCTTATATAATTCAATTTTTTTCATAGACAATGTTTCATCAACTGACTTGAGATCTATCAATACGGTGACAGATGCAAAATATACAATTCACACTTGATGGAACTCCAACCTAAAGCCCCGTGTGATTTGCCTTGGTCATTTTCCTAAGGCCTCATGGACATATAAGATTTTGATCCTCTCAATTCCTAAAAAAATTTGTTTAAGAATATACTTTTGGTGAAATTTGAATAAAGTGGTCAGAGGTGATATGGACACGGTCACATGGTGATTAGTTTTGTTGTAAGCACCCTTCAAATACTAGAAAGCATTGTGACATTATGATTTTTTGAATGGGATAACACAACACACTCTTGCTTTGAAGATATTGTTTTGAAAAAAATTATTTGTCTGCTTCATTTTTATATTTAAAATTTTTTAATATCACAAGCAACTCCTCCAGGGAAGAGCAGATCTGCTTCTCACCAATATGCACACTAGAAAACTAAAGACTTCGGAAGTAAAAGTACATAGAAACCAAAAAGCTCTACTATTCTAAAGAGCCTTACAAATTGGATATGCTTTTTAATTCATCTTTGCAGAGGTAGAATTTATTATACTTTGATTTTAACTGACTATCTTGTACATCGGCTCATCACTTAGGTACACACATTTTGAAACTTGTTTTTGTTTGCCTTCTTTTAACTGCTTTTATTTTTCTTCATTTGTATGTGCAGTTGTTTCCCTATCATCTTGCAGAGTATGTTTGTCGAGTAATGAGGGTATCTCCTTTCAGATACTACTGTGACATGATATTTGAAGTCATGAAAAATGGTACAGTTTTAGCTTCTCATAAACATGTGTAATGTTATTTTACTATTTTTGTAGCATTGTATTAATCATTGTCAGCTTGTATTATCATATTATCTGATTGTGTACTTTTTTTTTTCCCTAAGAGGTTAAGTTACGACCACACAACACCGTTTGTTGAAAGTAACAGCGGCCTCCGTAGATATGTTCACAATATTTGTTTTTTTTTCTTGGAAAACAAATTTTATTTATATCAAGGCAAATCGAAAAGAAATTACTAAAGGCGAACCAACCCGCTTTGTGAAAGTCCATAACACCTCTGCACCTAACCCCGCCTCATTAAAACTTCTTAGCAACAAAATCGAATGGGAAAAGTCCACTAAGAGGAAAGAGTATGAGTATTCAGTGCTGTGTCAAAATTTAAAATATAAACCTTCTATCTATGAAACCCTTAAATTACGGCTCTCAAAATTTGTTTCGTCCCTTCCTCACAAGGATCCCTTTCTTCATATTGACCTCCTTAAGCATTGTATGTAGAGTTGTGTTTTCCTCAATCCCATGTGTTTGACCTTAAAGCCATCTGCTGGACATCCACCTTCTTTGCAATTTTTACTGTTGCATCCACTAGCTCTGATTCAACTTTTATTCCTTGTGAAAAGTCCACATAGTAATCCTCCAAACCTTCATAAGTAGACAATCCTTCACTGGCCCCATCGTCATCCTCTTCCTCTTCATCCTCTTGTCTTCGCCTTGCCCAAAAAGTGACCTCTGATTCTCTTCCATTCAAGGATAACGTATGGGGCAAAAAAGGCTTTGCATTGTCATCCAAGTGAGCCTCTAATACAAATTTAATATCATATGTAGGCACCATACGCAATTTACCTCGGTCAACTACTTCAGCATCTTTTTCCTCATCAACCCAAGGCATCAAAAGCTGTTGCACAATTCGTTCAACATCCCTGACGCATACCTCATGTTCCATTTCCTCAACCCTACGTCGATAGTCAAGTCCTCATCAATAGGAAAGTCATCATCAAAAGTTTCGAAGACCTCATTGAGACAAAAATGAGCTG
The DNA here is from genome assembly GCA_026214975.1 of Gentiana macrophylla. Lineage (NCBI taxonomy): Eukaryota > Viridiplantae > Streptophyta > Magnoliopsida > Gentianales > Gentianaceae > Gentiana > Gentiana macrophylla. The sequence continues at coordinate 110,410,389 of CM047805.1, forward strand.
CAGAATTATCTCAGCAACTCACCTCGAAATTTTTCCCTTGGTCCAAAATGCATGTACCTTCATCTCACTATTCAATGCATCAAGCTGCTGCTCAGAAGGACGTTCCTCATGCTGTTGGACTTGGACCGTCAATTCCCCATCCTCATGAAGAAGAGAATTCTTATACTCTTCTATTGCCATGCCATTCATCTTCCCACCAGATTGCATTTTTGGTGTGTATTCCTTCCAAATAGTGACAGGCTGTTGATCATTCCGATTGTGGGGGTTCTTTCGAGCACAAGAAACCTTTCCATAATCCATGCCCAATACACTTACAAAAATCACTATATTCTGGCCATGATTCTGGTTCCACACGTTGCCACTGCCCAGTATGCGCATCTTCACCAATCCAAATCCTATGCCAACGTGGCTTAACCAAATCATCTTCACGTTATTGGCTTGAATATGCATTATCTCACTAAAACGGATTTCACTTTTGAACTGTTAAATTGCCATCTTGCCCAAAAGCTTAAGTTGTTCCGGAGAAGTGTAATTTATACATTGATATAGTCTTACACCAACTTAAGCAGAGTTTTGTTTGTTTGTTTTGTTTTTTTTTTACCGGTGAGGATTTCTATCAGAAGATCAAATAATCAAATCTTGCATTTTTCGGTCTTGGAAGCGTCTTAAGCATAAGTAATACATGACATTCCTGCTGTCCTGCTCACCATATACTTAATTAATTTTTATATACTTTTTCTTTTCACGGTATCCTTTTTGACATCTGCTTGCAAACACAAATAATGAAAGGATTCTATCTGTGGTAATTGTTCTTGTGATGTATTTAATTTTTTTGGGATGTGATTCTGTGCTGAAATGTTTGCTGATGATCTTGTGTTCATTTGGTCTTCAGAGCAACCTTATGACAGCATACCGAATTTTAGTGCAGCAGATGCTTTACGGCTGACCGGAATTGGGAGAAATGAATTCATTGACATCATGAATAAATGCAGATCTAAGGTAGTCCTTACCAACAACAGTAAGATTTTATGTTGGAACTTGGAATTACATTTTTAGGCCACTTATGATGTGAGGTGCAATTTAGAGTTCAAATGTTTATTTTTTATTTTTTTATATATATTATTATTATTATTATTTTTCTTTTAATTATAAAATTTTAAATTTATGATATTATGATTATCTTCATTTTCTGTACATTCAGGGATGTCATTGAGTATATGGAAAGACCAATGTATAGTTTGATTTAGTTTCGTTCATTTCCCTGTTAGCGTACAATATTTCTGTCTTAGCAGCAGTATCTTGTAGGAGCAATTGTTATCTATTACTTTTATCGGGTAGTGCCTTATGTTAGTTCTTACTTGATTTTCTTGCTCATAGTAGAAGATAATGTGGAAGCTAAACAAGTCTATAGCCAAGGAACTATTGCCTACTCAGCCTGTGGACTTTGCTATTGAACCATGGTGGGTAGTTTGTCTTGTCAACTTCACTCTGGAGGAATTTAAGGTGTGTTCGTATGTCCAATTTCTGTCGCAACTGAACAAAGGCCGTGTTATTTTATTTGCTAAACTTTATTCTTTGGATAAATGCTTTGTTTCTAGAAACTTACAGAAGAAGAAATGGCAACAATTGATAAAATTTGTAAAGAAGAAGCAAATTCTTTCATTCTTTTTGATGCTGAGATTGTCAAAGGACTTTACCGGCGTGGACTGATCTATTTTGATGTACCTGTTTTCTCTGATGACCGTTTTAAAGGTAACTAACGCCTCTCGATTTTCTTTTCATCAGAGATACGTTAAGTGTCACATATTGTTAGTGTTCTTGTTTACTGAGTATATGTAGCCTATTGCAGCATAACACAATTAGTAAGTGCATTTGTACATCAATTTTATATGCTCACGAGTCTATTCTCACTATGAAGACAGAATATCCCCCTCTCTCTCTCTCTCTCTCTCTCTCTCTCTCTCTTGTTTACATGATCTTGCTTGGGTGAGAGATCACCATCACCTTCATTGTCAGTTGACATATAGGCAATCATTTTGGTGAGCGAGGTTTCCTTTGAACGACTGTTTGCAACTCTCCTATTCTAGCAAGGGTATGCCAGCTTCTTTTCAGTAAAGTTTTCCTGTCTCTTTTTGTATTCAGTAGCTTTCTCAGGAGGTGGAGTTTGCAGTTCCACCCCGTCTCTTATTTATGTTCCTCCTTCAGAAGGTGGAGTTTGCCATTCCACCGGTCTCCTTTTTGTGCAAATATTTTCCACTTTTTTTCACAAGGCGGAGTTTCCCTTTCAATATTTGGTTGAAATTTTGTCTCCACTCTTTGGGCCATTTTTGTAATTACACCATATAAGCACACCAGGACCACTTTGATTACGTTGCGGTTGTAGGCCATCTAGTAATCTGCTTGTTGGTTATTGAACCCTCTTGAGCATAATTATGAAATGTTGAACAGATGTATTTCTCCATCAGTTGTTGGCTGTTTCCTTGTGTATTCCTATTTGCTGGCTTTCTCAGACTCAAAGCCAAATGAATATCTTCTCGTACAAAGGGAGCTTACTACTTTTTTTTCTCATGCTGGAAAGGAGTTTTGGTAGCACACGTGATTTAGGTGTCAGAGTAGGCAACTTTCATTATGAGAGACTCCTAAAGTACGTTAGTCATGATCATGACCTTGGCAAGCTTGTATGCATTATTTTCAGTTATCTTTGTTGGAGAGAAAATTATGACCGACAATACTGGTTACACTTGATTCATGTTACCAAACATTTCCTGCTGGTTGGACTGTGAGCATGGTTCTCATTGGACCTTATCACTTCATAGGATCTTCTCAAACTTTGATGTATATCAGCCATGGGCCTGTCTTTTTGTGCAGTTTAGCCTCATTATATGGGTAAGAATTAGATAAAACGAGGAAGAAGAGAATGAGCAAGATGAAATAAATCTTATTACATCATTTAAGTTACAATTTACTGAGAGGTATATATAAAGGAATGGAAAAGCCCAAAACTCTAGACAAACAGACGGCGGGAACAAACAATTAAATGCAACAATTATGTTGTCCCTAACAGTAATAACATAAAGACAAGTACTAACCTAACTTAATAAATGATTAAGTGAGTACCCGGACTAACCATAAAGTATTATAACATAAATGTAAATAATGTATTAATAATTTAACACCCCCCTCAAGCTTGGTAGTATGTATGTTTGTGCTGCCAAGCTTGCTGAAAAGTTTGATGAAGAGATAAGGAGGAAGAGGCTTTGTCAGGATGTTGGAGTGTGATATCCTTGGAATCAATTCTTTCCTTGATAAAATGTCTATCTATCTCAACATGTGTAGTTTTATCATGTTGGATAGGATTTTCTGCTGTCATGAGAGCAGAAGTGTTGTCACTTAGTAGCTTGATAGGTGTAGGAATGTTGATCTTGATGTCTGAGAGAATCCTTCTTAACCATATACCTTCAGATATTCCAAGTGCTAGTGCTCTGAGTTCAGACTCAGCACTACTCTGGAAATAGTTGGTTGCTTCTTACTTCTCCATGTCACTAAGTTTTCCCAAACATAGGAACGATATTATGTATTAGATCTTCTGTCAGAGATGCTCCCTGCCCAATCAACATCAGTGTAGATGCTCACATCTCTGCAATCTGTTTTCCCAAAAAACAAGCCCTGGCCAGGGTTAGACTTGAGGTATCTCAAGATTCTATAGACAGCTTGCCAGTGCTATGGTGCATGAACTGGCTAACAAGGCTGATTGCAAAGTTGATATCTGGTCTGGTTTGAAGTGATGACCTACAGGGTATTGCGAATCTTCCACCCTAATTTTTTTCCAGTTCTAGCTTATAGGCCCCAACGTTCAAGAATGCCCTCTCTTACATTAAAGCAATTTCACTTTCTCTTTTGAGGTTATGTGTCAATCTTGCTTCTTGTCTGATGATATTGGAGTACCTTCAATTGCTGTTTTGTCCAGTGCCGGTTGGTTTCGAGGCCTCCCCCCTCAAACAACCTGTAAAACATGACTAGCAACTAGAAGGGTTGCCTCTGGGACTCCCCTTTGACGCTAAAGTCATTATGAAATCAAGAGTTATATTGTGCTAGTATGTAAAAGAGTTGTGTACCCGTCAGTGAATAATAAAATGAGTTTATATAGGTATTGAGCCGTTAGTGCATTTACAAGCACGATGTTGTAGTGGAATGTGTTAAGACAACGTTGGATGAAAGCGGGAAACATGCCCCAGGATTCCAATCATGGTGTAAATGGTAGAGACCTGCTCTATCACTCAGCACGCGTCGAGCCTGAGACCTTCCCATGGCCCTCGGGCGGCTGGTCTGTATGATTAGCAAGCCCGCTAATAGAGATGGCCTTGCATGTATCGTAATCTGATCGTTCAATTTGAGCCCCCTGAGGGCCTGAACAGAAATTGCTCCTGTTCGATCCCGGGATTATTACCATGAGCTTAGTATCCTCAAGATTTAGACCTTTCATTGTCCTTAAATTCTTGTGATTATTTTAGACTTCATCATTGTCCTTTACTGAATTCTTGAGGTTCATTTAGACCTCATCATTGTCCTTTCTTGAGATTCTGATATTTCTGTTTCAGTGTCCAGGCTTGAAGGTTTTGTTTCGAATAGGGAGCAGTCTTATGAAGACCCAATTGAAGAGTAAGGCTGCAGTAATAAGGAAACTTTTTTTTTTAGTTCATAACTTTGAGAATACCAGATCATGATATTATTGGCTTTGTGACCAGGTTGCTTTATGCTGTTTTCGTCGTCTCAAATGAGAATTCAACAGTTGCTGAATTGGCTGCAACATTACAGGCTGATCTTTCCCCACTGCAAGCTGCTGCGTCTTTTGCCTGTCGGTTGGGATGGGCCGAGAAGTTAATCGATCCAGCATCCATCCTTCAAGATTCTAATGTAACAAACACTCCAAAAAGTTTACTTGGGGATGACGAGGATGGTTCTAGTGCTACTATGGGATCTGAAAATATATCCAATGACGGTAGTTCTGTCCAACAAGATGTCCCATGGACAGAGAACTCCGTGCGTGCTTTAGGTTATGTCCGTGTTGCATTTGTGGTTGATGCTAATATAACATCTTATCTAATGATGGGATCTGTTTCACCAGGTTTATCTGCGTTTCTCTTTTATTATTTTCTTTCGCCCATTCATTTTTTGTTATTATAATGCGTGGCATTCTTTTTTATTGTGTTGCGCAGGTCTTAAATCTCATGCAGTGACGCTTTATGAAGCAGGAAAATTGGGTCATGCTTACATTGCTGATCTTTGCAAGGATCTGGGCTCATTGGAAGGTGCAAAATTTGAAGGAGAACTACAGGAATTTGCTAATCATGCATTCAGTCTACGTTGTGTACTCGAATGCCTTAGCTCGGGTGGGGTGCTTGATGAAAAAGACCAGATTGGCATGCCTTCAAGTGATGAGGAGGTTGCTTCTGTGGTCGTGGACACTTCCTTTCCTGATGATTTAGGAGATCCCGTCATTTGTGATAGTAAATTAGGGAGCTTAGGCGTACTGAAAGAAGAAAGTGATTCTCCTGGTGATCTAACTGGAAGCATGCATAGCGATGACGGATCTGTTATTTCATCTGAAGGAAGGAATGTCCACGTTGGGGGCTCTTCTACTGATATTGCCTCACATGTTAGTGAGAAACCGGTATTGAATGAAGCTTCAGATGCTGAAAATGGTCTGCTAAAGAAACAAAAAAAATATCGAGTGGATGTTCTTCGTTGTGAAAGCTTGGCTGCTCTCTCACCAGCAACTTTAGATCGTTTATTTCTACGTGACTATGAAATTGTGGTATCAATGGTTCCGTTGCCACCTTCATCAGTCTTGCCAGGACCCAAGGGACCAGTCCATTTTGGTCCCCCTTGTCACTCCTCAATGACTCCTTGGATGAGATTGGTCTTGTATTCTGCTGCAGTTAGTGGACCGCTGTCAGTTGTTCTGATGAAAGGGCAATGCTTAAGATTGCTTCCAGCCCCATTAGCTGGATGTGAGAAAGCTTTAATTTGGTCTTGGGATGGATCAACAGTTGGGGGCTTAGGAGGAAAATTTGAAGGGAATTTAGTCAAGGGCAGTATTCTTTTACATTGTTTAAATTCACTTCTCAAATACTCAGCTGTACTGGTGCAACCTCTCAGTAAGGATGACCTTGATGAGAAGGGTAAAGTAGTAAGTTTGGATATTCCGTTGCCCTTAACGAATTCAGATGGCTCAACAGCTTGCATTGGTGAAGAAATGGGACTGAATTCTGAAGAAGGTGAAAAGCTGAATAAAATGTTAAGGCGCCTTGCAAGTAAAGTAAATCTTTGGACAATAGGTTATATTCGTGTGCTGAGACTATCCAAAGAAAGCGACCAGGAAAATAGTTTACCTGATGATGACAAATACGAATGGGTCCCCTTGAGTGTAGAGTTTGGAATCCCACTTTTTAGTCCAAAGTTATGCAACTTAATGTGCAAAAGAGTGATTTCCTCCCAGTTGCTTCAAACAGATTCATTTACTCAGCATCATGATGCAATGCATGAAATAAGGAAAAGGTTGCGAGATGCATGTGCTGAATATCAAGCAACAGGGCCAACTGCAAGACTTCTCTACCAAAAGATCAACATAAGGAGTCATCTCGGCAACTTATGAACTATGCCAGCGGAAGGTGGAACCCACTCGTTGATCCTTCTTCTCCTATTTCTGGGGCCATGAGCGAACACCAAAGAATAAAGCTTGCCAACCGACGCCACTCTCATACAGAAGTTCTGAGTTTTGATGGTAACATCTTGAGGTGCGTTATTCTTGATATGATTTTCTCTGTCCTTCTGTTAATGGCAGCTTCTGTTTCTTTAACAACTCAGAATCCACATACATATGTTCTACTTTCTAAACACATTCAGGGTGTGTTACCTACCGTTTGATTTAGAATTGTTTTGTTCACCTCTCAAAAGACATTAACTATAATTAGAATTGGAATCCTATTCCCTTCATCTCAATTCCATAATTTATGTTCTAAGCTCTTAGCTAAGCTTTCCACTTCCAGTGACTTCTAAGGCTAGATTTAAAAAGCTTTATATATATATATATATACTAGTAAAATACACGTGCAGATGCACGTGTTTTAGTCAATTGAAACATTTAAAATTTTATAAATAACAATATTAATCAATACATAATTTATTAAGTATTTATTTCACATAAAATATGAATATTCTAGTATCAATAATTTCACAAAATGATCTTATTTATTTTTTCTTAGTATTTTGAATTTATAAATGCACGTGCTCGATACATTTATCATCCTTTTAAATATAATAACATTCTGAATTTATGAATCTGTGTATTTAATATACATTGAGAATATGTTTTTCACAACAATCTAGTAAACCTGTGGACATTTACAAAAAAAAAATTTAATAATCAACTTTTGCAATTTCTTACTCTATTCAACTCATTTTAATAAATGCATGCAATAAGTATAGCATGTAGGTTTCATGTATATATAAATTAATATATTTATTATATCTTAGCTATGAATATACTTTTGCAATTGTAAAGTAACAGTTGTTAAACATAGTAACATTTTAGATAATGATCATATATTTTAAATATTTGATGTGTGTATCTAAGATTCAATTTAATTAGTTTGATAGGAAGAATAGTGAAACCATATATATAATTTTATTGTAGGTTGTAAATGGTTAGAGATATATTTTAGTCATTATAACCATATAATGACTATGGAGAGATATAATTATTTTCTAAGCTATACTTTCATTGTTCTTATTTAACTGGGAAAGTTGCCGAAATCATGCATACCAATCCAATATATCTCCCCGCATAATAAATGCATACCAATTTAACGGATGGATTATGCAGTCTGGAACTACTCTTCGTCCTCAATTTTATCTGTCATAAAATCTTTGGATTGGACGTGATCAACTCATCTTAAATGCTCTTATTTCTTCTCTTTCTCAAAATATCATTATGTTTATCACTCAAGCAAAGACTTCTCATGAGGCATGGACTACTTTATATGATACATATGCAAAGCCCTCCCATGGCCGAATAAAATAAATTAAATAGTACCTCAAATCTATGCAAAAAGGTTCTCAAACAATTTCTAATTATCTTAATGTTGTGAAAACTAAAGCCGATGAATTAGTCGACAGATCCGGATGATCTTGTGAATCCTATTGTGAACTATTTGGGAGATGACTATAAAGAGTTGTCTAGGGATGTTCAATCACGTGACACCCCCATTGATTTTGAAGAGCTCCATTAAAAGCTGATTAATTATTAGACTCTTCCGTCTAAGATGCAACCGTCACCTTTTCTGGCTTTGCTACCACTCATTCGGCTGTATGGCATCCCTCTCCCAGCGTTGGTTCATTTCCATGTCTTACTATTCTCAATTCCTAAGAACACGCACAAAATACTTTCTCTGATGCACTTTGCTCGAGCTTCGCCCTAAAAACCTTACTTGGTTATTTCCGGTGTGCAAAGGACATTCAGAGGAATGGTGTAGTTCTTACCATGTTCAACCTCTTAAAAAAATCTCATTATGTCCAGCCCTCCAATATTGCGTCCTTTTCACATATTTGGATGCTTCGTCATCTTCTTCATGGCTTCTTGATAGTGGTGCAAAGGATCATGTTACCACTCATCTTAGTGATTTGGCATTACACACGCCTATTCTGAATCTGAAGACATAATGGTTGGTGATGGAAATAATATTTTCATCACACACACAGGTTCTATTTTTCTCTCTATGCCTTCAACTTATTTACATTGAATGTTCGTGAGAGGGGCAGCCATTATATTAACATTATATTATGGAGAAGTTGTTGACTTCCCTATGCATCTAGACTAAGGTCTAATGTTTGATGATATCTGAAGTCGTCTGGGTGACAATTGAGTTGATATTCGTGTAAATGAACCTCCGAGTGATGATCCAAATAACCTTTCAAGTGGATTTGAGAGTGGGCCTACAAAATACACAAAAGCGTGAGGGGTCCTGAAACTTGCCTCCGGAGGGACATTCCAACTTTCAAGTCAATATTTGAATGGAAGAATTTCTATTGATATAATATGCGGTGATGTAGAACAAGCGTATAATATGAATACCTTGTAATTGAGGTTGATGATCTTTTATGTAACTCTTCATTGCGGTGAGTGAATTATGATGCATTGAAGTCGCGGTCAATGGAGTTTACCATGTTTTGATGTAATGAAGCATGTTATGGAGCAGTTATGGCTTAGGCTATAACGGAACGTAGATTTCAAAGCCATCATTATAGCAGTTACTATTGTGGAGTAATATATGCGTGAAGTGAACGCTCATTGAAGAGAATATAACCGTTGCATGAGGTCGAGGATGAACTGTGTAGTATTGAGCATAAATGACCGAGGTGTTAAAATTTTATTTCGTTTTTTATTTTTAATTTATTATATTTCAGTTTTATGGTATTATTTTAATAATTATTAATTACTTTAAATTAAGGAGAAACACTATTTGGGGAGAAGCACTTTTTTGGGGAAACACACTCATAATTTTAGAATAGCAGAGATAGATATTTTTTATTTTTAATTTATTATATTTCAATTCTATGGTATTATTTTAATAATTATTAATTAATTTAAATTAAGGAGAAACACTTTTTCGAGGAGAAATACTTTTTGGGGAAAATACACCCACACTTTTAGAATAGCAGAGATAGATATAGAGATAGAGATAGATATTTATTATATTTAAGTTTTATGGTATTATTTTAATAATTATTAATTAATTTAAAGTAAGGAGAAGTACTTTTTGGGGAGAAATACTTTTTGGGGGAAACACACTCACACTTTTAGAATAGTAGAGATATATATATCCAGAAGTTAGTTGCTTTAAAAGAACATCAAGCAGAAAAGCAAGTAACCAAAATGAAAAAAAATGTTTTCTCTAATAAAGATATGGGTAGCCGCCAGCGGGCCAGTACGTATTGCCACCAGACACAGGTGGCGGACTGGCGCCGTCGGTGGAGTCTGCAGGCTGGTGTATTCCTTAAGTTTTTTTTTTGCTAACTTTTCCTTGTTTCCTTTTTTTTAGGCATCTCTATTCCTTTTTTAACCGGTTTTTTTTATAAGTTTTTTTATTTTTTGTATTTTTTTGGGGGGGCTGTTGTTTTAATTAATAAAATTTATGAAAAATTGTGTAATATTTTGGCATTGTGTCATTGAATTTTGTATACCGTATTTGTTATTAATTTTTTTTCAAGAATTACTAGAGAAGTTATGTGATAAATCTAATCATGCCATCAAATTGGTAAAACCGTTACGCATTGTGTCTTCTCATTTGATGATTGACCGCTATTACTGGAAAGTAAATAAAATATATTAAAAGAAGTGAGAGTAATGCTTTTGAGTGCCATTATTTTTTTTTCTTGAGAATTCTAAGCAATTGGATGCACCATTAAATAGAAGAATTGGAATTGAAATGAATTATAGGACACTTGTATGGTTTTGCCCAACAAGGATATTAGTACTGTGGTAGTTGCCAACCATAGTAATAAAGAGCTGCTTCATCCTTTTTGTTTAATCATGTCTGATGTTCTACTTTTTATTTTTGTAAATAAGTTGATGACGTCATTGAAAACTTCTTTTTTTTACTTCGTTGAAATAGTTTCAGAAATTTCCAACCCTGTATAAGTTTAAAGTGTGTTATTGCAGATCCTATGCTCTGTCTCCTGTTTATGAAGCTGCCACCAGGCCTGTGGATGATTCCCCTTTAAGCACCATAAAAGTAGAGTCAGATGACTCTGACAGTAAAGAAGTAATTTTACCTGGTGTAAACCTTCTTTTTGATGGAGCAGACTTGTGCCCTTTCGATATCAGCGCGTGTCTGCAGGCTCGTCAACCTGTATCTTTGATTGCAGAAGCCTCAATGGCATCCGCAGGGTTTTAAATTTAAGCGAGTCCCCTCAGACTGCGATTGACATTTGGAGTTGTTTCTCCCAATTTTCTCTGATGGGAGCATCAAACGGTTCGTGTTGTTATGGATTTCTTGACTGTGCATTGGGGGGGCTGAGTATGTATCACAAATATGTCTTATTTCAAGGTATGCGCCATAAAACGTCTTCCGTTTTGCTCTTTGTGTTTTATACCTGGAAAAGATTCAGCTCAATTTAATTACGGTTCAATTTACTGCCACTAGAGAAGTAAAAATCATCTCCCTAGCGTATTTTAGCAGCGCCCCTCTGCATTCAATCGTGCCTTAGTGATCTGTTGCCCGTATATCAGTTCATTATATTCATCAGAATATCTTCAGTAAATAAGAATAAAAGTGAAATATTTCTTGTTCAATGAGACTTAAATTTCAGTACTACTATGTTCCTTTCAGTTTGCCATGATAAATGATACCCTCCGTTTGCTTATATTTTGCGCTGTGTTTGCAGGTGGTGGTTTATTATTCTTGTCCATCTCTGTTAATATATCGGTTTGATACGCCTGGAAACCATTATTATAGTTATAAGGAACTATACATTATATTTTTATGTAGGTTTTGTATGGTTTTTGCCTTTGTTCCTGACAGTGTATAATTTTTTGAACTTACATCATGCATGTGTAAGTGTAAGGCATATATATATTTTTTTTACTAGTGTTTAAATTTTACTCATCAGAGGAAGAATTATCTTTTGATATTATTACTATTTCATTCAACGTAGCTGTTTTTGTTTTTATTTTTTTCTTTCTAAAGAAAATAAGGGTTGAACTGCACATAAAAAACTTTAAGGCAGTTGTTAAAAGGCACAACATCTAATTTACATTCGGGGTACCACGATGATATTCGACTCTAGAATGTCAAATTTAAGCTTAATATTTGACTTTTGTATGTTGATTTTTAGGCTTCTATAAAGCTGAAGTGTGGTTTCACGGTATTCCGCATCTACGTTTAAATTACCCGTCTGCTTCATAACTCGTAATATTGTAACGATGCATGTGTTTAAATATTACTACCTTCTTTCGTCAATGAATAATAGTTGTTTAGAAGTTTTCATATAGATTGACAAATTTGATTAATGCATATATTTTTTAATTTTTTTTTTGGTTCATGAAGTCTAGAACGTTCGTTGTTTATCATTAATACAATGATTTATTATTTAAAATGTGGTAAGATAGATAATAAGATAAATAAATATTGATTTGGTATTATAAAATTACATTTGTTTATGGACAAAATTAAGGCTATGTAGTAGAAACAACCTGACCCATATTTTTAACATATTTGTTGCCTCTTCTCCATCTTCCGTCTCTACTACATAGCCTGAATTTTGTCCATAAACAAATGTAATTTTATAATACCAAAAAAGAAAAAAGTCTTTGGGTCAGGTTGTTTAGTAACAAATATGTTAAAAATGTTGACTTTTTTCAAGTTACTAGCAAAGTGAACGATTCCTTCATCTGGAAGGGTATTGTGAGAAGTTTCCAAAGTGTTAGTGACGGTTTTGTCTGGAATATTGGGGATGGTAAGGATGTTCTTATGTGGGATGATGTTTGGTTTAATGGTTCTCCTTTAAGGGATATTATTGATTGTGAAGTTGATATTAGGGATCAAAATATTTCATTGATAGTATTATCTCCTCCGAGGATAAATCCTGGTGCTTTGAGAAGTCGCATACTATGTTGCCGAGACATGTTATTGATTCCATAAGAGGTCTTCCTCTTAGTCTGACTCCACATGGTTAAGGATCGGCGCTATTGGCAATTTACTAGTAATGGAAAGTACTCCACTAAAACCGGGTTCTGGTTCTTAAGAAATGGTTGGAATGATGATCCCATAATCTTTGATTGGAAATCTGTTTGGAAATGTTTGATTCCGGAGAAAGTTAAAATGTTTGTTTGGCTGGTCATTCACGGTAAGCTTCTTACCAATGAGGCGAGATTCACCAGAAATTTAACCTCTTCGAATACTTGTGAAAGATGTAATCTTCATGTTGAAGATATCTCTCACTGCCTTGCCGATTGTCACTTTGCAAAAGGATTTGGAAATGCAACCTCTTAGAGATTCTTTATTCAACAAGATTTCGCCTCGGAGAATTGGATGAAATCGAATTTGAAGGACCAAGATTATGTGTCCGATTCTTACTATAAGGGTCCTTCCAATGCTCTTTTCTCTATGGCCCTGTGGGGTATATGGAAAGACAGAAATAATGTCATTTTTAACAGAACTTCTACTAATCTTGTTCATATATGTAAGCAAATTGTCTTTCAGGCTAATGAGTTTGTTATTAATTCGCAGAATTCTTCAACGGCCCCTTCCAACAAGTCCATTAAATGGGTTGGTTGGCAGGCCCCTCCTCAGGGTTGGATCAAACTTAATACGGATGCTAGTCGTTGTGTTACTTCGGGTCACTCAGCTTTGGGTGGTGTTGCTAGAGACCATGAGGGTAAGTGGCTATATGGTTTCTATGGAAATTCTAATAAGTCTCAAATTTTTTGTGCAGAGCTTAAAGCTATTCGGGAAGGCTCAAGTTGGCTTGGGATAAGGGACATAGAAGTGTCATCATTGAATCAGACTCGTTGTCAGCTGTCAGATGCATATTACAAGATGAAGAGTGGGAGGTGAGAGAAGGCTTGCTCATTGAAGACTGTAGAAGGTTTCTGAAGAGGGACTGGAGATGTATTATCCAGCATACCCTTAGAGAAGGAAACCGTGTTGCAGATCGTCTTGCCGGCTTAGGGCAATCCATTGAAGAAAATCTCATTGTTTTGAATGATCCCCCTGACTGTATTTGTACTCTTTTAGTAGATGACATTAGAGGCGTTCTTTTGCCTAGACTTTAGTTTTTGTTTTTTGGGGCTCTAGCCCCCCGTTTTGTACAAAAAAAAAAAGGAAGACGGAGAAGAGGTACAAAGATTTAAACTATTTTAACATGTCTTCTACAGAGATGGAGGAAGTAGAAATACTTCATAGGGGCTAGTAAATTATAAACCTACCAAGTGGAGTATGATTTATTTTGTGAAGGGGTTATGGATAATCTGAAAACCTAATCGAACCGGGGTATTTCGAATCGGTTCGGTTCGGTTTTCAAAATAGAAAAATCGAAATTTTTGATTCGGTTACGGTTAGTGCTGTAAATTATCCGAAACAGAACAGAAAACCGAAAACCGAACCGAAACTGAACCGAAAACCAAACTGTTTATACCGAAACCAAATAGAAAAAACCAAATCGTTTATAACCATATAGTGAATCAAACTGTTGTAATTGTATAATTTGGATGAAATTTAGTTATTTCGACTAGGTTTTCGGTTAATCAAACGGTTATATTGGTTCGGTTCAATTCGGTTATCTATGATTATTTACTTTTAATTTTATTTCGTCTTTTTTGTTTACCGACCGAACCGAACATGTTATTTCAGTCGGTTCGGTTCGGTTTTCTTTTACAAAACGGTTCGGTTTCGACTCAGATTTTAAATTAACCGAAAATTTTGGTTCGGTTACGGCTATTAACCGATCCGAACCGAATCGTGTACACCCATAAATTTATTTATTTTTTTTAATTTCTTTTTTTAATTTTTTTGTCGGAAACGAAAGGCCTAAACTACGGGAGGCGGGGATCGAACCCGGTCTCCCCACACCTGGAGCCAGGTACCCTTAATGATAACTACTGGTATATACCTTGGTACCACCCATAATTTTCTTTATAGTGCAAATTAAACTTGGTTTATATTAGGTATATAAACTGATTACCCACTCAAAAGAAAAAAAAAAAAAAAAGCCTGATTACCCTGTGGGATCCGGGTCGTGATAACGGGGTGGGGGCATGACGGAGGTTCTTCTCAGGGCGCCCTATCTAAGGCCATGCGAGACCTTGTCTTAAACTCTCAATTGTCGTGCGAAGGCTACCAACTATTTATTTTCGCTAAAAAAAAAAAAAATCAGAGATTTAATCCGATCCAACCTAATATAATATGTTAATTTTCTTTTTGATAAATGCCCATTCTTTTTACTCTAATTGATAAACGCCCCAAGAAAAAATTTACTTCGACCCAAAAAAAATAGATATATACAAACAAGTTTTTTGTTTTTGTTTTATGACTTTATCTATATTATTAATTTATTGTATATATCTATATTATAGAAGAAAAAAAAACACACACACAAAAATAAATAAAACAAACAAAAATAGATAGAACTCATTTTTCACTCCTAAGCTCCGCCTCCCTTCACTCATACTCTTCGTTTCCCCACTTTCCCCCGCCACTTGAAATTGTTGATTTTTATTTTTATTTTTTTTTTTTTTGTTTCTTTCCTTCTTTCAATTTCCCATTTATAAACGATAAATTCTATTCTCAAATTCTAAGTGAGAAGAATATGGTTAATTTAAATCGACAATTCTACTTTGATTAGTGATTTCGCTCTCTAATTGTGTTGCAAGAGCGATCTTGAAATAGTAATATATAAGTATGTTTTATGTATATGCGTATGAATTTGGTTTTAGTTTAAATATCGCTTTAAAATACTACTTTGTAGGCGTGTTTTGGCATCATCAATAATGTTAGAAAAATGTGACAAAACATACAGAATTGAATGATCTCCAAAGCGCGTATAAAACGCTTCTTTAAAGAGATGTTTTAAGACCTCTCTCAAGATTCAATTGAAAGATCTTCTTTTGGTAGACAATACATGTTTCAGACCGATGATGCTTCTAAAAACTTCATTATCTTTCACACCGAATTCGATGTCTCCCTATATATATACAACGAAAAGATATCGTCCTCTTCATGAAAGAACAAACCAGTTAAATTTCAAAGGATGTGTCTCAATGACTATGTACAACCGAAATGATGTGTCCCAAACGAAAATTCCTTCTACGAAATCAGTCGAACCCGGCCGTTTTTTTGCGACACACTGTCGACTCAAATGTCAACAATAACATTCAAAACAAAAATAAAAATAGACTTTCATGAATAAAATATCTAACAAATAACTTGAATTTTGTATTTTCTGACAAGTTAAAACGCGATAAGATGTTTTTTTAAAAAAACAACTTTAACTAAAAAGCCAATCGGAGCAGTTTAGCCTCAACAAACGCGAGGACCTACCTGTTTCTTCCTCATATCTCCACATGAATCGAAATGATCGATTAGATAATCAAAACTACACAGTTTACATCTAACATATAAATTGTGTGGTTCTGATCATCTCACGAGTCACTTCACTTTAAAAACCCTCATCACAAGAAGTTTCCGAGCATGACTCAGTTTACTACGTCGCAGAAAGAAAGGCAGTGAACTTTCTCAAAAAGGAAAAAAAAAAGAAAAAGAAGAAAAAATCTCACTCGTAAAGATAGTATATCCCATCGCCTAAAAGTTAGTACCACGTGTCGATTCCTACGCTTACACGTCGCCGTTCACATGGCAGACACCAGTTCCATTCCCATTTTCCAAAGCATGCTTCCTCCCCAAAAAAATAGCAAAACCAATCACACTACCCCTTCACCTGCCTCTGCTCCTCAACTCAAAACCACTTCCCCTCCTTTTTTTCTATAATTCTACTACTCAATCCATTCCCCTGATCCTCATTGATAGATGCTGATGCTGCTGCTGCATATTCTGATTCTATGTCGATGATTTTCCACTGCTGTTCTCCGCTCACTTCCAGCGGTTATTTTGTCCCTAGTACTTGCTGCTGTCCACCATGTTCTGGCAGTAACTCATACGCCATTGCCGCCGGGTAATGACCTGATTATTAACTTCTTGTTCTTCTATATTCATTCACATTTCCGTTTGTAATTCCTTTTTTTTTCTAATTATTTTTTTTTAAAAGTAGCTTGAAGTCATATAATCAGATAGCATCAGGAGGAATTTCTTCTGCTCCGAAATTCGGTATAGATTTGCGTTTCAAACAAGGAATGCAAAAAAAGGTTTGCGTTCTCGGAGGTGGACAACAGAGCCTACTTGAAGTACGTGGATATCGGCTTTTTTGGCGTTTTACTTTTTTATTTTTATTTTTTATGTTTACTGAATAGCAATTTGGATCTTTTGTTGCTGAGTACTGTTGATTTGAGTTCAGGAAGTGGCTCCTTCAGTGGTCGAAGATGTTCCTTCACTTAATGTCTCACCAGGACAGGCTCATCCTCTAGGCGTATCACAACTCGAAAACGGTCTTAATTTTGCCGTATTTTCTCAGCATGCAACTGCCGTTACACTTTGTTTGTTACTTCCAAAACCAGAGAGGTTTTTTCTGATTCTGTTCCTGTTATTGCGATCATATGAATAATTTTTATGTTTAAATTGTTCATTTCTTGAATTTTGTGTAGTTACTTCTACTTAAAAGTGCGTATGGATCAATGTAGGCATTAATTTGCGTCCATAGTGATAATCATCGCTAGATCTTTTTGATTTCTGGGGGTCAAGACTTCAATTGCTTGATATTTATGTGTTATATAGGGGAAATATTGGTGCACTTGATAGAGAGAGGATTGAGTTAAATCTGGATCCTCAAGTGAATCGAACTGGAGACATATGGCACATATGTGTTGAGGTAGTCCTGCTATTTCTAGTCTCAGGCTGTATCTATTATTTGTTGCGGACACGCTTAAATAGATTAGCAAGTATGGTTCTGCTGGTACTTGATTGCATTGGATTCTAATTGTTTCACTTTTAATAATCTACTAAATCTGTCATGAGCAAATCATTGCTTAACCTGTTTCCTTGTGGCATTGTTACTTATTAGTTTGCTGATCTCCAGAATAAGAAGGATAATTTTTCATCAGTGTTGCATCTCGGTCCTTTCAAAACATACGTATGTCACAATAGCAGGAGTATTGATCTTGACCCCTTTCCATTGTCAAAGCATTGGTTCAGTTTTTTCATGCGAGGATATGAATATATTAGCTTAGTGCTCCAATGCCTGTCACAAATGCTGCGGACATTGTTTTGTTTTTTCGCATACCGACAAACCGGGTTGTCTACTAGATGTTGACTGACATATATCAGTTTTTAAATGTTGGTAATGGTGGATTTCTGCTGGTGGACCGTAGAGTAAGAGTTTTATTCAGTAGTGAGACAGCAGAACGGCCTTGCCAGATTTTCCAGTTTATTTATCATTGCTTAAAGATAGTGTGCTTGGTATTCTAACATAAATCAAATGAATGTGATATGGTAAGATCTCCTCCTGGTATGAAAAGATAGGATAGTAGTCCATGCAAGAGTTATCTTTAGGAAGCAACTATAAGTATTTATTCCTGAAAGTATTGTTTACAATCAACTGGATAGATTATTTCACTCTCCTCGCACTGATTTTAAATCTTGAGATCTTACAATCTTACCTTCCTCACTCTCTTGAGGAGATGAAAATTATGCTGAATTCTTGGACTGTTCTCAATGAATAAGTTAATTTATTCCTTGATAGCTCATGTACTTAGATCTATTAACATATCAAGCTTGTGCTTTTCTTCTTTCTGCTCTCCTTGTGGGAAAAGAAAGGAAATATCTTTATTTATTGTGATGATTGATAGAAGATTTAATTACCGTTTGGATGTCTAGGATCTTCCTCACAGCAATGTTTTATATGGTTACCGTGTTGATGGTCCTAAAGAATGGCATCAAGGCCATAGGTATGATCAGAGCATTATTTTAATCGATCCCTATGCCAAGCTAATTGAAGGCCATCGAAATTTCGGAGATGTGAGTTGTAGAACTTCTCCATTTTTGGCACCTATGATTTTGATTCCCTGCCATTCAACTGGGGCGACAATTACAAGCTTCCGAACATACCTGAGGTATAGCATGGTTAGTTTCATGAATACGTTATTTTGTTGTGTATTAGTCATGAAGCATCATCTACTTTTTTACAGTGTAAATATGACTGTATACTGTATGTATCATTACCTTATAGTACACTGGTTGGTGCAGAAAGATCTTGTCATATATGAAATGAATGTCCGTGCATTTACAGCTGATGAATCTAGTGGACTAGATCCTGACATAAGTGGAAGCTATTTGGGCGTGATTGAAAAGGTACTTCTAAAATTGAAATTTACTAAAATAACATGTAGGTATTTTATTCTTGTTGGCTTTATCCCCCTCAACCTTGGGTTCTCGTTTTCCCCGGTTTTGTTTGTGACATCATCCTCAGTCAACAGTTGATTGTGTAGATGGTCTATATCTACCACAATATTACAAATGATCATCATTTTTATTTACAGAAGCTTAATATATGTCATTTTTGTGGTGGTTTATATTATTGAGTCAGATGAATAATGAGAACATTTGCTGGATAGTTGTTAGGATAGATTGGTTTATTTGAACTGAGCTCTATTTGAATAGATCTCTATTCTCAATAACTCTATAATTTGTAATCCTGCATCATTGATTATCTATGCAATACTATTATTTCATTTCTTGTATATGGTATCGAGCAATTCGACTAGAGTCATTTTCGTGTCCTGAGCAATCTTTCAAGAAATTCCTCTGGGTGGGGGTTCGTTAATCTATGGCCCCTCTTCTTTCACATTTCTTTTGTTGATAATTATAAGCTATTTCTAATATTCAAAATAGATTCCTATTGTTGTCATTATCCTATCCGCAGTAAAATGCAGACTTGAGACTAGTTGATGTCGGAAAGATCTCAATTCCAGCATTTGTTGGATAACAGCAGCAATTTATTGAGATTGTGGAACTGGAAAATCCGTTTTGGTATGCTTCCAGTTAAAGCATTCTGAGACAAATCTAAATCTATGGCTTCCAAGCTTGAACAAGAAGATAAAGAAGCAAGAATTTCTGGTTTGCCCACAAAACAGGATCAACAATGAACATTTTACGATTTCAGATGGGATTATTCCAGACAGGTTGGGGAAACATGGCGCAGCAGTGCAAGCCAATATGAGTTTGTGATGTTATGAGTTCCCACGATTAATTGCAAACCAATCCCAAGTCCATTTTATTACCACGGAATTGCGGAGGCCTGTTGAGTCAGATGGATAATGACGACATTTGTTGGATAGTCGTTAGGATATATTTCTTTGTTTAGATGGAGTTCTATTTGATTAGTTCTCTATTCTTAATAACTTTATAAATTGTAATCCTGCGTCATTGATTATCTATGCAATGCTATAATTTCAAATCTCTTACACTAATTACCATTCTGTTCAATAGGTGTTTATAGTGTTTACTGTCAGCCTGTCTGAGTGATTGCGTTTTCCGTGACCTTTATGCTTTGAAGGATATGTAAGGCCGTTTTGATTTTGATTTTGGTTGTTGGAGGTTCTAACTAACTTTTGGCTTGAAGATACCCCATCTTCTAGATCTTGGAATAAACGCGTGGAGTTGCTGCCTGTCTTTGAGTTTGATGAAATGGAATTCCAAAGACATTCTAATCCTCGAGACCACATGGTAAACTTCAAATCATGGATTCCTTATCTGTCTTCCCATATATTACTTGCTTTTAATTTTCCTGTGAATTTGAGCTTGAATATACATAGGAGGATGTTATTTCTTGCAAACAAGTCTGCCAGTTTCAGTACTACTTATCCCTCAGAATCTTAGTTTTCACCGACTTTTTCCTCGCTTCTCTCACGATTTCAACTTTTACCTTCAGAGAGATATGTAATCTAAGTAATTCCATATGAGATTTCATAGCTGGATTTAGCCCCATGTAAAATGTAGTAATAATTTTTGCAGATATAGCTAGGGATAATGTTAAGTAATCCTAGCCAGTTTGTTTCTCTCAGTTGAGCCCCTAGTCAAATATTTAATGTATGGATTATGGCCTTAGAACATCAAAACTTTGCATGTTTCTACTTGCATTGTGAGGCATTCTTATTTTTCCCTTTCTTTTCCTCAAACACCTTTTGTTCCTCTAGCTATATCCACTTTTTGATAACGACTTCAATTTGACTTATGCATGTTGCTTTGAAAAACTAATCAAAAGCTAATTATTCGAGACCTTTCGTCTTTCTAGATCAATACATGGGGGTACTCAACAATCAATTTCTTTGCTCCCATGACTCGGTATGCAAGTGCTGGCGGAGGCCCTTACAAAGCATCTTGCGAATTTAAAGAGATGGTTAAAGCCTTACATGGTGCTGGAATCGAGGTGTGCTTATATTTACAATTTAGTAAAGATTATTAGGTTCTGTCACTGTTTAACCAGCAAGCTGAAGTTGCTCTTAACCTCAAAAGAAAGACGGGTATAGGAATGAACATCGTTTACCTCATCTATCTTGCTTTTGAAAGGTCATTCTGGATGTTGTTTACAACCACACAAATGAAGCTGACGATAAAAACCCCTATACCACCTCATTTCGTGGAATCGATAACAAGGTGATTATTTTATCCTCTATGATAAGGTATTTAGGAATTTCTGAATCTGG
The DNA here is from genome assembly GCA_026214975.1 of Gentiana macrophylla. NCBI lineage: Eukaryota > Viridiplantae > Streptophyta > Magnoliopsida > Gentianales > Gentianaceae > Gentiana > Gentiana macrophylla. The sequence goes on from CM047805.1 coordinate 110,431,759, forward strand.
AATTTTATGTTCTGGGCCGTTGCTAAATCCTGAGATGCATAGCTAAGTTTCAGATTGATCAACATTTATGAAATATATTATTGTTGCTATATCTACAGGACATGACTCATAACTTTGCTAAACCAACGAGAAATGGCTCATAACTTCTAGATTTTTTATTATCAAGTATGTTGTGCAATGGCTCTGCATCATAAGCATCATTTGTTTACATCTTGCATCTTTTCCATTGGAGAAAACTTTGGTGACTTTTAGGCAATCTGAGGCCGCTACTCATGAGATCTAAAAGATACTGCTGCACTAAACTAAACCATTACTGTTGGTCTGGCAAGGTTTCATATCTTTAGGCATAATGGTTGTGGCCTTATTGTATAGTATGATGGAATGATTCCATGAATTAAATTGCTTCTACAGCTTACATTGCAAAAACCAACTACTGGTCACATGAACTTAAAATCTACAACGGATGTATGCAGATCCGGTTAAGCCTCTGTAATCAGTGGGTAGAACTTTATCATAAAATATGAAAGGTTTTTGCATATAATCATGATTCTGACTTCAGAAAAGAGAATAACCTTGATGGTTTACATTTTGGAGCTCATTGAAAATGAGTTTGACTCATTTACCCTCTGGAATTGCGAACTTCAAAAAGCCAAAGTGAACACCTAAAAGTTCTTGTATCATGCTTCTCCTCTTTTCCTGGAATTAGTGTGATTGTTACTGTTAGTGTTGTTACTACCCCCACGCCTACTTCTACTCCCACTCCTACTTCTACTACTACTCTTATGCTGCTTCTTCTATTGCTACTAGTAATATTATTCTTGTTATTGCTATTGATACTGATAATGTTATTTGACATCGCCTTGTTCACGATTTCATTTTCTTTAATAAGCTGTTCATTAGTTTGCAAAATTCGCATATATTGCATGATTGACTTCTCCTTACATGGATCACATACATTTGCAATGTCTAAATCAGAGGTCATAAAACCTAGGATCCTTATCCTGCTTTCAGACTTATATGCCACGCCTGCTATAAGCTATTCATTTAACCAGACACCTGTGGACGGTGAAGCTTGTTTGCATAAGAAGTATTGTTTCGACTCTTCACGTTCTTAGAGGTACTATTGTTATCTAAGATTAACTTTTCCTGCTGATTTAATTTCAGGTCTATTATATGATGGACTTCGATAACAATGGCCAGTATTTGAACTTCTCTGGATGTGGTATTTCCTGATTTCCCTTTTAAGTTTGGCTTTGAGAAATCGTGTAAAGAGTGAAGATTTTGTGTTTATCTTGAGCCAGCACCACTGACCAAATCCTAGTGTAGCATCACTGCATATTTTATGCTCTTATCATCCTGCCGAGGTCAGGAACTCATAGATACGAGTAGTTAATTCTGTACACTTAGAGTATAAATAGCGGAGAATAGGTTGTAAAAGACATGACCTGATTTGTGATCAATAAAATTCTCCTTCCTCTATTTGCTCTGTCTCTCCCGTCCCTGTTCCTTCTCTTCTGAAACCCTAGCTCCGGTGACCTAGGGGCCTAACAGCCGACTGATAGGTCAGCAATGACAATTTTGGAAAAAAAGTCTTAGTAATTAGGGCAACATCTGAATCCTACATGTTTAGTTCCGGCTCCACATTTCAGGTTGGAATTTGAAATTCTTAAATTGGGCAAATTTCACCATTTTCTGTACGGCCCAGTAAGAAAAAAAATTGCAATACATTTACGCAACTGGTCTCATGCACTGAGTTTGAGAATCATGGTTTTTTTTTTTTTTTTTTTTGTTCATTAGGAGAAAGTTTTGGTAGGCAGTCAAAGTATTTCAAAGAAAAGTAAAAGAAGAAAGAGCAGAGTTTGTTTCCCCTCTGATGCATATTAGATTTTTTTTTGCCTCCTGATTTTATATTTTGGGAGAATGGATATTCAAAAGAAAACAGTTCTTGTTTAATAAGTACCCATTGAATTTATACTACTAAGTCTCTTGTCATCTTTTGCAATGTCATGGTCATGTCCAGGAAACACATTGAACTGTAACCAGCCTGTGGTGATGGAGCTTATACTTGACAGTTTAAGACATTGGTACTCTCTTGTTTTTTATTTTCTTGTAACACTCTGTTCATAGTTTTCAATACCATAATTTGCTCATGGTTTTGTAACTCATGCTTCCCATAATCTTTCTTCAAGATGACTGTAAGGAAAGGGGATAATCTTCTCAAGAAACAGTACACTTAGTTTTTGACTTTCTTTGCATGTTCGAATAGATTTCTTACAGATATTACTGTTCGAATATTGATTTCCAGTATGTTTGTTTCCTGTAAATAAAGGATGTCTACATTGTTGTTCCCTCTCTATACATTGAGTTCTATGATTTTATGGTCTTGTTTACTTTTAAACAAACAACCTTATGTGAGTTTCATGTGATTTTACCAACTGAAGGGTCAAGGAGTATCACATTGATGGTTTTCGCTTTGACCTAGCTAGTGTTCTTTGTCGAGGGACGGATGGTTCTCCACTCAATGCTCCACCACTTGTTAGGGTAAGTTGTGAACTTTAGCTTGCTGCATCAGTGTGACAGACTATCAATTCAGGATCTTGTAGAATAGTGGCAGTTCTTTTGTTATTTGCTTCCTTTTTTTTTAAAGAAGATATTTCAATGAAAATAAAAGGGCTTACAATGGCTTGTTTGCTTGTTTGTTGCCCTCTTTCTTTTAAATTTTTTTTGGTATCATTTTATGGAAATTTATAACCAGGTGGTTTAATTTGCAAATTTTTCCACACCTTGAGATGTAGAGTTAGAACAGTATTGATTGCAGGAAAATGAGAATCTAAGCTGTAGATCTCCATGAATGTTTGGGGTTAAATGGGGATTTGAATTGATTTGCATTATTTGTACACAAATTATGCATCCCTCTAGGCATGAGAGGAGCTTTCCTGACGTAAAAATGGTGAAATTTTCTTAAAATCTGTATTAGAATTACAGCAGCTGTCCATTACTTGATGAATAAATCCGAAGAAGAAGCTGATGATCCAAGACTTTTCTCTCCATTGGTATTTTGTAGCGGAAGTAGCCGCAGTTGTGAGATTGCTCTCCTTTAATTTCATGCTATAAATTTGATAATTGATCGTGTAAATGATGAGTCCAAAAGTTCATGATTTTTCATGCAACTATGCACATCAAAATGTTAAACAATCAAGGCCAACTACAAAAAAGAAAAGAAAAAAAAGCTTTTTTCCCACCTATGAATGTGGATCAAATTTCAAAGTCCCAGTCCCAAAATAACGAAGCAAATTAAATAATGCTAATATCAATAACATTACTATACTCTATGGTGGTTACAATTTAGGATGATTATGCATTGCGAAGAATAGAGAAGGCTAGTGCTTTTACAGTTTACTACAAGTCACAACCCAAGAAAGGCACTTTGATCAAGATGCATGCTGTCATTATTACTGTGACTTCCGCATACTTAATTCCTAATTACGAGATTTCTCGGTAGTAGTGATAAAGCTTGCAAATCCGTGTAAGTGAATTTCATGAAATAGACTTTCATAAATGTACCAGGTCCATTTGGCAGGAGTCATAGAATTATTTGGAATGCAGGGTTGGTCACTTCAGTTGGTTGCAATGAGGAACCTGTTCAATTCAGTTTCCATTTTAACTATTTTAACGAGTCTTTGGCTTCGCGCATTGCAGGCAATTGCTAAAGATGATATTCTATCGAGGTGCAAAATCATTGCTGAGCCTTGGGATTGTGGTGGTCTTTATCTTGTTGGAAGGTTTCCGAATTGGGACAGGTAATTCACGGAAATTAAGGTAGATGGGATTAGAGAAGATGCCTGATAATTCATGATTACACACAGGATCTATAGAAAATTTTCCTTTTACCTGCAGTGAAATCGAAAATGCTTTCGAAGATAAATTTTTTCTCTTTTTTATATTTTGCTAAGTGTTCTTGTCGAGCTATCCCCCTCCAGGTATTCTTGTTCGTATGCATTTGCATATGACTAAAAAATATAGTCATAATAGTGTCCTGGAAATCATAAAAATAGCAAATCTACAGACTGTCAAAGGTGGGAGCTGCGCCATCATTTCTCTTGCATTTTGAGTATGTTTAGGCTTTGAATGTTTACACTGCAAAGTGCAATATTGTATAACAGAAGAATTCTGTCTCTTTCTTTTTTCCCTGGCGCACCATCCCATGCCTTCCTCCTTCAAAGTTGCCCAAACTACCAAGTTCATGTGTTGTCTATCCCAAGTGTTTGTTTCTCCTCACTATCAATGTTTACTTTGGCAGATGGGCTGAGTGGAATGGGAAGTACCGTGATGATGTAAGAAGATTTATTAAGGTAATATTGTGATTGATTATGTTGAAATCTTAAAGGACAAGGCAACATCAGAATTTTGATTTTATGTGCATCAACAGAGTATGTTGGAATAACTAATGATGTATGATCTGCAAGAGGAGGGTTTCTAGGAACTCTAGAATGTAAGGCAGAGAAGTTTTAGCCCTTTTCGTATCATACTGTATTTGGTTACTAGTGGTTTCATTTCTTAACATGATATTTCAGCGTAAAAAAAAGAATGAGGAAATTACTTTTCAGTTTAAATTGTGAGTTTACGGCTTTAGCTTATATAATGTTTTGCCACCCTTTCAACTTACACTCCGTTCTTGTTCCTTTGCCTATCTAATTGGGTTAGTTAAATGAGTAGGTAACATTTAATATTGCATCTGGCTCTATTTGTCTCCCTCCCCTCAAGTGTTCTACTCATATTTTTTTGCATTAAAATTTCAGGGTGATGCTGGAACCAAAAGTAGCTTTGCGACTCGGTTAGCTGGTTCTTCTGACCTTTACAGAGTAAGTCTCTCGTGCTCCTGAAATGTTGCCTTGGATGAGTTGCAAGTGTTTGACTTTGATCCCCTTTCGTCTTTTTCCTGCTTGCTTAATGATTTGAAACAGTTGGTAGGAAAGAAATGCAATATTTGCTGTGAATGGTGTCTTAGTATTTTGGCATCTCTTAGTAAAAGAGTTTACAAAGGTCTTGAGGGTATAGTGTGATGAGTCAAACGTCTGAAATTGGCTTTTAAAGATTGTAAAAAAGTATACTTCTCAAGGGGATATAGAGTACACCTGTTAACATTGGACTAGCAAAGGTATATTGACCAGTCTCTCTCTCTCTCTCTCCCCTTTCCCTACCTTTTACATCAGCAAAATTTAATAAAATAGAAAAAAATTGTACATCAAGCAACATTATATAGCAAACTCAATACATCAAAACACATCAGGCTCGAGGTAACAAAAACAGGACTCAGTACCAAACTTCTCTACAATGTTCAACCAGTGTTTTGGGGTATAAGGTAATTTACCCTTATTTTCAACCTTCTTCACAAACAAAAATTCCATGTTTGTTGTTGGTTTTCCTTCCTAATTTTTACAGTTCTTAAGAAGATTGCCTTGTTACCAATAGACACCATGCCACTGATTAAAAGAAATCATCAACTGTGTGCTACAGAAATAAACTCTCGATGCTTTCTTTAATATTTGCCCTGTAGACTTTCTGAATCAAGGTAGTAATGCAAGTAACAAGATTTCTAAAAGATTCACAGCATCATATTACATGTTTGTGATAATGCTCCATAACAGTGGGGTGGCAGTGGGGCCTTCCACTTCTACACCTGCTCTTAATTTTCCATGAACTTGAGGTTTAACCTTTTACCATCATATGTTGATAACAGTGGGCTAATGGTGTTAAAAGAAAAATTAGTGGCCAAAGCAAAAGCACCCCCTTCTCTCTCTCCCCCCCCTACAAGAGTGTCACTTTCTTACTTTTGCACATTAAGAAAGTTAATAAATGTGTTGTCTTTTGTTATTGTATGGACTTCTATTTTCTGTATTTAATGTTTTTTAGAATGTGAAAGGATTATGAATACTAAATAAAGTAGTTGATTAAGGGTATATTTGAAAAAAGTGTAATAAATGATGTATTGTATTCTAAAAGGAAAAAATTCTTTGGGACAAAATTTTTTCTTCCAAAAAGCGACTTTTTAAGGGACGGAGGGGGTATTGAATCTATCTTGTATAAAAAAAATCCTTTATATTTAGTTGAAGCCTCAAAGGTGGGAAATTCTCATTTACTTGGTACCCATCAAATATTTCTATCACTTACAACACCATTGTAATCTATTGTTCAAGTGCATGTTCTTACTCATTTCTTGTTGTGCAGGTAAATAAGCGAAAGCCTTATCACAGTATCAATTTTGTGATCGCTCATTGGGTTTACTCTGTATGACCTAGTGGCTTACAATATAAAGGTAATTTTCAAGTTTTAGTTGTTTTATTTTTGTGAGGACGATTGGAATCAACGTTTATATGGTTGCAGCATAATGATGCGAACGGTGAAGGTGGTAATGATGGGAGCAATGACAATTTTAGCTGGAATTGTGGAGCTGAAGGTAACGTTCTCCATATGCTCTCTCTCCTATTTGTCCTTTATTTGGTCAGAATCTGTTGCCATCTGTAGCTAACTCTGAGCGATATCTTCTTTCCTTTTGACAAATCACCATGGACTGTGAGAGTTTTTTTGAGACTAAATACATGCTTGCCTTTCTTGCGCCTCTGTTCTTTTTCCTTTGGTGGTATCAAACTACACGTTTACACAGTGCAGTCTAAATCCCTACAATTACATGGTTGGCCATTTCCCAAACATCCTTTGGTGTTACGGAGTGGAAGATTGGACTATGAATGTTTTTACACAGTTCCAGCAAGAAAAATGGTAATCATTTAGATGACATAATTCCTCCAATATATCTTGCGACCAGACTCTAGGCTATCAACCTTCTAATCTGATCCAATTGGATGTTTTAACTTGCTTTTCGCCTGCCTTGAGATCCCAAATTCATTGTATTTTTGCTTATTTTATTGCATCTTGTGTACAAAGCTAAGATTTTCAATGGTTGGTATTTGCAACCTTGACAGTTGCATATTTCAGCATGACGCAGAAGTAACTAATCATTAAGCAACTTTTCAATGCTCATGCCGTATTTGTAGTGTATATATAGAAAATAAGTGGCTTCCCTTATGAACAGGAGAAACTGCAGATCCCAATATAAAGGCTCTGCGCTCCCGTCAAATGAAAAACTTTCACTTGGCCCTGATGACATCCCAGGTTATCCTTCTCCTTGATAACATAACCATATTATTGCATTACCTTTCTCTGCAGTCGACTACTCTTAAGGAAAACATAATTTCTTCTTCCTGTTCAAATTCTCAGTTTGGTCTGTGAGGGTCTGTTTAAAAATGAGAGCTTTCGTATTAATTAAGTAATCAAATGAGAAATTTCAGTTATAATGTTGTTGGGCTTGCATTGGGTAGCACTTGAATAAAGTGGGTGTTGTGTATTGTGAGGAGAAAAGCAAGAGAAAAGTATTTTAATTTATTTACATCAGGAAAGTTATGAAAGAAATGGTGTGAATAAAGTGGAATAACTCCTTTCAAAACACACCCTAAAATGGTTCATTTTGGTGTGGGTGGGTGGAATTTCATGTGTTCTTTTATTCATATCACCCTCAGATTGAGCATAGGCATTCATTTTTGAATAATACTGTGAAGTTTTTGTGCCCTATTGTACAGCTAATTTTCTTTGATTCGTTACTGGAATCAACGTTTACAATGAGAAATTGTGAAGTTGCTGGTCTTGTTTACTGTCTCTATTTTACAGCTTATTCAGTATTTAGAATTCCTTAGAGCATTTCTCTTATTCTTTGACAATACTCTATTGATCGACAAATTTGTTTAACTGACCACAAAGCTGTTTTCAAAATCTATCCTGCCAAGAAAATAGCATGAAATTTGAGCACATCATGTTGGAGTTGTTGCCTTTTTCTTTTGCTTTATAATCTCGTTTGTTTTAGTCTCCTTTGCCTATATCTCTTTAAGAATTAAACTCTAACGTTCCACCTTCTTTACATTTTGGTGAACTTAATTTTCCTCCTTTCAGGGGACACCAATGATGCTCATGGGGATGAATATGGCCATACTCGCTATGGGAATAACAACAGTTATGGACATGACAGTGCTCTTAATCATTTCCAATGGAAACAAGTATGATTTGATATTTCATTGCCATGAGTAATTTTTCTTGTAGGAAGTACAACTAAAGGCATGAATTGTAATGTAAACAGTTGGAGGAAAAGAGGAAGGATCACCTCCGGTTTTTTCAGAAGTCATAAAGTTTCGCCATCACCATGCAGTCTTTGGGAGAGAGAATTTTATTGACCAGGTAATATTTTTGGTGCTTTTTTTTTTTTGGTCTCTGATGTCATTTCTTGTGATAGCCTTGAGAGCAAGGCTCTCTACTCCTTTTGTTTGTCCACCTCTCTTTCTTTTTCTCTACTAAACCTCTTTAAGTGTAAAATGTCTGTGTCTTACCATACGGGTTCATTGTAGAGCTAATCTTGGGATTTGCTATATGGTGGATAGAGCCATGAGTTGATGATGATGATTTTGAGCTTTTCTTTAGCTGCTCTGCAAATGATATCCAATGAATATGAAATAATAAAATATATGCTTGATGCTTTTTGGATTATTTCGCTGCTCTGCTAGTAAAGACCCTTGAATACGAGTTAAAACTGATGCTTCACGTCGTGGGGCATTGGTATTACCAGGGCAATTTATCACACACCACTTTTTCATCCTCATGCATTTTGCCTTGGCAATACCAAATATTGCCTTGGCAATAATGCTAGCCCAACGTCGTGCTGTTCCTCAAAATGTTTGGTTGATGAATGATGGGAACAGTATTTTATACTTTTTAAGTTATTTTCCTTGTATGTAGAGCGAGGTGACTTGGCACGAGGACAGCTGGGATAATCCTGAGAGCAAATTCCTGGCGTTTACGTAAGGATTCTGAATTCCATTTATATTATTGGCGCTACCTAGAAGTCAGTATAGAATAGCATGTTCAATATAAAATATTATGATGGTCCGTTATACTATATTTCTAATATAGAGTATGGTAGATAAATCAGGCAGATTGAGATGGTTTTGGGAACAAAACTTGTCAAACTCATAGGAACTTTCTGCACATTGTAGGCTTCATGATGAGAATAAGGAGGATATCTACTTGGCATTCAATGCACTTGAGTATTTCGTCGAAGTTCCATTACCATCTCCGCCTGATGGAAGACAGTGGTTCAGAGTGGTTAGTTATCTTATCTCATGTTAAGAGCATTTACATCACTCAACATATTCTTGATTCTCAGAACATTTATTTTTCTAATATACAGAGTATCTATTTATATGAAATGCATTAGAATCTCTACCGCGCATATTTTGAAGAGATTCTACAAGTAGCGCAAAATAGAGATCTTGTATTTCATGGATCTGATTTAAAGATTGTGGTGAGAATAATTTTTGCTGTGGATTTGTATATCTATTTTACAAACTTACATCCGAGTGACGTATCAATGCAAAAGTTGTAAATGCATTTACTCTTCCTGATTCATGTAATGAATGTAATATTCTTTACCTTCATGATGGACACAGGTCGACACAAATTTGGAATCTCAGAAGATTTCGTGGTGGAAGGAGTTGGAGGCATTGGCATAACGTATAAGATGGCACCTTATTCCTCGATTCTTCTTAAAGCAAAACTATGAATCTGCTTTGAGAACTGCTGCGATGCTTGCTTCATATGCCAAATGAAATGATATGATACGATGAAGCAGACAGAGGCTGAATAGTATATTATGTATTGTCGACAAGAAATAACAATGTTGGAATCAGAAGTTCGTAGTCTACGCACCACCAGAAAGCAACACCAGAATAAAGAGACGTCACTTCACGCCTTCCACTCTGATGATTCCTACATGGGGCTTCTTTGTTCTAGCTACTGATTGGATTTGACGTGGTTAGGTAAGTCGATTACTCCTAAACTAGCTTTATCAAAGTTTAACGTGTTGTTAATCTTCTCAGTCTTTTTTTATTGTATGTTGCTTTTTATATCAACCATAAGATTCTTGAATCATCATGAAACTTGGGTTTTCTTGGCCATCATCAAAAGAAAAGAAACAAGAGATTAAAAAGATGGAAAATAAAGTTAATTTGTTTATGCCATTTTTCATTCTTTCATCCCCATTCTCATCCCAACTCTGTTTTTAGGGTTGTAATTTAAGGAATACCCTCTGTTTATAGTGTTTGCTAAAGAATCAAAATTTTCAAGTATATAAAAAGTATATCATTAAAATGCTTAAATAAGTGTTAAAATCGACTTAGGGTCTATGTAATGATGCTGAGAATGCGTGTAGCCGACTTAGGGTTTCTTTGGGCTATTTTGGGCCACCGCTGAGCGGTGGAAGAGCGGTCGTTGGGTTGGCAGATCCAAGCCCATTCTTTGCAGATCATCTCTTCTGGACCATTGTGTCCACTTTATACTCCTGGTTCGAATTCCTTCAGATTTAATTTTACTCTCAAAACCTCGACTTGATTCATTCTTTCGTCCTGCTTCTCTCGATCTTGACACTTCTTCCAACGCCTCACACAGTAGGCGCTACTCGTTCAGACGCCAAGCACTGCTCTTCCGACCGCGCTTTTAGTTAAATTGTTTTTTTTTAAAACATACTTATTGTTAGATATTTTTCATAAATAAATATTTTGGTTATCGTTTGCTATGAGTTGCCGTCTGCAATTAATGTTATCGCAACGAACGGGGTTCGACTCGCCCGGTCGTCGCGCGGTGGGTCGAGGGGCGCGTCCCCTTCAGCAGGGTCGAGGGGCGCCAAAACCTAAATCAATGCATGCATCGCTTCATGAAGGATATGCATTTTCGTGATACACGCATTTTCGAACCGATATGTACTTACCATTTTGTGTAAGGGTTGCATGCTTTCATCCGGTCAAGAGTATACATCCATTCGTTTATAAGTCTTGCAACCTATAAAAAACATAAGTATGAAGACGAAAATCCATAAATTTGACAACATCATTAGAAAACTTTGAGTGTTCTCGGGTTTGATTCAAACAAGTCATTTGTTTGAATCAAATGTATTTCTATCAGATCCTCGAAAGAGATTTTCATTTGATCCATTAGTGACAAATCGTGTTGACAAAACATCTCTTAAAAGACAACGTTATTAACGTGTCTTGGAGTTTCTAATTCTCTGTCAAATCCTAAGTACTACATTTTTTCCAACACTTATCGCATTTTTAACATCCGTATATACAAAAAATTAATAAAACTTGTTTGTATATATCTATTTTTTTTGGGTCAAGTAAAATTTTTTATTGAGGCCTTTATCAATTAGAATAAAAACAAATTTGGGCCTCTATCAAAAAGAAAATTAACATATTTTTTTAGGTTGGATCGGATTAAATCTACACGATTTTTTTTTTTTTTTAACGTATGCGATCTGGGCCCCGACAGACCGCCAAGACCCGGTCTCGAAGGCCTTAGGGAGGCCGGCCCTAGCCCTGCACACCTAGTTACACTGTTGAAACAGTAAGAGTGATATATGATGGTAATAAATAAAGCAGTCATGCTTGAATCGTTATGTTTAAATGCGATGTTGAGATTGATCATCTTCATCATTTTGTCTATCTCTGGATTTGCCTTTAAAAAATTTATCGCACCACTTCTAGAGATTCTACGTCCAAGTCACTAATTCGAAATTACCTACAATCAAGGAGAGTGGCATTCCATCATACAGCTAAATGTAATCCAGCGCAATCATCACTTGTAAAGTTTCATTTTACTCTCAATTTGCCAATCTGTTCACATGCTCGCTGGCCTGCGCATTTTAAGGTCCACATGCATGTTTGGGAATTTCATTTTGTCTAATAATTTTCTGAAAAAATAAAAATCGAGTCACAATCCAAAGGGACTCGGTCTAGCCAAGAACTTCGTGGAGGATGTATATTAACTTCACCCGCCCACAAATAATATTCAAGTAAAGTTATGATTTCAAGAGTAAAAAAGATTTTTATATAATGAAAAAAAAAGGTTTTTATAAACACCCATATTTCTAACGCAATGAATATTACTTTTTTCTTATGGAAATGGTAGCATATATATTAATAAACGCACGCACACTTTTTTATCTCACTGGATCTCTGAGTCCTGAGACCTCAAAGACCACTTTTAATCAATCAGTGGTGGGCCAGAAATTTTTCCATGCAAAATAAATTAAAAAAAAAAATGAGAAAAAAAAAGCACCACCAAGATTCAAACCTATGACCTAAGGATATATAACAAAAAAAGCTTCTAGCAGGGTGAAATTTAAATGGATAATTACACTAAATATTATGCAAATAATATACATACACCGATTTAATATTACTAGAGGGGTATATTAGTAACTTCGTTCGGAAATTTAAGTGGGGTCCATACACCCCACCCCTATAAGGCTGGGTCCGCCCCTGGGGTCAATGCCTCGTTGGCTTTAGTGCTTAACACGATGAATTACTTCATAACAATATTTCATCAAACACGTGAAGCCATCTCCTTATCCGATTTTTGTGTCATTTAATTTTTTATTTTTATTTTATTTTTTTATGTTTGGTCTTTGAAACAGATCAGTTTCGAAACGGTATCAATATTATTCCCACCGTCCCATTATATTCGTCTCGTTTGACTTTTCACACCGATTAAGAAATTGTAGTTAATGTTTTGAATGCCATTAAATTAAACGATTTATCATTCTTACATTGATGCCCTTTACGTAGTTGTTGTATCCCACTCAAAAAAGAAAAGTAGTTGTTGTATCATTTAATGCTACACATTTTTTAATGCAAATATTGTAAAGATGAAATGCATTTGAAATTTTTTAACAATAAATGCACTGTTGGAGAAATTTGAATTAAAATTAATTCTAAAATTACGGAGGATCACGCTCGATTGGTAAAAGTTACAAATTCGTAAGATGTTGTATCCTTTCGGTTAAAGGTTGCACATGTTCGGAATCATTTTTGAAAGGATGCAACCGGTAATAAATGACATCCTTACTACTATAAATTCCATCCTTTTGTGAATGAAAAAAACCACAGATTTTTTGCACTTTTGCACACCAAAATTCTGCCAAAATAAAAAGCATTTTTTTGAATAAACATTTGCACTAAGTCAGAGGTATTCAAGGCCGGATCAGTTCATTTCTTTGTGCTCACATCTAAGTGCAAAAGACTAGAACAAGGAAGACTATTGTATCTTGGGAGACATCTTGCCATATCCATGTGCACATAGTCGGGGCAATAATGTCTTAAGGACAACGTTTCTACGTGCCTCAGTCTGAATAAGTTTCGCATTTACTTTCTCTTTACGCAATTTATTTAGAATGTGTGGCGATAATTTTATGTGAATAAAATGTTCGTTCTATGTGTTCACCATGCCTGCAATCTACTTCTAAAATTTTATGTTACTCGTTTTTCAGAAAAATTAGCAAACCGGTACTATACTACTAATATTCTGACAATGCACAAAGTGGACACTTATTTTGGGACAAACCAAAAAGGAAACGTGGACAAATAAAATGAAACGGAAGGAGTATATAACGGGTAATTCTTCCATAGTCACTCCATTTCCATCGTAGACACATGTGGATGATTCTGGATCACACAGTTTGAATTTGAGTTGAAATCGTGCATCCAGATTCATCCATATGAATTACTCATCAAATGGAGTCACCATAGAACAACTTCCCATATATAACTCGTCAGACACAAATGATCATATGTATTGGTTCACCTTATAAACATCACTAGTGAACGTGAGCCGTGCAAGGCACGGAGGGACCAACATAAATCGTTACCAACGATAATATCAATGAATAGATCCCAACGTGAAATAAATTACGTACGTAAGCTTAAACCGTAACAAATTCAAGGCACAAGACAGAGAGAGCAAGAGAAATATATCACATTTTCTCCAAGAGGTAGCTCTTTCTTAGAGGCGTGAAGATTGTGAATCACCTCTCTTCCAAATTTCTATCGTGAGTTTCCATCTACAAAATAAACTACAATATGATGTATCGGAGAACAATGTCATAAAAGTCGATCACTTTAGCTTCTTGACTTTACGCAAATGAAACATTATAGAAAAACAATAAGCGGACCATAACTACACGGTCAAATCTCCCGAGACGCTTTAGCTTCCAGATCATTAATATCTTGAAAATGTGTTTCACTCATTTTCTATACGACATTTCTCTTTCTTATCATTAATGAATACGCCAATGATCTCGTGTTCATTAATTTGGTAGAAAAAACACGTGTCAAACGGTCTCAAAATATAAAAAGTGATTTGGTATTCCAACGTCAATTTTAGTGACGTTAAATCACGCAAATGACCGTCGGTTCCACCGACGTTATGTTGTTCAAAGTAATAAAAATATTTAATGTGGTGTCCATGTGATTACATCACACCTTCTTGGCGCGAATATTTGTTTGCCCTTATTTTTTTTGTATTTTATAGCTAAACTTGACTCATCTTCCATCGTACACTACACAGTAGAACTTCAAAACCGTCGGTCTTTCCTTTTTTTTTCCCTTTTCTTCACAAACTACCAACGGTACACGTTTAATAAAAAAAGTACACGGTATTATTCAATTGTTGTGCCGAAATCAAATCGAAAATTTTTGGTTGATTGAAATTTAAAATTAAATCCGCACTGTCAGTTGGAGTTAATAAAAATAAACCGTATCGAAACATACACTTTTGGTTCGGTTTATGTAACGGATAGTCGAACAAAAAATTTCGGTTTCTATATAACGCTAACCGAAATTCCGGTTTTTACCGAGGGGAGAAAAAACCGCTGTTAAAAAAGGGAAAAAAATGAATCGAAACGTTACTCGTTTGGTTTGCTTTACGTAACGGAGAGGCGAAAAAAAAATTCGGTTCATATATAACCTTAACCGAAGGAAAAAAAAGCATTTGATAAAAAAAAATACTCGGTTTTATTCAATTGTTGTGTTGAAATCGAATCAAAATCAAAAATTTTCGGTTGAGTGAAATTAAAAGCGAATCCATGACCATCGATTGGAGGTACTAAAATAAACCCGTATCGAAATATACACTTTGTTATGTATAATATTCAATTGTTGTGTCGAAATCGAATCGAGAAATCAAAAATTTTCGGTTGATTGAAATTGAAATTTAAAAGCGAATCCATGACTGCTGTTGGATGATTAAAAAAGAACCGTATCGAAATATACAATTTGATTCGATTTAAGTAATGAATAGTCGGAAAGATAAATCGATTTATATATAACGATAATAGAAATTCTGGTTTTTAACGAATGAAAAAAGAAAAAAACAAACCTACTGTATTTAAAATTTAAAAAAAAAATGTGTGTGCGTGTCGCACAGGAGTGCAGCCACGCTATTATAAGGCAAAGTCCCTTAACACCTTATAGATATAAGATAAGATAAGAAGAGAGGGATGGACGATGCGATCGTCGCCGTTGGAGCTGATTTATTGAATCTGTCTTGGCGTGTGTATAAAAAAGCTATTTTTGCCTTATACACACGCCATGTCATGATCCGACAACTAAGTTTTAATGAAGACTCAATGATCTAATCACCCGAAGAGAAGATACAAAGTATTCCCACCTACACCGCGTTATTCAAACGTCAAAGAGTAATTGGTGACAACAATTTACAGAGGACTATTCTTTACCTTCAATTATGGTCCACCGTGTTGACAGTTATCAGTGATTTTAAAATTCGTTTCTCTTAAAAATAAAATAAAATATATATATTCAGTTCTCTGAATTACTAATATTTTGTGTTAAAAAAAAGAAAAAATATTTTATTCTATTATTCATACATCTAATCTAACGACATGAGAAAAATTTTATCCTGGTGACTTCTCTCTTGTGAATCTATCTACGCAAGGCGTCTGACCCACATGATTTTTTTCGCATAGGCGATTGTGTATTCCACTCGAGCCCATGGTCCCGATCATCCTCGCCACATGCGCCTCACTCTTAAGAAGTCCTCTGATGAAACTGCCACCACATGAATGCACTCCATTGTGTGAATGTTTAATTGTTTATAAAGTACTCATGTTTACGTTTGGATCTAATGAAAATTATATCTGTCATTAGCTGTCTTTCAATCATTAGCTAACAGCTCTAATTTGCCCATCTTTTTTCTTTTCTTTTCTTTTCTTTTCCTTTCTTTTTCTAGATAGGCTGAAAACGAAACGAATAGGGAATTTCGTTGCGCAAATGTTAAGCCATCCCCCTATAAATACTCACCGCTTTCCATACTCTTCTTCCAACCTGCTATTTAGTTTAAATATTTTCCCCTCTAAATATTTTCATATATACAGCATTCTTTGTATATTTCTACCTGTCGATTTGCAATTTCAGAGTAACATATATAATGGCTTACACGAGAATTATATTGTCTTTTATGCTGGTTTTGGCAATCGGATCGGCGATAGGACAATCGCCGGCGGCATCTCCTAAATCTTCGCCGGTGGCAGCACCTATTCCGTCGCCTCCTACTATAACAGTTCCTGTTCCTACTTCATCACCGACTATATCACCGGCTGCTTCTTCTCCCAAATCATCTCCGCCATCTCCTACAACAGCAACTGCACCGGCTACCGTTCCTGCCGCAAATTCTCCTTCCATCGCCGCTGGTCCGGACGGCGGTGCAGCTCCTCCCACCGATGCTCCTGGTAATGGTGGTGCTTTGAACAAAGTCGGTCTGGCTGGATCCGTTGGTATAGCAGTCTTTGCTGCGGCAGCGTTATTGATCTAATTGTTGTTTTTCGTCTCTTTTTACATTCTTTATATTTGTTGATATAATTTTATTTATATTTCTGTTCATACCAATTGTATTAACACACCGGTGGTGTTATGAGTTTTACTTACGAATTCCTGTGGGTATCTTTATTATATAAATTTTGATTATGCAATTCAATTTTTTTTTTATTTGCGTATGCAGTTATTTTCCCTATATATTTTACCCTTTGCAAAAAGTTTAACAACACAACTATTATAACTAACAATAAAGAAGTAAATTAAAAAATAAAATAAAGAAGTAAGGAGTATTGTCAATAAAGAATACATTCCTGATTACGACTACATTTTTCCATTAATGTTTTTTTTATTTTTTATTATTTTTTTTTCCATTAATGTTATCATTAAATAATGAGGATATGGTAGTGTGTCTCGACAATAAAGAATTAAGGCTCCGTTTATTTTGGGTTGAAATTTTTTTATAGATAAAGTGATTGAAGTAATGATTAGAAAGTTAATGGGGTAAAATAAAGTAGAATAATGATTAGTGTAGATTATGAAATGATTAATGAAATAAAGTAGAATAATGAATAAAATAATGGTAAAAAGATAATAAAGTTGATAAAGTGAAATGATGAGAGATGATTTAAATTTTTTTTATATTTGTAGTCGAAGAATTGATTGGTGGGAGAATTGTAAGAAATGATGGTGATGTGATGTAAAAAAAACTCTCAAAAAAACTCTCTTCAAAACAAACAAGGGCTAAGCAATTTTACTAAATAACATAGAGATACAACTGCAAGTCTGCAATAAGTAAACTTCGCACAAGAAAGCAACCCAAAACCAAGGGCGGAGACAGGATTTTGATCTTGGAAGAATTAACAGACTATATCGAGTTCGTCGGGTGAGCTGAATTAAGAATATTTTATGGATCTAATTAGACTACATAGATTTTATAGTGTAATATTTTTTTTTACGGATGGGCTTAGCCCACCTTTGTCTAACTACTAGATCCGCCTTTGCCCAAAACTATACAGCAAACTGGCCGCATCTAAATCCACCTCGATCGAGATACACTATACAAGGTAGATAGGTAGAGTATGGAATAACTAGGTTATTAATATATGCCTAAAACTATACCGCAAATTTGCGGTGCATCTAAATCCACCTCGATCGAGATATACTCTACCCGGTAGGTAGATGTAGTATGGAGTAGCTAGGTTATTCATATATGTTTCTACTCGTCGTAATATTCAAACAACCTAGTAGCTAATAAATTATTTATAACTTAGTATATATATACAATATTAATACACTTGTCCCCCTTCAAGAAAAATCATGAAAGCAAACCGGCTGCATCTAAATCCACCTTGATCGAGATACACTCCACCAGGTAGGCAGGTGGAGTACGGAATAACTAGGTTATTAATATGTGCCTAAAAAGGGTGCATTGATGGCCGTTTTATATTATACCAATTTTGATCGATGGAGTACCAAATCGGTTGTAGTATAAAACTAGCGAGCAATGTTGTAATCCCAAAGGGAATCTAGTAAGTACCAAAGCTAGCATCGTCTCTAGTTTAGATCAACACAGTATTCAGGAAGATTATTAAACTAACAAGTCTATTTCTACAACGACTATAAATTACAACGAGAGTTGCTAAATAAATGGGAAAAGTTGTTTTCCATTGATTGATTATGATTTGCTACACACACACACACACACATATATATATATATATACACACTCACACGGAAGCCCTAACTACAAGTATAATTACAAATATAGACAAAATACAATATAATAAATAAATAAATATAATTATCCTAAGACGCTCCCTCAAGCGAGACTTCGAGCGGGCGGGAGAAGACCCAACTTGGCGTGAAAATGTTGAAAAGGAAGACGAGCGAGGGGTTTAGTAAGGGCATCAGTGAGCTGATCAGCACTATAAACATGAGAAACCCGTAAAGCTCCACTTTGAACCTGCTCACGAATATAATGATAATCAACCGCAACGTTCTTCATCCACGAATGGAAAACTGGATTGGCCGATAACTTAGTGGCACTCACATTATCACAAAAAATAACAGGGGTAGAGGAAGATGCAAACCCATGATCATGTAGGAGAAACGAAACCCGGACTATCTCAGCCGCAGTAGAGGCCACAGAACGATATTCCGCTTCAGTCGATGAACGAGCAACTGTGCGTTGTTTCTTAGAACTCCACGAGACAAGATTACAACCCAAGAAGACAAGATACGCATTCATGGACGAATAATCATGTTCTTTGTTACCACCCAGTCTCAAAAAGCATGCAAATCAAGCGTGGAAGAAGCAAATAACTGAAGTCCATGGGTTTGAGTGCGAACCAAATAACGGAGAAGATGCTTAGCCAAGTCCCAATGCAGAGCAGTGGGAGAATCCATAAACTGAGACAACTTACTAACGGAGTAAGAGATACCAGGGCGAGTGAACAATTGGTACTGAAGAGCCCTAAGAACCTGATAAAACTGGGTGACATCGTCATAAGGCTCTACTACCGCATGCATGGAAGTAAACGCATCAGTAGGTAAGGGAGTAACCATGGGCCGAGCATCCTGAATATTAGTGCGATGAAGCAAATCAAGAATATACCGAGTCTGAGTCAGCAGCAAACCAGAGGAGTTGGGAGTGACCTCAACTCCTAAAAAGTAGGACAACTCACCAAGATCTTTGACGGAAAACCAAGAGATGAGCTGCTCAATAACAAACTGAACATGATCCGTGGAAGAACCCGTAACATTAATACCATCCACATATACAAGAAAAACAGTAGTAATGGAATCCATACGATAAATGAATAAGGAGCAGTCAGTAGTGGAGTTGAAGAAACCAAGGGTAAGGATGAAAGACTTCCACTCCTGATACCACGCACGAGGAGCCTGCTTCAGGCCATAAATGGCCTTATGTAATTTGCAAACATGATGAGGACGATCCACATCCTCAAAGCCAAGTGGTTGAGCCATGCATACATCCTCAGATAGAGACCCCAGCAAAAAAGCATTATTGACGTCTAGCTGAAACATAGACCACCCCATAGAAATAGCAAGGCCTAGAACCAAACGAACTGAAGTAGGCTTAACAACCGGATTGAACGTCTCGAAGTAGTCAATGCCCGGACGTTGCGTAAAGCCTCTATCAACTAACCGAGCCTTTTACCGCTCAATCGTGCCATCAGATTTGCGCTTAATCCGATAGATCCACTTGCTTCCAACTAGATTAAGCGACCTGTCAAAGAGAACTAAAGACCACGTACCATTACGAACCAACGCATCAAAATCTTCAGACATGGCCTGACGCCTATGAGAACTTTTCAATGCCTATTTATAAGTGTTGGGCTTAGTATCGTGAGAGTCTGAGAATCTAGGCGGACGATAGGGTTCGTGAAGGTGCGAGGTTTGAAGATGTTGTTACGGGCACGAGTTACCATAGGATGGGATGGAAGGGGTGAGTCAGATGGAGAGTAATTGGAGGCGGTAGAAGATGAGGAGGAGGAGGAGGGAGTGGACGGGGAGTGAGGCGGGGTGGTAGAAGGAGACGGGGAATCTGAGACCGGTTCGGGAGGGGGTGGAGGTGTGGGTTGGGGTGGACTAACGCGATTAATGAGATAGTTTGCGGCATTGATGGCATATGACCAGTAGGTAAGAGGTATAGATGCATGTTGAAGAAGGGTGAGAGCAGTTTCAACTATGTGGAGGTGACGACGCTCAGAAAGACCATTATGTTGTGGAGTGTGATGGGGGAGTGTGGTGAGAAATACCATGAGTAGAAAGGAAGGGCTGGAGAGCAATATATGTACCATTATCTGTGTAATGAATTTTAATTGTAGTGAAGAATATTTTTTGAACGTAAGTGGTGAATTTTTCAAAGACAGTGGAAACATCAGATTTACGGCACAATATATAAAGCCATATGTAACGCGTGAAATGATCAACAAAAATAGCGTAGTATTTGTAGCCATCATTTGAATAAAGAGGAGCAGTCCATACACCAGAATAAATAATTTCCACAGGAAGTGAAGAATGTAAATTAGATTCACCAAAAGACAACCTATGGCTTTTATTGCGCAGACATTCGTCACATGGAGATAAGACAACATTAGATAGTTCAAAGCATTTATTTTTAACGGTCGTTGAATAATAGAAATGCGGGATGACCACAACGATGATGCCGGGTTGTGGAAGAGGATTTATTAACGGAGAAAGCGAAAAAGGGATTGCTAGGCGATAATAGAATCCATCTTTAGCTTGGCCTTGATGGATGCAGTGCGGTTTGGAGATCTTTGACAAGAAACGAATCGAGATAAGAATTCGATGACAACTTTGTTTTCAGAACAAAATTTTGATACAGAAAGTAAATCTCGGGAAAGGGTGGGCACGCACAATACATTAGATAAACGAAAAGTATAGTGAGATGAAGGGATAGAGGCAAACCTAATGTGAGAGACGGAAGAGTACTACCATTACCAATAACTATTTGATCACTTTGCCCAAGCACGGTTCATGCAGGGGATAGAAGGCTCAGAGTCCTGTGTCATGTCTTTGAGATGCTCCACTATCAAGCATCTATGAAGATGGTGATCCATGGAGATGGTGTGTATTGCGCCGGATGTGCCTGAGGAGGTGATGGACATGGAGCAGGAGGTCGAGTGGCTTGTAGACGCTGAAAGAACGGGTAAGTTTCACAGGTGGTATGGTGGCCGAGATTGAACAGGGGGGTTGTATTCAGCTGACATTTTTTTATGTTTTTTTTGGGGTCTTTTTTTGTCTTTTTTTCTTCTTCTTTTCTTCTGCTGATGGTAAAAATAAAAATTGAAAAAGGGGAAAGCGGCGGATGATGTTTACCGGTCAAGCATAAAAATTTAAACCTGCAATGAAGCAAATGAATAAAGACGCAGATTGGGAATTGTGAGAGGTATGAATATTTATATTTAGTGGAAGGCTAAATAGATGCAGATCGGGAGGGGGATGAATAAAAAAATAAAATTAAAAAGCTTGGGAAGGGTGTGAGGAAGATGGTGCGGAATAAAGAAGCAGAAAAGTTCTGGCGGAGCTGAGGGGCGTGGCAGTGGAAGGGAGACTTGAGGAAGAAGATCGGAAAATATGGGACAGAGGGAAAACGAAATTGAAAAAAAGGGGATCGAAAGAATGGAGTCTCAGAGCTGATACCATGCTAAATAAATGGGAAAAGTTGTTTTCCATTGATTGAATGTGGTTTGCTATACACGTGTAGATATACAATCATACAGAAGCCCAAACCACAAGTATAATTACAAATATAGACAAAATACAAAATAATAAGTAAATAAATCTAATTATCCAAAGAAGAGTTTTAAACGATTAAAAGAGATAGCCGAGTAATGTTCCAATCAACTACTTACCAAACTTAGCTAGCCCGGAAATGTTCTTGACCTACCTAAGTGTTCTCGATGTCATTCATAGGATGTCGTTTCCTAATTCCGAGAATAGAGACCATACAATAATCTACCCTCCTATGTCATGTTCAACAGTCTGCTGACCAGATTTGACTAACCTAACACGGTCTACGTTCAATGAAATGCTCAACAAGTGATACAAACCTCACACACGAAACTGAATCTAAACAACTCAGTCAGTTTTACAGGGTGATCCTAAAACCCTGGTTCCTATACCCTATCGCAAAATTCCTTTATAAAGATGATACGTGAGATATGATTATCGAGTCACGTGTTCAATAAACGTGATAAATCACAAGTTCTAGAACTACAAACACATCAAGAATCAACAAATCAAACATCAAGAACACCACACAAACAATCTACGGTTTAATTTTGAAGATTATCGCACAACTCGGCTATAAAACGATTAGCTACTCATTCTAACAACAACAACAAAAGATTTCATCACAGAATATGAACATACAAACAAGGAATTAAGATTAGAAGTACCTATTTATATGAAAACCGGAAGAAACTTTGAAACCGAGAAAACCAACTTTATATATAAGAAATCCAAGATGATCCAAGCAACTTTTACAAAAGATATTGTTATGAAAGCTTCAAAATCTATTCTATGGTGTTTAGAAGGTGAAAATCGAAGTTGCAGGTTTTTTCTCGATGAAAGAGATGATATATCTGATCATTATCCCTGAAAATGCCTTTTATAGTGGGCTGGTCAAGTTGACCACAACACCATATGCGCCTGCTTACAAAGATAGGTTGCCGCCTATCCATAAAATCCTCAAGATCCAGGGTTTTCAAAGCTTTCGTAGGCGGTGGCCTGTGATTCATAGCCACCACTTATCAATAGGGCCAATTCGGATAACTCTGTAAAGTTTGTAGGCGATGGCCCGTCTTTTATGGGTGGTGGCCTATTAATTTTCCTTCAAAAGTGGACTTTTTCACTATTTCGAAGCTCCGAAACGTGTTTTCCGGGTATCTCGTACACGTAGTTCTTGAAAAACATCAAAAACGACAACACACATAACCCCTATGGGAAACTAGGGTGACCGAGAGTATAATAAATACACCAAAAAGGTCGAGAATCCCGGATTATATGTCTGGATCTCGCAAACATGAAAACGGTGCAATACGTGTCAAAACCAAGCCAAATGTTCCCGGAATCAGGTAAAACGAGTCAAAACGGGGTATAAAACACATAGGAAAACAGAGTCGAGTTGAATCTCATCACGCATCCAAATCGACCTCGATCGAGATACACTCTACCAGGTAGGTAGATGGAGTACGAAGTAGCTATACTATTAATATATGTTTCTACTCATCGTAATATTCATACAACCTACTATCTAATAAATTATTTATAACTTAATACACTTGTCCCCCTTAAAATCATGAAAATAAATATTGAATATTTTTTTGATATTTAAATGGAAAATACATTGTTTTACCTAACACATCCAGAAAACAATATAATAATGAACTGGAATTGTCACAGAATAAAACAACAAGCATTTGAACTGGAATCTGCAAATCCTTCAAAATATAGATAATCCATTGTATTTCACAAGTGGCAGTAGCCATTGCCCTGTACTCAGCTTCATGAGAACGTATGGCAATAGTTGTTTGTTTCTTAGCCTTCCAAAAATGGGAGCATCATCCAAGAACATCATATATCATGAAATAGACTTCCTAGTCTTAGGACACCTGCCTAATCATCACAAGTGAACCCTTTGAGGATGAAAGTGTTGACTGCTGGAAAGAAAACTCCTTGCCCTGGATTAGCTTTTAAATACCTTAAAAGTCTATGAGATGCTTTCATATGATTCTCAGTTGGAGTGTCCGAAAAAACTGACTCAACTGCTGAACAACAAAGGCAATATTAGGCCTGGTAAAGGTCAGATAAATCGGCTTGCCAATCGGAGATCTGTATGCAATATTACCATCTACTAGAGGAGAATCCCTATGTTGTAAGGTCTCCTTGGATTCCATTGGAGTCTTTACAGTTTTAGCCCCCAAGAAATCGTATTCGTGTAAAAGATTGAGGGTATATTTCCTTTGTGAAATAGAAATCCCACTAGGTATCCTAGCAGCTTTAATACCTAGAAAGTACTTCAGCTTAATTACCTAGATCCTTGATTGTGAACTGCCTATGAAGATGATATTTTACTTTCTGAATCTTATCTATTTTAGGACTGGCTACAATGATTTCATCCATATAAACCAACAATGCAATAAAAATCTTGCTTGATTCTTTTGTGAATAGGCCATGATCATACTTGGATTGAACAAATCCTTGATTTTTCAAAGATTTGTCAACTTTCAATTCCATTGTCTGATGGCTTGCTTCAAGGCATATAATGATTTGATTAGTCTGCAAACCTA
The DNA here is from genome assembly GCA_026214975.1 of Gentiana macrophylla. NCBI lineage: Eukaryota > Viridiplantae > Streptophyta > Magnoliopsida > Gentianales > Gentianaceae > Gentiana > Gentiana macrophylla. The sequence goes on from CM047805.1 coordinate 110,456,360, forward strand.
CCTACGACCGTATTAACATCACACGCAGTAAGAACTAGGGATGCTGGGGTGAACCTAAAACCTCCCTAGGCAACCACCGACAATGGCATGCGGTACCTAGAGATCGATTAATTATGTCCTAACTAGCACTTCAACAATGTTCCTTCATGCTACGTTACGATAACATGAAGTGAGTTGACCGGGCTTACAACATGTAAATGAAAATAAAATATCAGACGTAGCTGGCACCGATTACACAGAATACGAATTTACTAGGTGTCTCGACACAGCGGTAAAAACCGCCGCCGCAGCGAGAGCGGCGCAACCCAGAATTCCGTGTTTTCTTTACCGAACGATTCAGATTCATTCATAAATAGGGAATTATTTAATGACTACATAAAAGGACTAGTACGAATTTAAACTAATTCATCATAAATACAATGGATCTAAATTATGAAGCAGAAGAGACATACCCTTGATACCGAGTGCAGATCTCTCTCCTCGAATTGCTCCCTAATTGGAGAATCCGTCGGATCCGTGACGAACACTCATTAGAAAATAAAAAGAACTGAAAAGAAACTTTTTATCGCTAAGAAAATAGTATGTGATATTGGTATGATACAAATGTGGGCCGTTGCCCTCTATTTATAGTTATTTTTGCCGACCTAGTTGACTCTTAAAACCTAAACCCTACTTCTCCCAAGTAAACGCGTAAACCTATGTGTGCGTGATGCTCGCCGCGCCTTGGGATTTTGTCGCCTAATCTGCACCGATTTTACTTCTGGACTTCTTCTAGACTTCCTCTGGCCCGATTCTTCAACATTTCAGCTCCATATCTTATTCCTTGACACTCGGAATACTTCGTTATCTGCAAATAATCCAAAAACACGCAAACTACTAGCAATTTTGGGAATAATTACCATAATTACCAAATTCACAACTCATGAACCTCATAGAAAGCATTTATCACAAATATCTCATGATTTATAGCCGGAATCACTAAGTTTAGCTCATAATAAGAGTAAAGTTGATGCCTTATTTTATACGAATTTAACCGTCATCATTGTCCTTGTAGAGTTGTTTTGTTGTTGTCTGAAATCAACACTAGTGTATAGTTAGGATATAAGAACACCAATGAAACGAGGGATGCATCAGATTTACCGATGCATCAAATAGTCAGCGCGCCCGGTATTTGTTACGTCTTCTTGCATGACTGCATCATACACTTCTCACTTTGTATAATCTGTCTTGGTCTGTAAAAAGGTTTATACGCAACCTGATCATGAAATGTGTTATTGTGTTTGAGCATGAAAAGGAAATGCCATTTGTACGAGCTATGTAAATAAAGTGTTTTATGCCTTGATTATTTGCTTTCCATGAATGATGAAATGTAGATTCTAGCTCCTATATGATAAATATGTGATTGAGTTAGGATATAAGAACACCAATGAAACGAGGGAGTCGGGCGCCTCATGGGCCAGCAAGCCATGGCCTGAGCCTCCCTAAAATCAATGAATTTAAAACCAATGAAATTTTTGACAATATTATATATATAATGTATTTATATGAAACAAAGAATGCATTACCTTAATGGTTAGACTTCAAGATACTGTATACGAGACTTGGTTTTGAATCTTGCAAACTACAATAATTTTTGTTTTTTTAAACTAGGACTAGGAGCTAAATAAGTAGGTTTTTTTTTCCTTCCAAACCCATGATTATCACACGCAGTTTTTGTTTTATTTTTTTATATATTTTTTGGTTACTATTTTTTTTTCAAGGCGAGGCCTAAATTTTTTTTTACTTGCGGCTGTTCCGATTAAAGACGCCCACGAGGACACATTATAAGTTGTAGTCATTTTATAATACAACCATTTAACTCCTTCTGGTTGTCTCGTTCCTACAAGATCATCTACGGGACACGACATATGAACACTATAAAACGTATGTTCTGATTCTGTATAGTGATGGCAATAATTATTTAAACTTACTAGTATCATCCGTGTTATGTGCTATACTTTTTAAATGTTCATGGGATTTTGGTTAGGCACCCTTTTCTGTTCTTCCATGATCCATCATCATTCCTCTTAGGGTTAGAGGTAGATGCATCATCAAAGTTCAATTTATGAGAATGGTTGTAAGGCTCTTTGTGAGTGAACGATATTATATCAATACGTGGGGCAAACCCCCTACAAGGTAAACTTCGATCCGGACAAATCCTGGACTGACTATTTGATGTGTTCATGATGCAATTCATCATGCGTAATGTCCTTAGCCCTTTGGTGTAACAAACATGCTTGTTATTATCATGTGAAAGTGGACTATATATGTTAGTGTTAATAATGCAAACAGTAATATAATGTGTTTGTAACATCCCGGTTTTTTATAAAAGGGTAAAATGGTAATTGGGTGTATTCACTATACGACCTAATCATTATTTGTCTTTTATTTAATTAAAAAGGAGTTAAGTAAAAGTTTTGGAAAGTAATTATAAGGAAAAAATGGATTTAGTTATTTAATTAATGGCTATAAAAAGGAAAATAATCCCCAAATCCTTCATAATTATTTCACACATCTTCTGGAAAAAAAAGAGAAGGGGACAAGAACGACACGGAGTTTTCAGGGAAAAAAAAAGGGAGAACGTAATCTCCAATCGCAGGGCCAATATGTTCATCTGTTCAAAATGCCGCAGGAGAGAAAAGTGATCATCGCGACGAGACGCAACTTTGGAAAATAAAATATCCTTATTCCGTATGTTTTCAGTTTAGCCCTAGTTTTTCGTAATCGTCGAGTCATTTCTTCAAAAAATAATATCTTTTAATCCGTAGCTCTGTTTCGCAGCCATGAGTAGTCAAAATGATCGTCTTGGAGCGTAGATCGTTCTAAAAATAGTTTTCCTGGAAATAATCCAGATAATTTTATGTTTCAAGCACTTTTTCATTTCGGGATCTTCAAGAAATATAGGGTTTTTAGGGTTACCTGTTGATCAATTAAGTTTCGAGTTGAAGGCTTAGATTGTCAGTTGTATCTTGAAAGTGTTGGATCATTTTTGCTGGAATTTAAGGTAAGAGGCTCTTCCTAATGAGTAATTATAGTTTTATAATGATAGGTTGAGTTCCGATGAGTTTTGGTGTTGTTTGGTGATAAAATTCATGCTAAGTTGTAATTAAAGATGTGATATTTTTTGGTATATTTGAGTTGAGTTCTACTGCTATTTTTCTGAGTAATTTGTTGATAAACGTGTTTGGTTTGAGTTAGGAATCGATTAAGTGTAGAAAATCATGTTTTAGGGTTTTGTAATACGTTCTAATTGTTATCCTTTGGTCTTATAACATTAATTAAACCTTAACAAGCTTCGATTGAGCTTCCGATTCATTTAGTTTCGGCACCGAATGTACTCTTAAAGGGAGTTGAAGTTCGGATCCGTCGGAAGAGCATGAAAGGGCTTGTGCTTTGATGAACTAGAGTTCATCAATGTCTGTGTAATTGTTAGGCCTTGTCCGTGTCTAGTGGTATCGGAAAGAGAGTAGTGTATGTGAGGGAGCTTACTTGAAAACACTTAGGTGGCCAGTTAATACACAATAAAGTTACATACGTGGTAGTAAAAGATGAAACGTCACCTATTCTCGATTAGGCACCAAGTCATATCGGCAATGTGATACGTTCATAAAAGGTGAAGAACGCTACTGACTCAAAAGGCTGAAGGGTAGTGAAGGAAATTCATCGAACGTATATGCATACCAGGGAGATCCCGGGACTATTGGTGCTATTCACCGTAGTTGGCAAGTATATCTCGTGATGGATACACATCATGCATAGTGCCCTTGAGTGATGACGTAACCAAGATAAATTAAGCTAAAAACGTATAGTCAAGACATGTTGATGGACATGGAGTGAACCCTAGATTGAGTCGATCTCTCATAAAGATAACATAATAATAGTAAAAAGAACCTTTTGTTGTAGAACTTAGTTATTCATTAGATTCTCACTTTTACTAAGTACTTTGTACTTACCTCCTTTGCATTTTCTTTTGTATGTATTGCGGGGTGAGAAGACGAACAGGTTGACCAAGAGTAGTTAACGGCTTGATGATGTTGCTGCCTTGAAGATGCTTTTAGTTTATTTTCTTTTTCGTAAGGGTTGTACTAGACTTGTTGTTCTTTTACTCCTAGACTTTTGTAAGTTATGTTTGTACTTTAAAGAGCTCGTATTGTGTAAGTCTTTGGGTTTTTCGTCATTGTAATTTAACTATCCATCTTTAGTATGGTTAATTTCCATTCTTAGTAGCATTTATGTTTTTACCCGAGTCTTTTTAGCTTCCGTTTGCTTTTATTTGATATGACGACGTAGAGACTTGCGTATAATATTAGATTTATTTAATGCTATACGCGCCGAACGTTTCTCTTCCGGATAAGGGCTCGGTATCCGGAAGCGGAGCGTTACAGTTGGTATCAGAGTGAAGCGTCCTTTCCTAGGCTTCTCCCCTCTAAGATAAGACTTCTTTAGACCTTTTTGAACCCTTCTGATCTCTCTTGATCTTGGTGGTAAATTCTTGTAGGATTATGTGGAAATATTACTCAGAAATATTACTCAGCAGACTCAGTCTGCTGAGGCTTCAGCAGGGTGCTCAGCAGATTGCTGAGCCTTAGGATTTCGTGCATAATATTGTGTACACCTTATTTAATTGTAAAAGACATATTAATTGTGATTCATATAAACAATTAATATGTCAAACTCTAGTTTACTTTATGTCATAGACATAACTTTTACTTTTACTTTTGCATGCTTGCCGCCCACATCTACATACTCAAGTGGCGCCAAGCTAGCTAGCTAGTCTCTATCTCAATTGTATCTATTTATACATCTTTTACTCAATGAATAAACTAAGTTGAAGTTTACTCTTGTGTTAACACATTCTCAAACTCTCTTCATGGTATCGGAGCCTTCTGAGTTCTAAAAATCCATTTTGCAAAACTCGGTTCTTTTTCGAAAAAATGTCAACATTATCTCGATGTTTCATCTTCTTCATGAGACTCACAATGCCTCAAAGATCGGGATAATCGAACACTCTTCTTTACAAATCATAAACTTGATGGTAACAATTACTTGCTATGGTCAAGGTCTATGAAAATGTATATCTCCGGCCAGGGCAAGATGGGATATCATGCGGTTTCAAACTCCGCCTCACTGGCCCGACCCCAAGTTTGAAGCATGGGACACAGAAAATAACCAAGTCATGACCATCCTCACGAGGTCTATGACAAAAGAGATCGCTGAGAACTTCATGATGTATGACATCGCTAAGGAAATGCAGGACAACGCCAGAGACCTTTACTCAAAAAGGACAATACATCTCAAGTCTATGAACTCAAGCTCAGATTCAAAATTGCGACAAGGGGATATGTCTCAGTAACTCAATACTTTAATCAACTATCTAAGGCATGGCAACACCTAGATATGTTGGAAACTCACCCTGGAATGATGTTAAAGATGTCGCACTTTTAAAGACATTATCGAGAAAAAGAGAGTATTCAAATTCCTTCATCGGATCGAATCCTACTCTGATGATGTCGAGGTAGAATTCTTGCTACTAAACCTCTCCCAAATCTCAAATCTATGTTTGCTGAGGTCAAACATGAGGAAAGCGAGGAGAAAAGTGATGTTGTCTTTGAACCCCCTGCCGACAACCCTCTTCAAAGTGCCACCTGGCCGATCGTCGGGAACCTCTTTGAGGCTAATGAGGCTTACTGCGAAGCTTCTTTGATAAAATCGGGAAGCCGTTCGTGACCACTGCAAACACACTAATCACACCAAGGACACTTGATGGAAGCTACATGGCAAGCCTAACTCCTCCAAGACCTCCAGACCTGCCAAGGAAAGTCAGGGCAGACACATAAGTGAGGAAGAAGATGACAACAAAGTTGAATGCTCACTTTGTCGCATTCAAAGCCTTCCTAACTCAACAAAGGGAGGTAGTCACTCTCTGACATAGCCTCTCATGCCAAGACATGTAAATTCTACTCATCTATTAGTAATGAAACCTGGATTGTTGACTCTGGAGCCTCATCCCATATGACTGGTAATAAAAATCTCATTACTCAACTTAAGCCATGTCCCCAAATTCACAATATTAAGACTGGCACGATGGATCTATCTCTAGTGCAAAAGGTTTTGGTCGGTGCAACTTACTAATAAGATATGCTGCAGAATGTCCTATTTGTTCCAAAATTAGATTGCAATCTCATATCTCACAAGAAACTTACTAAAGATTTGAACTGGATCGTTGTTTTTAATGAGAATCGGTGCACATTCCAGATCATTCCTCAAAGATGTTGATTGGGACCACTAAACCTTGCTCAGTCTGTTTGTGGTCAACCTGCTGAAGACAGTAAGATCAAGACCGAATCGCCTCAAGACATGCACTCAAAACCTAGACAATATCATGTTATGGCATTATAGACTAGGACATCCCGCTTTTAGTTATTTAAAGTCTATAGATCCTGAATTGTTTAAAGGTTGTAATTTGAATGATCTTCAATGTGATATTTGTCAGGTTGCTAAACTCACCAAATCTGTGTATGCAAAATTACCTTACTTACCATCCACACCATTCACCTTAATTCACAAAGGACGTATGGGGACCCTCAAGAGTAAAAAGCATAACAGAAAGAGGTGGTTTGTTACCTTCATGATGACCACACCGAACCACTTGGTTATTTTTAATGAAGGATAAGTCCGGTTGGACCCATCTTTCAAGAATTTTACAACATGGTCTCCACTCGCTTGACACTAAGATCAAAATCTTGAAGACCGACAATGCTCTTGAATATTATGAGTCTCATCTCGTTAATTTCTTGATGGATAAAGGGATTGTCCATATCAAGTAGTTGTGTTGAAACCCCTCAAAGAAATGGGGGTTCTTGAGAGAAAGAACAGCATCCGCTTGAAATGGCTAGGTCTATTATGTTTACCACAAATGTTCCAAAATATATGTGGGGTGAAGCCATATTGACTTCCACATACTTAATCAACAGACTTCCCAAAGAGGGTACTAGGCTTCAAAACTCCTATCAAAACCCTACTGACACACACTCCTCGCCCCATCTTATTTCCCGCTTACCTCCAAAATCTTTGGTTGTACTGTGTTTGTCTATATCCATGCCCAACACAGAAGCAAACTTGATCCCAAAGCTCACAAGTGCATTTTCCTAGGATATGCAAAGGACAGAAAGGTTACAAGTGCTACTCTCCTTCGAAAGAGATTTTACAATTCTATGGATGTAAAATTTTTTGAAAGGACTCCTACTACAAACAAGTCCACTTTGGCGATCACAGATGGAAACTGATAGAAATTGACCTAAACCCTTCCTTCAAAAACTCTTAACCCGGCAACCCATCGATCCTCACAGATCGAACCCCAAGACCTCATCGACTCACAAAGACCCTCATCGATCCTCAAAGAACCAACCGACTCGAGCCTGCGATCCCGAGCCCACGACACTCGGCAATCTGCAGATCCTCGGCAGCTTCATCGACATTGATGATGGACCTATTGCTCTAAGGAAAGGAAAAGATCATGCACCGATCATTCTATTCATACTTATTTATCTTATGATCGGTTGTCTCTGTCTTTGCCATGTTTACACAGACTCTGGACTCTCACTCTATCCCTAGAAATATTCAGAGGCCCTTCAAAATGATAAGTGGAAGGCTGCCGTTAAAACTGAGATGACTGCTCTCCTGGATAATCATACTTGGGACCTCACAACTCTTCCCAAAGGCAAGAAGACAGTTAGCTGCAGATGGTTATTCACTATCAAATACAATGCTGATGGTACAATTGACAAGTACAAAGCCAGATTGGTAGCAAGGGGATTCACTCAAACTTATGGTATTGACTATAAGGAAACTTTTGCACCAGTGGCAAAACTCAACACGGTCAGGGTTCTGATCTCTCTAGTTGTCCAACTGGATCGGCCTCTACACCAATTGGATATCAAAATGCTTTTCTCAATGGTGATCTCACCGAGGAAGTCTATATGAATGTACCTCCTGGTTTTGTCAATCCCCACACTCGGGGCAAGGTATGCAAACTCAGGAAATCTCTATATGGCTGAAGCAATCCCAAGAGCCTGGTTTGGAAAACTCACTCACCGTGGTTAAAGCCTGCTGGATATCATCAATGCAACTCGATCACACCATGTTTGTCAAGACAACCAACCGAGGAGGTCAATTCTAATTGTATATGTGGATGATATCATCCTTCTCGGGAAGACTCTCACCGAGATCCGAACTTGAAGACTCTACTTGGCAAAGGTGTTCCAAGTTAAAGATCCGGGCTACCTCAAGTACTTTCTTGGTATGGAAGTAGCTAGAAACACCAAAGGCATTTCCAGGGCTCCCAAAGGAAGTATGTCCTGGACCTCATCAAGGAAACTGCATCTTTGGGATGCAAACCTCTTCAGATCTCCGTGAGACCCCAGTCATACCCTCTTCGCATGGTGACATTGCTTTGTCGAGAAAGAACAATATCAAAGGCTTGTAGGCAAACTCATATACCTTTCTCACACAAGACCTGATATTGCATATGGGGTCGATCCAGTCAATCAATTCATGCATTGCCCTCTTGAGCAACATTGGGATGCAGTGAATAGGATACTAAGGTATTTAAAATCCACTCTGGCCAAGGCCTCGCACTTCACCAAGTCTACCGATAGATCAATCAAGTCTACACCGATGTTTGATTGGGCTGGATGTCACATTGACAGAGGTCTACCACAGGCTATTGCTCATATATATGGGGAACCTGGTTACTTGGAGGAGCAAGAAACAACCTCATCGTGTCAAGAAGCGATCTTGAAAAGTCAAACTAAGGGCACTTGTACTTGGCATTTGTGAAGCTCTATGGCTAAAAAGTGTACTGATCGAACTTCAAAAATCAGATCGAAGAACCTATCACACTCTGTTGTGATAATAATTCACCTTATGCATGGCGTGAAGATCCACCCATCATGATAAAACCAAGCATGTGGACATTGTGAGACACTTTCGAAGGAGAAGATTGATGCCAAGATTATTCAACTCCAAAGATGTTCCTCAAAGGATCGAATCTTCGATATACTTACCAAGGCTATTCCACCTCTTATGTTCAAAGAGACTAAGTAGCAAACTTGGTCGCATCAACATATACAAACCAGTTTGAGGGGTGTGGAAATATTACTCAGAAATATTACTCAAATAGACTCGATCTGCTTTGAGGCTTCAACAGTGCTCAATGAGATTGCCGAGCCTTAGAATTTCGTGCATAATATTGTGTACACCTTATTTAATTGTAAATTAATTGTAAAAGACATATTAATTGTGAGTCATATAAACAATTAATATGTCAAACTCTAGTTTACTTTATGTCATAGACATAACTTTTACTTTTTACTTTTGCATGCTTGCCGCCCACATCTACATACTCAAGTGGCGCCCAAGCTAGCTAGCTAGTCTCTCTATCTCAATTGTATCTATTTATACATCTTTTTACTCAATGAATAAACTAAGTTGAAGTTTACTCTTGTGTTAACACATTCTCAAACTCTCTTCAGATTAGGAATCCTTAGAACGTGGTTAAGTTTCACTAGGACCAAGTGAAAAGTATCCTTAGGCGAAAGTTAGGTTCAGTTTTAAGCTCACATCTCTTATGTGATCCTCTTAAGGTTGGTTCCTTTAGAGAACCCTTAATAGGATCCCTCTTTCCTTTTGGAATCTTCGAATCTGTCTCTAATGTTCTTTCTTTTTGAGGTTTTAATTCCTTCGTAATGCTACATTAGGTTCAAATCACTTCCTTGTAACTTGGTGTTATGCAAAACGAGTAAACGATTTTGTTCACGTTTCTACATGTCATGTTATATCATTTTTTTTGTTCCAATAATTTTGTAAATTTTCAGCCACTTAGAAAGTTGTCTTATCTACAATTTCTCTCTTTACATCAATTTAGTTTTCAATATGGATTGTTCACAAATTATTTAACAAGGAGGGTACTCTGTTCGAAAAATTCTCGCAATGGTACTCTTACTTATCATTCTGCTTTTTGAATAGGCTAAACACCTCCAAATGACTTGGACTTTTTGATATGTTGTAGAAAACTTGGAACCAAGTGCAAATTCGTTATTGTCTGAGCACAATCTGCAACACACGACAGTTGATGAAGTCCTGAATTTTTTTTGACAGCTTATAGCAGTAGATGAAAAGAATTATTTTGACCGACCTATGGCTTCCCAAATTTTTTGATTTTTGAGCATCATATGTAAAACTTATATACTCACAGATTTTCTCTTTGCCTCTTGTTCAAAATTAGTTCAGTTTGTTTTGTGCAAATCGATTATTTCATGGCTTATGTATGCGCCTGAATTTCTCAAAACCATTAAGTCCTCTGGTCAAGAGAGGATAGATGTCTTTCTTACACCCTGTAAGTTATGGTGTAGTAGGTTATAGGAGATGAGAATACTTTGATTTATCTGATTCTTAAGCTAGTTGTTACCCAAGATAAAAAGTTTGGTAGGTAGAGACTAGGTGTTGTCGTTATAGTGCTCCTCAATGGCAAGAAACGATTGCGTGGTGATTTTCCAATCTTATGTCTTCATCAATAAGGTTCTCTTTTATAATCATCTAGTTTCCTACTTGGTTATCCCGATTTCAAATGTTTCCCCATCCATACTAATTGTAACCCATGTTCTAGTTAAATCCTCTATTTGAAACTTCTGAAACTCGGTAAAAGTCCCTTATTACGAAGTTTTGTTTTCCAAGTGTGTACATTCTTTGATGTGACTTATTTTTTTAAAGATGTTTTCATCGTGTCAAATGCTTGATTTAAGGAAAATGAGTTTCTCATCCTTCGAACTATTTGAACTAACAATTGCATATCCTTCCAACTATATCATGTTTAGCTATTTTAGCAACACACTTTTGCATCCTCGTGATTACCCTCAATTCATTCCCTACAAGATGTTTTAGTACATACAGCTTTTTGTTTAAAGACTCGACTCAACAAATTCTCCGCTTTCTCTTTTCGCTATCGCTTGTTTATGTTTACCAAAATTCTTGGCCTTTCTTTGCTCGAGAGGGGTTCCACACGAACTCCATATGCAAATTTTATCCTTTCCAAGTACTTCTTACTCATTTCAATTATCAGTGTTAAAGGTTTCTTTCTTTAGCACATAATTTTAATCGTCCTCATGGTTGACTTTATTCAACACTGGTGAATGTTTTTTGTTCCCATGTTTTCCTTTAACATAAACCTATATTTCCCCTGCTCTGAAAATTCTGAAATTTTCTCATCAATGTAGATTATTGTCTTATCTACAATCTATCTTTTTACATTGATTCGATAATCTTTATGGATTGTTCAGAAAATCCATGTTATTGCCGGACACTCTGTCCAGAAAATCTGCAACAGCACCTTCACTTCTTCTTCTGTTTTGAACAGGTTAAGCATCTTCAAATGTCCTGAATTTTTGATATGTTGCAGATAGAAATTTTATCTACAACTTTTATTTTGGAATAAAGTTCAAATTCCTTTTTGTTTGATAATAATCTGCAATTCAAATCAGTGTTTATTAATCAGAAAATTCTGACAGCTTGTGTAATCGGCAAAAATAATTGTTTTTGACCGACTCCCTCTCATACAAAATTTTTAATATTTTTATATCATCTAGGAAACTCCAGTATCTATATCTTTTCTATTTGGATTGTGCTCAAATTCCTTTTTGTTTGGGTTGTACAAATTGATAATGCCAGATCCAGAGTAAATATCGTACACAGCCACCTAAAAGGAATCCTCACCTCTTTGACTGAGGTTTGGGCTAAATGTGTAGCAAGTTACGGGTGTTATGTCTTAGAAGGTTTCCGAAGCGATCTTTCCCTAGGATATGTCTCATGGTAGAATGTTTGTAAAGTTAACATTGTTGTTTCTTTTGCAGTTATAAACAAGAACCAATATACTATCCTCCAGCATGCCATGTTTGATTTTCAGACCCTTTTCATGCCCTTTTGTATTTATACATTTTCTGGTAATTTATTTCTCATGTAATCCCTCACTTGAGATCTTTAAGCTCAACAAATCCTCTTCACTTGTTGTTATGAATTACCTAAGAAATATATCTCCATAAGCATTTCTTTTGAACAAATCCATGCTTCCTTATATGCCAAATCAAGCAACGAGTTCCCTCTAACTCTGCATTGTTGCAACCCCATTCTTCTTTTCAAGTACAAATTTGACTGAACTTTTTAATGTCAGAATATTCTTTTTACTTGTGTTTATTCTGAGCTTCCCTCCTGAGGGTAGTGTTGATTTTGCAATCTTTCCATCTAATGCTACTTGTTCTTTCAAGGTATGCATCTCATCTTCTTACCAGTTGGATCTTTAATCCTACCTTGACATCCATCTTCAGTTACATATCTTTAACCTTCTAGCAATTTATGCTAAACCATTTTCAAGCAAAAGGTAGTCTTTGCCAAGGTGTCTTCTGAACCTATTAAGCCATTCAACTTTTGAATTCCTAAACTTCTGATTGTTGGAAATATTTACGTCGATTCGTTTTGAATTCTGATGAACAATCAAATTGAATAAACAGGAAAAACAAAACACATGAATCAAACAAACACAATTTTATTCATGATCCAAATCATCGCATATCAATTAAATGAAATTGACAAAAGCATAAGTAAAACGAAAACTTATTCAGATCGAGGCGAGTTAAGAACTCTGTCCTTAAGACATAATGCCCCGATTATGTGCACAGGGTGTATGGCATATGTCTCCCAAGATACAACAATCTACCTTTCCGGATTCTTGCACTTGAATGAGGACAGAATCGATTTAACCGATAAGATCTTGTTATCTTGATTTAATGAATGCCGAAAACTTTTGTGCAAATTTTCGTATATAGTAGGGAGAATTCGTGTGTATTTTTCATTCAAAGAATGAGGAATATATAGGCAGAGTATGAGGCAATGAACAACAATATCTGTTCAGAATTTTCGCAGCAAAAGAGTTGCAACTGTTGAAAATATTCAATTGGAAGCAAAAAAGTTGCAACTGTTGGAATATTCGGTTGGATTTCTGAACAGATGCATCACATGGCCGAACTGATGCCTATTTTCCTGTTGCGTTTATTCAGAATTTAATTCTGAGCTGGTCCAAAAATTTAATATTGAGCCAAGCCGAGTCCGAGCCCGAGCCCGAACCGAGCTGAGCCGGCCGGACGGCTGCGGCGGCGCGCGCGCATGAACCAACAAGCATCTAAGTCCTCCCTCCTTCACAAAATTCTCTTGCCCCTCGGGGCTTACCTCTAAGTGCCACACTATTTCTTAAGTAGTGATTCCACTTGAGTCTCTTTACCTGTGTGGGACAATGAATACAACATTCATTAACACTCCCACATATTTTACTCTACCTTTAGGCATTGATTTCTCATTCACCTGATATCGGAATTGAGTGATTCAAAAGCCTAAAATCAACTACTAACTTAGTAGTTTCCAAAACTGTTTTTAGCTTCCAGTAATTCATACCGTAACCCATTCGGAATCGAGCTACAAGTGGACTGTTCACCACATGTACAAAATCTCATAGATAACTAAAAACTCCAACAATACCCCACATGAATGAAAAACAATGCATATGCTATGCTGACTCAGTTGAGATAACAAACGAAGATCTATTGCATCGGGCGAGGTGGTTTGCTGCCTTGAACCTTCCTTAGTAGAATACCATTGGACATACTCGGCTAAGCAGTGAACTAGGTCTTGAACTGCTCAGGCTTTGGTGCATGCCTAGACAATGATATCAACACAACAGACCCTCTGACCGTCTCTAAGTTCTCATGGTTGCGTCTATTTTGGCCCTGGAACACCTTGGTTTCAGAAAGTGTGTTAGAGAATTCAGCCTCAAAATTCTCATAAAAGCGGCCCCACTTCCACTTACATAGGTGACCTCCCATAAAGAGTACTCTGTAATACCCTACTTGGCTTTACCATGATATAGGAATCATTAAAAGCTTTTTAGCCTAACCTATCAATCACAGACAACACTTTTATTTTAACAGAATGGGTAAGTGCTAACTGTCCCTCTTTAACTTAGTTGTCCCTTTTGAACCATGATCTTGGGATCTTCAGTCAGCATGGTTGGGTTGCCATTATAAGGGCGTCATACGTAGGCTATCCTATTCTGTTTGTCAGAATTGACACTTGATCTCTAGCTAAACTTTTGTTTAAACGGATCCGTAAGATTCTCCTTCGACTTTATAAAATCGAGGAAATCAACCATTAGAGATCATTATTCAATGGTATTGTGTCTACGACGTATGAATCGTAACCTACCATTGTTTGCTATATATTATGTGTGTATTCTAAAACTTATTGATTAATTCATCTAATAACAGTGATAGACTATTACGTCACACAAAATATTATTCCAAGGAATTTGAAATGAATCACATTCCATTGTATGTCTTTCTTTCGTTGTTTGATTTATTTAGGTAAATTCTCTTTACCAATGCAACCCCACATATCCAAGAATATGATAAAGTTTTAGTCAAGAAGACATTCTTCGTCCCCCACAGCTTTCGTTAAAGCTTAAGTTAATCATCATTCATATAATTTGGTACCGAAACAAGATTCATTGAACCTTGAACTACACTTTCCACCTTGATTGCCACGAACCGATTAATGAACTTATAATTTCGATTGAAGCGTACATCATACACATAATCAACTTTATCTCTATATCTTGAAATGTATATCAAATTACCGAAAGAAACAGCTATAATTGACATGAATATAACAATAACATATATATATATATATATATATATATTCATAATCGCAACTTTGTTAAACTACCAAATACAAAGTTTAAGGTGTGTTTCAACACCAACATACAAATTTACATTATACAACTACTATACACATATAATAAATTATAATTTAATTTGTTTATTACATACCACAAATTTGAGTTAAATTCAACAACTTCAAGTTCATTCAACAAATTCTTGAAATCTCAAGCGGATAGATTCAACCCATCCATAGTCTCTGTGACTATTTCCGCCACATTTGCTCGTTCAACATTCCGAGGATTACGACATTCATTAGCGCGGTGTCCTTTATTCCCGCAATTATAGCAAGTACCATTGAATTGCTTGCCCTCTTGGTTGCCTTTAGAACTTGAAGCACCCTTTGAATTGAACTTTCGCTTCTTGCCTTTGTTTGCATTCGAATTGGATTCCACCATATGTGCCTTGGAATATCCAATGTGCCCTCCTTTGTCAAGTTGACGGTTGTTCTCTTCAACCCGCAACTTTACCACTAACTTATTCATTGTTATCTCTTTATTCTTATGCTTTAGATAATTCTTGAAATCTTTCCACGACGGTGGAAGTTTCCCAATTATAGCAGCCACTTGGAAAAGTTCATTGAAAATTATACCTTCTTCGTGACATTCCGAGATAATCACTTGTAACTCTTCCATTTGACTAACCACCGTTTTGGATTCTTCCATCTTGTACTCCATAAACCTATCCACAATGTACTTCCGTTTTCCAAAGATCTTCATGCTTGTACTTAATCTCAAGTGCTTGACATAATTCTTTTGCACTTTTGCACATACTATATATACGGTGTATAAAGTATTTTCAAGACAGATTCAAAATGTAATTCATGCATAGGAAATCGAGAATGTTTCAAGCATCTAATGCCGTTCTGAAGCTTTGTGATTTTCTCCTCTTCTATCACAGAGGAGGGTCATCGATTAGCTAACGAGCCAGGCTCAATGTTGTTAAGTAAAATAGCATTTTCTGATGCCATCTCTTAAAGTTCTGTCCGTTGAACTTTTCCGGTTTCTCATGGTGTGAGGAGGCACCTCCTCAGGGCCGGCCCTATGCTAAGGCCGGCGAGACCCGGGTCTTAAGCCCAATTCTATCGGGGGCCCAACGGTACATGTTTCGCTAAAAGAAAAAAAAATTCGTGTAGATTTAATCCGATTCAACCTAATATAATATGTTAATTTTCTTTTTTGATAAAGGCCCAAATTTTTTTTTACTCTAATTGATAAATACCCCAATAAAAAAATTTACTTGACCAAAAAAAAATAGATATATACAAACAAGTTTTATTATTTTTTTGCATTTACGGATGTTAAAAACGCGATAAGTGTTGGAAAAATGTAGTACTTAGGATTTGACAGAGAATTAGAAACTCCAAGGCACGTTAATAATGTTGTCTTTTAAGAGATGTTTTGTCCCACACGATTTGTCACTAAGGGATCAAATGAAAATCTCTTTCAGGATACAATGGGGTGTTTGATTCAAACAGTGACTTGTTTGAATCAAACCCGAGAATACTCAAAGTTTTTCTAATGATGTTGTCAAATTTATGGATTTTCGTCTTCATACTTATGCCTTTTATAGGTTGCAAGTACCCCATAAACGAATGGATGTACTCCTTGCACGAAAGGGTAGGGTTGTCACTGTTCACCGGATGAAAGCATGCAACCCTTACACGAAAGGGTAAGTACATATCAGTTCGAAAATGCGTGTATCTGAAAATGCATATCCCTTCATGAACTGATGCATGCATTGGTTCAGGTCGAACCCCGTTTCGTTGCGATAACATTAATTCGTACGGCAACTCGTATGCAAACGATAACCAAAATATTTATTTATGAAAAAATATCTAACAATAAGTATGTTTTAAAAAAAAATTCAACTAAAAGGCCCAATTCGGGGACTTGGTCTTAGGCCCAATAAAAGCGAGGGCCGGCCCTGCACCTCCTTGTATCGTGGCACGGGGCAATGCAAAGGCATTCACATCTTCAGATGTACCTTCCATTTCTATTTTACACAGAAGATCAACACTCAAAATTAACACAAAAAAAATCTGCACTTTTTTCACAATGGTTTTCCCAATTTTAAAACAATCAGGAGCACTTTAACAAAAAAAGTAAAAACACAATTTTATAGTATACTACCAAACGAACAACTTTAGACTTTTGTGTTTTCATAAACGAGCGAGTAATTACAAAGATATATGGCCTACAACCAAGGTATGCAGTTTTTCCAATTTTCTGAAAAAGTCGTGATTCTAAATATATTTTTCGGCACAACAAAATTTCCAACCAAATTTCAGATTTTTGTTACCAATAAACTATACTCACATACTAGTAAAACCATGTTAACACAAAATTCAAGTTGTTAACATGATTTTTCAAAAGGTATACAAGACAATATTTGCATTTTTACACAAAAACATGCAGTTTTTCTACATTCTATGTTTCAGATTTTTAATAGTCGTTTCACATCTCCAGAATTAGTACCAACATAATTTGGAAGATGTTTAAGATCTCACATATCATGTAAAATAAATTTACAGAAAGAATCGCACATAAACATGATGTTGTATCATATTTAACAAATAAACATTCGGCTAAACATGAATTTTCTGCTTCAACTTTTGCTAACGTATATCCTTACTCTTCTTCAGAAAATTTAAACCAGTACATAGATGAACACGTTTCAGAATGCAAATTCAATGTAAAAATGTTTACCAAACAAATATACATATACAAATTGCATAAACATGTTCATAATTCTAACACGTAATCGTTCTAAGCAAGACACAATTTCGGAATCCTTTTACAACAAACTTTCGTTTGAATATGTTGTTTAATATGTAGAAACTTGCATAATCCAGTTTGCAATTTTTTAAAGTTACAGATTGCAGAAATTGAACCAACCTTCCATATAAGTAGAACTAGAAGCATAACATTCTTTCAACTAAGGAAAGTTTCAAAAAGGAAAAACATTCTTTCACGATTGAATATAAAATCTTTGTTAAGAACAGTTTTTGCAGGCACAATTTTACAAATTAACAAGTTTCCAAAATGGTAAGAATCATTAATTCTGAACATTCTAATTCCTAAAAGGAAAGTATGACTTCTTCTATTTATATAACACAGAAACAGAATTAAAAATGAACCACAACGGGAAGCACCTTAGTGGCTTAAGATTGTTGGAAATATTTACGTCGATTCGTTTTGAATTCTGATGAACAATCAAATTGAAAAAACAGGAAAAACAAAACACATGAATCAAACAAACACAATTTTATTCATGATCCAAATATTGCATATCAATTAAATGAAATTGACAGAAAGCATAAGTAAAATGAAAACTTATTCAGATTGATGCGAGTTAAGAACTCTGTCCTTAAGACATTAATGCCCCGATTATGTGCACACGGTGTATGGCATATGTCTCTCAAGATACAACAATCTACCTTTCCGGATACTTGCCCTTGAATGAGGAAAGAACGGCGAACTTATAAGATCTTGTTATCTCGACGAATGAATGCTGAAAATTTTTGTGCAGATTTTCTGTATATGGTAGGGAGAATTTGTGTGTATTTTTCATTCAGTAATGAGAAATATATAGGCAGAGTATGAGGCAACGAACATCAATATCCGTTCAGAATTTTCGCAGCAAAAGAGGTTGCAACTGTTGGAATATTCGGTTGGATTTCCGAACAGATGCATCACATGGCCGAACTGATGCCTATTTTCCTGTTGCATTTATTCAGAATTTAATTCTGAGCTGGTCCAAAAATTTAATATTGAGCCAAGCCGAGCCCGAGCCCGAGCCCGAACCGAGCCGGCCGGACGGCGACGGTGGCGCGCGCGCGTGAACCAACAAGCATCTAAGTCCTCCCTCATTCACAAAATTCTCTTGCCCCTTGGGGCTTACCTCTAAGTGTTTCTTAAGTAGTGATTCCACTTGAGTCTCATTACCTGTGTGGGACAATGAATACACAACATTCATTAACACTCCCACATATTTTACTCTACCTTTAGGCATTGATTTCTCATTCACCTGATACCGGAATCGAGTGATTTAAAAGCCTAAAATCAACTACTAACTTAGTAGTTTCCAAAACTGTTTTTAGCTTCCGGTAATTCATACCGTAACCCAACACTGATTTCCAATTCAGATTAATGTACTTTGTACCCTTCAGTTTTAACTCTCTTTCAGGCCATTTAGAGCCATGAACTGCCAGATGTACATTTGATATTCCATCTTATATTTTGGCGTTTCTATTACAATTTTGTCATACTAGTTGAAAGTCTATTTTGTCTTAACCTTTTTTTCCCACATGAGGAATAACCTTGAGCCCTTATTTCCCCGGCAGTGTACTATTCCTCTCGAGTAGTGCAACTTTGAAACTTTGAATTGGATCATCAATGATCTTCACACTTTCTTTGAAAGTTTGAGTTCATTCTTCGAAGCCAAACTTTATCCAACAATTCTTAAGTGTCTTTTCCCCTTCACTTGAAAACTCGTTTATCACATACTTTTGATTTTTCCCTTACACTGTCATGAGGAAAACCCTATCTCCTTTTCAATTTTGAAATAACCTCTGTTTGAATAATGCACACTTTGATTTTTTCCTTGACAAGTTCCCTTTTATT
This sequence comes from Gentiana macrophylla, assembly GCA_026214975.1. Taxonomy (NCBI): domain Eukaryota; kingdom Viridiplantae; phylum Streptophyta; class Magnoliopsida; order Gentianales; family Gentianaceae; genus Gentiana; species Gentiana macrophylla. Next base: position 110,475,843 of record CM047805.1, read on the forward strand.
TCATTTTGAGACCCTTTGGTGTGCTCGTTTTGTCTCTAAAGCTCCGGCATGTTGAGATTATGCCCTCTTTTGATTTCTAAATGGTTTAGTCTTCCTGGTGCTCAACCTGTCACCTTCAAACTCTGTTTGTTTTTCCAAGCTAACCCTTATTGGCATAAGGATTGGATCATCTCGTCAAGAGAAAGTATGGCAAATGCATGTTCTCCATCCCAACGAGACTCAGAAGTCCTTTAGCTGAGATCATTGCGGTTCTACAACAAGTTTGTGTCAAAGTGATGAATAAAGCCACAAGATAGCACTTGTGTTCATCTGTAGCAACTAAGATGCACAGAGAGTTGGAACAGTACCACTGATGATCCTTCATGAAGATAGAGGTAGAAGAGCCGCATACAACAATAGTTACCACGACAACATCCAGATGTCAACATTTGAGACTCTACATGGAGAAAAGCGAAGAACTCCAGCTTTTAGGGTTGAAGTGAAACAAAGATGACAAATTTCGAGACCAGAGTTGATACAACGAGCCAACGAGAATATTGAAGTGGAGCATCGCAACCCCAAGTTGGCTCGAGACAAGCAGAAGCGTTGGGAAGACGGAAAAAAATACAGTTAGAATATGAAGCTGAAGATGAAGTGAATCTAAAGACGTCCCTCTTGTGTCCGTGATGAACTAATGCTTAACCAATATTGATGTGGAAGCAAGCGTGGACCTCATAGTAATTGAAGGGATCTTCATGTATGCAGAAGAAACAAGTGCACTTTGGAGTGGTGGATAAAGAAAGTCAAGGAAGAAGACGTATAACTAGACGCTCTGTGAAGTCGAGTTCAAGTACCTCCCAGTTACGTTTGAGTTTCGAGGACGAAACTCCTCTTAAGGGGGGAGGAATGTAACATCCCAGCTTTTTATGAAAGGGTAAAATAGTAATTGGTGTATTCACTACGACCTAATTATTATTTGTCTTTTATTTAATTAAAAAGGAGTTAAGTAAATGTTTTGGAAAGTAATTATAAGGAAAAAAAAGGGATTTAGTTATTTAATTAATGGATTTAATTAATGGCTATAAAAAAGAAAATAATCCTCAAATCCCTCATAAGTATTTCACGCATCTTCTGGAAAAAAGAGAAGGGGACGACGGCAAGTGATGGAGAACGAACGCAGAGTTTTTAGAAAAAAATGGATAACGTAATCTCCAATCGCAGGGCCAACCCGTTCATCTGCTCAAGATGCCGCAGGAGAGAAAAGTGATCACCGCGACGAGAGGCAACTTTGGAAAATAAAATATCCTTATTCCGTAAGTTTTCAGTTTAGCCCTAGTTTTTTGTAATCGTCGAGTCATTTCTTCAAAAATTCATATCTTTAATCCGTAGCTCTGTTTTGCAGCCATGAGTAGTCAAAACGTTCGTCTTGGAGCGTAGATCGTTCTAAAAATAGTTTCTTAGGAAAAAATCCAGATAATTTTATGTTTCAAGCACTTTTTCATTTCAGGATTTTCAAGAAATATAGGGTTTTTAGGGTTACCTGTTGATCAATTAGGTTTCGAGTTGAAGGCTTAGATGATTAGCTGTATCTTGAAGGTTTTTGATCGGTTATGCTGGAATTTAAGGTAAGAGGCTCTTCCTAATGAGTAATTATAGTTTTATAATGATAGGTTGAGTTCCGGTGAGTTTTGGTGTTGTTTGGTGATGGAATTCATGCTAAGTTGTAATTAATGAGATGTGATATTTTTTGGTATATTTGAGTTGAGTTCTACTGCTATTTTTCTGAGTAATTTGTTGATAAACGTGTTTGGTTTGGGTAAGGAATCGATTAAGTGTAGAAAATCGTGTTTTAGGGTTTTGTAATACGTTCTAATTGTTATCCTTTTGTCTTATAACATTAATTAAACCTTAACAAGCTTCGATTGAGCTTCCGATTCTTTTAGTTTCGGCATCGAATGTACTCTTAAAGGGAGTTGAAGTTCGTATCCGTCGGAAGAGCATGAAAGGGCTTGTGCTTTGATGAACTAGAGTTCATCAATGTCTGTGTAATTGTTAGGCCTTGTCCGTGTCTAGTGGTCTAGGAAAGAGAGTAGTGTATGTGAGGGAGCTTACTTGAAAACACTTATGTGGCTAGTTAATACACAATAAAGTTACATACGTGGTAGTAAAAGATGAAACGTCACCTATTCTCGGTTAGGCATCAAGTCACATCGGCGATGTGATACGTTCATAAAAGGTGAACAACGCTACTGGCTCAAAAGGCTGAAGGGTAGTGGAGGAAATTTCATCGAACGTATATGCATACCAGGGATGATCCTGGGACTATCGGTGCTATTCACCGTAGTTGGAAAGTATATCTCGTGATGGATACACATCATGCATAGTGCCCTTGAGTGATGAAGTAACCAAGATAAGTTAAGCTAGAAACGTATAGTCATGACATATTGATGGACATGGAGTGAACCCTATATTGAGTCGATCTCTCATAAAGATAATATAATAATAATAATAAAGAACCTTTTGTTGTAGAACTTAGTTATTCATTAGCTTCTCACTTTTACTAAGTACTTTGTACTTACCTCCTTTGCATTTTCTTTTGTATGCATTGCGGGGTGAGAAGACGAACAGGTTGACCAAGAGTAGTTGACGGCTTGATGATGTTGCTGCCTTGAAGATGCTTTTAGTTTATTTTCTTTTTCGTAAGGGTTGTACTAGACTTGTTGTTCTTTTACACCTAGACTTTTGTAAGTTATGTTTGTACTTTTAAGAGCTCGTATTGTGTAAGTCTTTGGGTTTTTCGTCGTTGTAATTTAGCTATCCATCTTTAGTATGGTTAATTTCCATTCTTAGTAGCATTTATGTTTTTACCCGAGTCTTTTTAGCTTCTGTTTGCTTTTATTTGATACTACGACGTAGAGGCTTGTGTATAATATTAGATTTATTTAATGCTATACGCACCGAACGTTTTCCTTCCTGATAAAGGCTCGGTATCCGGGAGCGGAGCGTTACAGCGTTGTACAAAGTCATTGTTTAGTTAAGTTGCATCTTGAAATATGTCTAGTCAAAGTGTAGTCTATCTTAAATATTGCATATTTGCTTTATTTTACCTGCTAATAAATTCGTTATGATACTTTTGATCTTCTACCCTTTAATTTTTTATTTTTATTTTAGAAACGAGCCATTTTATTCAATCAAACGTAGGATCAAGCCCCCCAAAAAATAACAAGAATGGGAAATACAGTTTCCGGCAATGAGCCATTATTCACTCCAAGCTAGATGGAGATTACGCACTCGACTAACAATTTTAGAAATTAAAATATGCACCGGGGGCTTCATAGCATCATCATCATGATGAGTTTTGTTTCTCCAATGCCATATCGTATAGATCGTCTCGCAGAAGAGATAGGGCAAGTCCTTGATATCACCTCTTTTCTGCAAGTTGTCATTTATCCATTCCTTAGTATTTTCTGCAGAAAAGAATCGGGGCCAAAACTGTTGGGGGATTAGCGATTTCCAAAGGGACTTATTAGGTACGCAATCTCTTATGGCATGAATGGTAGATTCCGCTGCTTGATGACACTGGGGTCAGTCGGAGGAGGGACTCACGTGTCTGTCATAGAGAAGTTCCATGGTAGGTAGGGCATTATGCGTAGCTTGCTAGAGCAAGATGCTCAGACGAGTCGGTCCTTGTAGTTTCCAAATACGTTGCCAGCATTCTTCCGTTGCATGGGTGGTAGCTAAATTGAGTGTCGTATATGCTGATGCAACCGAGTATTTATAATCAGGTGCCTCCGTCCAGATGATATGATTGTCAGCTGTACCGAAGCCTTGCTTAAGGATGTTGGCTGCATAGCATATAGTTCGCCATATGAGGGAGTCCGTGGGTTTTGGTGGTTCAAATGGACTACCATATCTACTGATCAAAACCTGCACCCATAGAGACTGATCATCCAATAACATTTGCCATACTAGTTTTCCCAAAAGAGCCACATTCATCAGGTGTGGTATCTTGATTCCCAGGCCTCCATCCTCATTGGGACGGCAGAGAATGTTCCAGGACAGGTAGTGCATCTTCCTTTCCCTACAGAGTCTATCCATGTTTACCCCTATAGGAATTTTCATGGTCTTCATAGTATAGTAAGCATGGGTTGCGAGGGAACTATTGATTAGAATCAGTCTACCTGCTTTAGATAGGACCCTCATCTTCCAGCTTGCCATCTTCTTAATCTTGTCAAGAATTGGACTGAAACTCTGTTTAGTAATTCTGGAGTGAATGAGAGGTATGCCAAGGTATTTGCCAAGATTTTCAGTATGTTGCATGTCCAGTTTCGGGCTGAGAAGATCTTTAGCTTGATTAGTTGTATTCCTAGAAGTATGAAACTTGGATTTGTGGGTACTGATTTTCTGGCCAGAGATTTTGTAGAATTTTTCAAGCACTGCTATGATGGTATTAGCTTGATTCTCTGTGGCTTCTCCAAATAAGATCAGATCATCCGCAAAGAACAGGTGTGACAAAGGGGGGGCCTTGTCTGCCAAGTGTAATAGGTTTCCAATTCCCTTGCTGAACCTGTTGGTCAATGAGAAGGCTCAAGATTTCCATGCAAATATCAATTAGGTAAGGGGCTAGGGGATCCTCTTGTCTAAGGCCTCTTTGGGGGTAATTGGATCTAGTTTACTTCCATTCCACAAGATTGAAAATTTATTCGATTTGAGACCAAACATAATGAGGTGAACAAGAGTGTCAGAGAGCCCCAGGTGTTCAAGAATTTTCTCAATGAAGTCCCAGTTCACCCTGTCGTATGCCTTTTCTAGGTCGATCTTCAGCATCATCCATCCCTTCTTACCCTGCTTGTTTTTGAACTGGTGGATTACCTCCCGTGCCACAATAATATTCCCGGTACTCCCTCTACCAGGGATGAAGGCTGACTGGGTAGTACTGACAAGTTTACCTATAACTGATTGAAACCTATTGGCGAGCACCTTGGTAATGGTTTTGGCACACACATTGGTGAGTGCAATGGGTCTAAATTGTTCCACTTTCTCTGGGGGATTGGTCTTTGGTATCAGGGTAACGAGAGTTTCATTTAGCTTTGCGTCAAACTGCCCACAAGATAATGCATTATAAACAAACTGCAATATAGTAGGACTTACAATGTGCTAGTAGCGTTTGAGGAAGCAAGCAGGTATACCATCAGGGCCTGGAGCTTTGAAATTGCCCATTTGGAAAATGGCTTCTTCTACTTCAATCTCTGTAATCTGTCTGTTCATCCACTGTCTGTCTGAAGTGCTTAGGGTGGGCCAATTAACTTCTAGATTCCAGTCAGGAGGGGTTGGGTCAACTGTGTAGAGCTTAATATAAAACTCCTTGATCGTGGCTTCGATCTGAGTCATATCAAAAATCCACTGATCTTCATTATTTTTTAGGCAAGTCACTTTTTTTTTGCTCTGACGTTTGATGGTGGAGAGGTGATAAAAATGGGTATTTCTTTCACCCTCTGCTAACCATTGAAGTTGTGACCTCTGATGCCAGTAGGTTTCTTCCTGTTGCAGAATAGCACTCAGCTCAAGTTGTAGGGTATCATGGAGATTAGCTAGGAAAGTTGAGGGGGCCTGCTCCATACTATTTTCAATCCCTGCAATTCTAGCCTGACAGTTCTGCTTTCTTACGAATATATTGCCAAAAACTTGCCTGTTCCATTTAGATGCTACATTAGCAAAACTAGAGATAGTTGAGGTGAGGGATCCCAAGTCTTTCCAGTTATGTGAAACAAAGTCTTCAAAGTCACAGTCCATCCAAGCTCTCTGAAAAAAGAAACAGTTGCTGTTTTTCCTTCTGGGAATTGGAGTGTCTATAGTCAAAAGAATGGGGTTGTGATCAGAGTGAAACCTTGGGAGGTGTTTGACATTAGCTCGGTCAAATTTTTCCATCCAACTCGTATTACACCATGCTTGATTGAGTCTTTGCAGAATCTTCTTTTTATCTTTGGTAGTACCACACCAAGTGAATCGTGGGCCTTGAAATGATATTTCCTCTAGTTCACACTGTTGGAGGAAGAGCCAGAGTTTGGTTCTGTTAAGGCCTCCAGCTGCTCTTCCACCTAGTTTATCTTTTTGGTAAACCACTTGATTAAGATCTCCTATTAGGCACCAAGGAAAATCAAACGTGTTCTTAAGCCTTGATAAGTAGTCCCAAAGTTCATTTCTAGCACTAGGTATGGGAGAAGCGTAAATCATTGTTAAAACCCGGTAATTTCAAAGATTCTTCGTAATGACCATAGTGAGGGACTCCATTAGTACATGTTATGTAAGATAGGTTGACTCTGCTATCATCCCAAAAACACCACACCACCAACAGTAACCTCTGGCTTCCACTGCATCTGAGGTTAGTAAAATTGGTTTTTAATGTATTTGATGTGCTCATCACTACTAGTACTCTAGTTTCCATAAGAAAGAGCATATCGAGGTTTATGTTGGGCGAACATGGAGGTTAACTGACGGAGGAGTTCATTTGATGAAGCCCATCTACAATTCCAAGCTAGTATCTTCATAGGGGAGAGAACATTGGGAGGAGTAGGGTGGGGAATGAAGGATGCAGGTTCTTAGATCTAAACGAGTTAGATCTACGCACAGCGGATGGATCACGATTCATACATCACAATACATAATTAAAGGACTTAAACTACTACAAGGGGGTTAAGATCATGTTACCAATAGTAGGAAGAGAAGCCAAGATCTTAGGATGAGAAGCCTTGATCTTCCAATGTGTTCTCCAAACGGTGGTTGGTGGACACCCTTCTTGATATGAGAACCTCCTTGATATGCTTCCAAGAAAAACTCGCTTTTCTCCAACCGGTGGAGCTAAGGATCGAACTCCTTAGCCTTTTTCTCTATAAATTTCGTGGCCCTCTCTTCCCTAGGGCTCGGGAGAACTCTCTTTTATAGGCAAAATCCAAGAGAGAAAACCTATACCCAATCGGTTTAACAAAATAAAACAGATAATTCTAATTATTATTATCCAATAAAAATAAGAGATAATTACAATCTTATAATAAGAAAATATAATTATCCTTATAGTTAAGAGATAAATAATAAATAAATTATTTTCTTTTATGTATCCAATTAATTATTTAACAAATAAATAACTAATTACACAATATGTCATTATCCAGGAAAATTAATTTCTTGGAAAATCCAAGACATATTGGCGCCACACTAAGCCCACCAGGCCCATATAAAATGTCTTTTCTGTGTATTATATTATTTAACCCAACTAAATAATATTCATGCATATCAATTAATTAGCTCAGCCAATTAATTATCACTGAGGCCCAAATAACAAGATTATTAGTCCGAATTACAGAAGCCACATCGGGGACCATGGACCTATAACCAGTAGCTCCAATAATTAATTATTCATCGAACAAAATAAGTACATTAATTATTAATTCCGGGATTACGCCACCATAAACCCGAAACTGAACTCTACCGATTATAGATGTATACTTATACTCAACCCATAGAGTGAATAAGCGTCCATTGATATAATCACTACATACGGATTAACCCTCCATAGACTGTCCATTCTGAGTGGGATATCTCCGTAAACCCGACACAGAATATCTTATCCTTATTTACCATTAACCCCCTAATGATCAATTAGTTCACATATCGACTAGTGATCAATTAGTCTAATATGAACTCTCGGGATCGATCACTTTCTTAGGGCTAACAAATAAGGGATCGTCTTCTACTTCCCGCGGGAAGGAATGGATTCCATGTCTGTGAAAATCGAACTACTCACTCATCCGGAGATAGTGCCAATGAGAAGTGGCTTGGAACACATATTTAAGTGAACCGTAACTAACACATCAAACACTACCCGGGACAAGCGGCACCACTCGTGATCACCTCAGGATTAAGGTTGATCCATATATGATAATCTAATGATTTAATAAGATTCCTCGATTACGGAATTATATCGAGAAATTCGATTAAATCGGTCCAATCTATATGAATGCCATCATATATAAATGCCCCGTAGGTACCCTCTACCGACAAACCGGATAAGACTATCACACCCTAAGGTGTTCTGGGCGTATTATTGGTGTTTTAATCAAGAGACCCTAAACTCTAATTAAGTTCACCACGGACTAACAATTCAAGCATATCTCAACTAACTCAATCCTCACGTGTAATCCATACACTGAGTTAAGTGGTTACATACAGATATACTTAGGGTGTGCAGCAGTGTATTACTTTACAAGCACAAAACAAGTAATAAGGTGAGATAAGTTCTGTCATTCATTATTAAAAACAATTACATAAATTGTCTTTCGGGCACTACACCTAACAATCTCCCACTTGCACGAAATGACAATCAACGATTGTTTTTAGAGCACACCCTTTATCATCTTATTCACAACACTCTCCCACTTGCTCTAAAAGCAGATGAGACATATCCATCAATGCCGTACCCTCCAAGCACTCGACTTGGTACACTGATTAGTTAGGTTGTCGACTCGAGACGATCTTTAGGATTGAAACGTTGTCGGTCCTTCCAATCAGTCGGTACTCTCTCTCAATATGCTTTTGACTTCTTTTGACCGAGAAGATCCTTCTAAGCTATCTCTTCACTGTTTTCACAATGAAGTGATATCGGCTTATCAGACCTGGAATTACTCCCAGACCAAAAAAAGGAAATTCTAAGCACTATGAGTAAACACTGAGCCCGAGATCAACTTAATGATCATCCTTAATCTGACTACAAGTCAGAATCAGTGTAATCAACTGTATTCAAGTTTGCACCTGAATATACAAGCATATGATTCCTCGTTCTCTAAAGATACTTGAGGACGTACTAAACCGATATTCAATGCTCGAAACCGAGATTTGACTACTATTGACTTGTGATAACCTGACTTGCCATTATCCAAGAGAGACTCTATCCTATTTTCTCTTTATCCGAAGATTTAGAGAATCATTCCTGAGAGGTAGGGTAGGACTACTCTCGATTAATGTTGCATACGTATATGCATGATCGTCTTATTCAATAAGATAGGTGGGATAGCCAATGACTCATTCTCGTGAATTTGACCGAATCAGATTCTTAGAATATAGTCCAATTCTCTCATCCAGAGAATCTTGGCCTGTCAGTTTCCAACTTCAGATAGCACACACATGTTGTTTCCAACCATTTCAGTGTTATCATTCACGAACACTAATACTACTACTTTACCAATATTGGTGTCCAGTCTATGAAAGACTTATCAATATTCTAGTCAAGTCCACATATTTTAAAACATGCGACTTTTAATGACCGAGAGGGTCTCTTACATCCACAAAGGACATAAGTCCCGGCAGTCAACCTGCCATTTGTTCTAACCAAGACCTTTCTGTTCCGAATGAATCCAGACTCTGTTTTACGGCAAGAAGTCTCAGGAATCACCCCTATTTTCTGCTTTCTAACGAAATCTAGCAAGACTGAGTGGTGAGAGAGTTCAAGGTCTGGTTAGCTCTCTCCTTGTTAGGGAATCACCCCAAGACCACTCAGCTTTGTGCTGAAAGTTAAACTTTCCTATTCATTCGACTCTTTTCGGCGTAGGACCAATTACTCCCACTGGGCCTGAGACACTCAGGTGGTTCTACAAGAAGCTGAACAGAACTGGAGTACCAAAACTCCATTCACAGGGATAAGGTTTTCGAACCAACCTCTCTGATCAGAATCCTATACAGCCCACAAAGAGCCACAGGTTATCAATCACCTCAGCAGACTATAAAGTCCACAAAACCATAATGGGTCAATGGGTAAACCATACTCCCACTGCGTTCTGGGTGGATTGACATTCTGATCTAGTAGTATTTATTAGTGTTCACCAACAACCGATGTTGGGCGTGGTCCGATTAAATCGAGATAGTAACTTCCTTTGGGTAACCGTACTCAAGGTCTAAGGTCATTACTTATAAATTCTATCGAAGCCTTGTGACAGTTGAATCATCACATTCTCGATCTCAAGAATCTTATAACCAACCTTCACTGTCTCATTAAGGCATTTCACGACAAATCAAAATCGAACGTATCATAAAATCTCCACCTACCTTCAAGCATTAAATGCTAAATGCCTACATTTACGGAAGTGGTGTGAACCAAATTCACTCTTATCCATAAATTCACTAGCATCTTCTAGGTAGACTTCTCGGTTTACATAATAATGTTAACCGTTATTTTGCAACCAATTATCTTATTCGAGTTTACCAGTGTATTGTAGCACATCAATAACTATATAGGGCGAGTCTATGGTTTCTTCCTCAGTGAGAAACATTCCACTAGGAGGCAGCCCGAGCATCAGTCCCAAGACTATGCGATAGCCTATTTCTGAGCATGGAATACTCTATTCTCTGCTAAAATCAGAGACTCCTCCTCGTATTCTTTCGATAAACTAAACCGTGTTTCGAGTAGTTATAAGACAAAATGTCACCACTCAAAGTCTCCCACTAGCTTGTATCTCTCACTAGACCCCGAAGGTTATGATGAACAAGCTATGTTACCCCTTCAAATCTATTACCCTTTCCCAATTGAAAGGAAACTTAGTCATTGTTCCTTTGAGATAGTGTTCCTAGACTGGGAGATAGGAATCACCCTTAGCCAGTCGTCAGGTCTTATCTCTAGGATTTATGTACTAATTAATAGATATTGAAGGGTCGTTTATCTTAATACGGAAACCATTCGCCTATAATAGTTTAAGACGTGTTACATATAACTTTTCAGCATTTCTTAGTGGTTCTGACTTTATCAAACAAAAGTCCGAGTCTCAGATTCGTACTACAAATGTCATCTTCATTTTCTATGAGGCAACTATATATCGAGTTGAAAGTGAATCCATTTGTTTCAACGAATCTGTAAACAGAAAAATAAATTTTTCTGTGATATTCAAGGATAGAATCCGAAATTCATTTCCTTATATCACTCCCACTATTATAGCTAAAATAACTGCCCGTTGTCTACTTTATTAATTGTTAATGAACAGCTTCCTTGTTCTTCCAAAGAACTAAGCTACCGAGTCAAGTTACTCGACTTAAGAAAGTCGCTAAGGATTCATTGGTTAAGTGATCCGAAATCACTTTCCTTATCCTATACTTTCTATAATTAATTTTTCGGTTTAGCCTCAAAACTTTAGTTAAGATGATTAACACTTATAGACATTCTTTCCCATTCTCAACTTTCTTTAAAAGGAAATAGTCTTGAACTAGCGCTTCAATTGAGTAGACACTACTCGTGAACTGTGGGATGTCTAATGAAAGCGTTACCAGTGGGACTAATTTTCTAATAAATTAGAAAAACAACGAGATAAAAGCTCCCACTAGTTTATCGGTTCCAAATACCGTCTAACTAGCGACACTTTAATTTATGATTCTCTAATTTTCTATTAGAAAATTTCTCGTGTAGACACTACACAATTAAAAATTCACTAGAAGAATTTTACCGTCCCAATCATCTTTCAAACTAACTATGGTTGTCTCTCGTTCAACACGAGTGACAAAGATGTTTATACTTATTTACGCCACTTAAGTCTTGAAGGCTCAAGAGAAATATCTCTTCCGAAAAATTAATCGCATGTAAGATCAATAAGTACAACGTTCTAGTTACTTGCCACTTTTTAACGAAGTCATTACTAGTCAATTTTACACTAGCAAATCTAGCACCCTAGAGAGATATAGTTGTAAATAAAATTGATGAAAAATAAATCCAAATCATACACTACTAATAAATTTTAGGAACATAAACTAAGTACTTATAGTATATCCTACTGCTTCAAGGATTTAATCTAATGCCTCGATGCCGCCTTAGGGTAGGTCAAAAAGGTTTCGATTAATATTGAAGATCAGATTGAGAATCGAACATCTCATTTGTGATCGTCAATCACCTATCTTTTTTCAGCCAAGGTACTACCAAAAATACCCTTTATGAGTGTGACCTATTGTCTCAGATTTTTAGGTAGACCCCGAGTGTGCCGCCTTAGGGTCGGTCAGTGACCCGGCGAGTACCCAAAATCCTATCCTTTCGGAGACCAAGCCTTGAATTTTGATAGCGGTGAAGGCCTTCCTTAGGGGGCCGAAATCAAAGCCGGCACGAGGCGTCACCATTCTCTCACGTTGCTTGTGTCAACAGTAGAGGCCGTGGGGTCGGCTGTCGCCTCTCCCGCTACCACTCAATATTTTGAAAAAGTGGTGGGTTTACTGATCATGTTTTTGGACTTGATGTTACATTAAGGAACAATAAATCATAGGCCCGAATGTTGCCGGTTACGTGGGCTAGCCCACCCGACCTATTCGTTGGAACATATGTGGCCGTCGGACGGGTCAAGACTAGGGGAGCTCCATTGAGCCGTAGTGGCTCTTCGGATGGCTCAGCCTTGCCAGACCCCCGTGCAAACGCCACACGTGGAGGGTGAAGTCGATCGAGCCGTAGCTATGTTGACCACCCAACCGTGGTTAAACAACTTTCGAACCATTTATGCCCGTGATTATCCAATCCTTAAACATCAAACTTTCACGTAGACACTACGGAACAAAAACGTAATCTCGTCTAGGTAAGGTGGAATTCACCGAGAATCCAACACCTTAACCACGAGGTTTCGGGATTTTATTCCTTATGCTTTCGCAGAGTGGGATTCACCGAGAATCCATCACCCAACCTCGACGATTGAAAAAACTCATGTTCCTCGGTTTTTACCCTAATTAGTTTCTAATTAATATCAAACAATTAATTAAAACTAATTGCGTGTTTTATACATGCCTAACTAATTCCTCGAATTAATTTCTACATGTATGCATATGGAGTGGAATTCATGATATGATGCATGTCATGGTAATTTTCCGGTTCTACACATACAATCTAAACATGTATACTAGTGCCGAAAATAAACACCGAGATGGACCGTTGGCACCCCCGTATCTAATCTATTAAAAAATAAATAACCAAAACCCTAACTAGGGTTTACTACTTTCTAACATAATCTGCAGCTGTTCAAATTCTTCGACGATCGACAAACCAAACGAACTCGGATCGCGACGAAACTTTCCAGATCTGTTCTTCACTCCTTGGGCTTTATTATGGACGGTTGGATCGGAGTTTTGACTTGTCAATTTTCTCCAGTGAGCCGGCCAACTTGCTGCTGAATCTGACTTTTACAGCAGCGCATCAATGACTTCCCGAGGCCGATTGGGAATCGAGATGAATCCCGATCGACCTGAAATTTTTATCCCACGTCCAAAACTCCATATTTTTCGATCTGACCAGTTGGATTTGCCTTTCAACGGTTGAAACTCTCCCAGAAATTCGAGGAAGTCACAGGTAGGGTTTCTGTGAATCCTGCGTTTTTCTGTTACAGCAGCTTCTTTGCAGCAACGAACGGATATCAAAACGAACTCCGATCGATTCCAAAATTTATGGGATTGTTAATCGTCTTCCAATCTTGATTATGACCGCAGGGATCGTCAATTCAACGGCTCGATCAACGGGAAAAACGAAATAACTAAACAGCTACTAAACAGATATATTTTCTGGAAATTAAAATTGCAATAACAAATAAATTACATAATTTCCTATACTCATATGAACGAATTTTCATCGTTTATATGAGTTTACAATAGATCTAACGGGTAACAGTGCCAACCCCCAATCCATCTCTTCAACCATAGCAATTAATCATTATCAAAGCATAAAACAATAAATAAAATTTACCTACATGCAATTCCACTCCTTTAAATCGTTTAATTATGATTATGACTATATAAATCGTGGAACCTGTCTCTGATACCACATGAATGATGCAGGTTCTTAGATCTAAACGAGTTAGATCTACGCCACAAATGGATGGATCACGATTCATACATCACAATACATAATTAAAGGACTTAAACTACTACAAGGGGTTAAGATCATGTTACTAATAGTAGGAAGAAAGCCAAGATCTTAGGATGAGAAGCCTTGATCTTCCAATGTGTTTTACAACGGTGGTTGGTGGACACCCTTCTTGATATGAGAACCTCCTTGATATGCTTCCAAGAAAAACTCCAAGTTTTTCTCCAACCGAGTGGAGCTAAGGATCGAACTCCTTAGCCTTATTTCTCTATAAATTTTGTGGCCCTCTCTTCCCTAGAGCTGGGAAAACTCTCTTTTATAAGTAAAATCCAAGAGAGAAAACCTATACCTAATCGGTTTAACAAAATAAAAGAGATAATTCTAATTATTATTATCCAATAAAAATAAGAGATAATTACAATCTTATAATAATAAAATATAATTATCCTTATAGTTAAGAGATAAATAATAAATAAATTATTTTCTTTTATTTATCCAATTAATTATTTAACAAATAAATAACTAATTACACAATATGTCATTATCCAGAAAATTAATTTCTTGGAAAATCCAAGACATATTGGCGCCACACTAAGCTTCACTGCGCCCACATAAAATGCCTTTTTCGTGTATTATATTATTTAACCCAACTAAATAATATTCATGCATATCAATTAATTAGCTCAGCCAATTAATTATCACTGAGGCCCCAATAACAAGATTATTAGTCCGAATTACAGAAGCCACATCGGGGACCACGGACCTATAACCAAGTAAGCTCCAATAATTAATTATTCATCGAACAAAATAAGTACATTAATTATTAATTCGGGATTACGCCACCATAAACCCGAAATCGAACTCTACCGATTATAGATGTATACTTATACTCAACCCATGTAGTGAATAAGCGTCCATTGATATAATCACTACATACGGATTAACCCTCCATAGATCAGTCCATTCTCGAGTGGGATATCTCCGTAAACCCGACACGTAATATCTTATCCTTATTTACCATTAACTCCTCGATGATCAATTAGTTCACATATCCGACTAGTGATCAATTAGTCTAATATGAACTCCGGGATCGATCACTTTCTTAGGGCTAACAAATAAGGGATTGTCTCTACTTCCCGCGGGGAAGGAATGGATTCCATGTCTGTGAAAATCAAAACTACTCACTCATCCTGGAGATAGTGCCAATGAGAAGTGGCTTGGAACACATATTTAAGTGAACCGTAACTAACACATCAAACACTACCCCGGGACAAGCAAAGACCTGTGATCACCTCGAGATTAAGGTTGATCCATATATGATCATCTAATGATTTAATAAGATTCCTCGATTACGGAATTATATCGAGAAATTCGATTAAATCGGTCCAATCCTATATGAATGCCATCATATATAAATGCCCTACGTGAGTACCCTCTACCGACAAATCCGGATAAGACTATCACACCCTAAGGTGTTCTCAACGCATATTGGTGTTTTAATCAAGAGACCCTAAACTCGATTAAGTTCACCACGGACTAACAATTCAAGCATATCTCCACTAACTCAATCCTCACGTGTAATCCATACACTGAGTTAAGTGGTTACATATAGATATACTTAGGGTTTGCAGCAGTGTATTACTTTACAAGCACAAAGCAAGTAATAAGGTGAGATAAGTTCTGTCATTCATTATTAAAAACAATTACACAAATTGTCTTTCGGGCACTACACCTAACAGGGAATCCCTTGTCCCATCCTGAACAAACAAAGGGTTAGTAGTTGCTAAGCCATACTCTATGGACTGACCTCTGACACCCTGTTGTTGATCTGGAGAATGTGTCTTTATGCTATCTCCTGATTTTTTGGGGGTGGATTTGTGATTATTTGCAGGATCCGGAATCAAAGGAAGTTTCTTGGAATTGTTTGAGACCTCTGAGAGGGCTGCTCTTGTAGTTGTGGTTATCCTGGTCCTACTAGTCGAGGACTTTTTATTCTGGGCATTTTGAAATGTAGGTGGGGGTTCAGATTCTTTGCTTCCTCCTCCTAATGAGGTATCCATAGGGTTCATATCTTGTCACCTCTTGAATTGTATTTTGTACCAGAAGTACTATCCTCCGCATTCCTCTTCTTGTTATTTTGCTTTGAAGTTTGCTCCTTAGTGACTTCTCTTGTTCTGGCTTGTCCCCCATGAGATTCCACATTTTGGGCCTTTTCCCGTAGTTCTGTAACTACATATGGGATTTCTCCCTCCTCTGCTATATCCTCGGTGCCCTCCATAAGTGTATCCGTCTCCCCAAGGATCTCAAAGCGGGATCCTGAAGCAAAGCTAGGTTGTGGATGTTGTTCCAAGCCAGAGGGTTTAGCTTTAGGTCCCTGTTGATTTTCGGTGGATTTATTAGGTTATCTCCTTCTACGAGTCTGGGCAATCATCCAGGGACCATAGGGCTGTTCTTTTGTTGGTCCTTGCGGTGTGTTTTTAGGAGCAGACACTCCACTTGAGTTTGGGTCACTTGGCTGGACATTGCCCGGACAAGTCTCTTTTCTATGACCAAACTTACCACATCCAAAACAGATCATCTGCAATCCCTCATACTCAACCTTGAAGTTTCTTCCATTTAGCACTACAGTCGATTCTAAGGCTTGGTCAAGCTTCACTTCCACACAAACTCTTGCAAACCGAGCCCTGATATTAGTTTTGATGATAGGATCAATTTTAACAGTCGTCCCCACGAGGTTGCCAAGTTCTATCAGGATATCCTGTTTAAAACACCAAATAGGGAGCCTTGAAAAGCGTAACCTGGCTAAGGTTGTCTTTAGGGCACTCCCAGCAGAAGCCCTATACGGTGCCCTATCCTTAAAATGAAGATAAAAAATAGAGTTTTGCCTCAAATAGATCCTACAGCAGAGTCCCTATCTCTATTTATTTTTAGGGATATGAACAGTGCATCGGGAAACTCATGCTCAGGCTTATTGGCACATGAATCAGCATATCTACGGGTTAGAAACTCAAACAAGGAAGTAATTACTTCTCAACTAGAACGATATCGATCGACCAATAGGCAACCCATGCCTTGGTAGATCAGCTATATGATGCCAAAAAGGGGGAAGCTGAAGAAGAAAAGCTGAATTTACTTAAAGAGATGAAGCGACTTCAAGAAGAATTGTAAAGATACAAATCAGATCCTAAGTTCTTAAGGAAAGAGCTAACTGATGAGCAGCTCATTGTGAAATACAGTCAACCTGGACAAAAGAGAGCTACTCTTACAAAGGATCTGTGGATGAAGTTTATCAACGATCACAATCCTATTAAAGCCAAGTACAAGGACAGGACAATTGAAGAATCGTTGAACTACTTTTTATCTGATGTATTCTCAAAACAGAAAATGGCACAATATAAGAAGAATCAGAGGATTGATGACAAACAGAAGATTAAAGACAAGACTGAACAAATGAAAGCTGATGTAGTCGAATTTGAAAAATACTACGTGAAAGAATCAGACTTACCGAAGCTACTTCTATGGAGAAGATGGAAAGAAGGAAGTCAAGTTGACTACAACAAGACATTTTCAAAGGAAGACACCAAGCTAGAAAATGAATATCGTCTGTATGACAAGGAGAAGATGTTTATTTCAGTTAAGAAAAAGCTTAGTCTTTAATCACAGTTGTTTGGACTAAATGTTACTTTTCCAGTTTTTGTTCATTCTAATGAAATCCAGTTTTCCAGTTTTACATTGTTTTGATCTTTAAGCTTTTCTTTTAGGGAGAGTTTTGGCATCATCAAAAAGGGGGGAATTGTTGGAAATAAAATTTATGTTTTGATGATAATTCATCGTAATTATTCTAAGTATTACCTTAACCTCATTGATGAAGTGTTGAAGCTAGCTGTTATAGTGAAAAGCTAAAAGATGTCTAGAACTGAATGTTTAGGCTTTACTAGAGTCAGATATTTGTATAGGTTACATCAGACAAGCACTGTAATAGTTAGTGTGTCGTAAAACTGAAAACTGGAAGTCATTTAGAAAACTGGAAATCATCAAGATAAACAAACTGACTCAGACTACACCTATATGAAACTGAAGAAGATAAGTTCGCTGAGGGATACAGACTCAGTTGGCTTATCCAGAAGATTGAAGAACTGAGGGTTCAAACTCAGAAGATTGAAGAACTGAGGGTTCAAACTCAGTAGATGAAGAACTGAGGGCTCAAACTCAGTTATGAAGACTACGTCGAGACTGTAAAGTTAGATTTCAGGCAAGATTGTGGTGACCTGAACTGACTTTATGGATCTTGTATGAGGACCTAAGAATCATAAGGACAATGAATTCTTAGAAGATAATGTGTCATGGTGTACTCTGATTAAGTCAATTATAATCAGATGAAAAAAAGAGTCTTGATATTTAAAGAAGAGTAAAATCTCGATTAATGCTCCAAGTCAGTCAAGAAGCCGACAAGTGATATTCTCGATATAAAGCGATAAGGAAACTCGCTTTTATATGTCACTCATCCAACAAACGATAGTACGATCGAGCGTTATAAAGGAAGCAATTTTATTGGATGAAATATCGACACAACAGAACGGTCAGAAAATATATCCGTTACAAAATGAGCGTTGATACAATTCAATTCAAGCCAAATGAACGTTGGACCTCACACTATAAATAGAGAACCTTGCACCAAGGATCAAGACACAGAGATTTAAAAAAAAAAAAAAAATTAACGTGTGCATTAATCATTCGAATTGCTATCATCTCTGCGCTATAACAAGATCATATCAAGAATTTCTTCAAGTGTTCAAGCTACAAAGAATTTATCAAGGATCAGACACTTTGAATAACCACAAACAAGAATCAATTCATTGATTCTCAATCCAACCTTGATTCTATATCAAAGGTTTAGACTGTAAGCAAACCAGAAGGTTTTGTCAAGGACAGATTATTTACAGACAATCAGGCGATCATGTTTGTGGTGGTAGGCCGTGAAGAGGCAATTCAACCTCTAAGGACCAGTGTTCAAGCAATTGAAGAACAGCAATTCTACCTTTTCTACAACTGTTTAGATAGTGAAGCTAGGGATTAGCCAAGGACTATTGTTTAGGACTTTTTGTAATAGTTCACCTCAAGAAGTTCTAGTGGAATTTTCCTCCGCACCACAGGGGAGAGAGAGGCGTCTGAGGATTACACCACCTGAACCTCTATAATATTTGCCTTACTTACTTTACGCATTTATTTATTTACTCAGCATCTACTTACAACATTTTGATAATTGATTGTTATACACTTCACAGTTCACAAACTGACATTAATCAGAATTCAGTTTACCACACTCAGTTTTTATAAAAGAATAACAAGATCAAGAAAAAGGCTAGAATAATATCCGCTGCCGGTTGACTCAGTTTTGATTAAGTCAGTTTGACTTAAACTCAGCTCAGTCAGCTTAACTCCACACAAGTTTTAACTGAACCATAATTTGTTTAAAATCCAGTTTAAGAAAAGTTTTTGGTGACAAGTTTATTCACCCCCCCTCTAAACTTGTGTAATTCTTTCCAAGGGACCAACAATATAGAAGTTTTCAACTTTTGCCGTCGGATCTGCGCTAGAGGTACCGGATCGACGGTGGCTCTGATGCTTTTTAAACATCAGATTTCGAGTCTCTCTGTTTTTGTCGTTTCTGTTTTGTATTATGATATTTATTGTAAACTGACTGACGTGGAAATTAAGTGTATATTTATTTATTTTATGTCAGGCGTTTATTTTCAAATAATAACTACGTGTCAGGAAATGGGGTGTATGGATAAGCTGGAACTGCCCACATCTTGGATGGATTAAAGCCAACACTGGAACATTAGAGATTATGAAGCTGGAACATTAGAGATTATGAAGGCACATGGATTAAAGGGTTCGTTAGTGCTATGGGAAAAATAAATCCATTTTCATTGGAGAACTTATGGCAATTAGGGAAGCAATGATGTTGGTAAATGACTTTGGTGTCCCTGCTCCATGGGTTGAGTCAGACTCTCAGGCTGCGGTTCAAGCAATAAATTCCAGAATCTGCACTGTTGAAAGCCAAGCTGTCATTGATGATATT
Source organism: Gentiana macrophylla (assembly GCA_026214975.1). Taxonomy (NCBI): domain Eukaryota; kingdom Viridiplantae; phylum Streptophyta; class Magnoliopsida; order Gentianales; family Gentianaceae; genus Gentiana; species Gentiana macrophylla. Next base: position 110,495,768 of record CM047805.1, read on the forward strand.
TGAAAGATGAAAGAGGCAGGTGGGAGGTACAAATCACCTTCAAGCATAGAGAGCCAATAGAGTGGCGGACTATTTTGCCGACAAGGACACAACTTGGACTTGGGCGTTTTGACTTTGGAAGACCCTCCTAGTGAGGTGAATGCCATTCTGGCAGAAGACCGTAGAGGAGTTTATCTCCCCAGGGAATAATTCCCTCCTCCATCTTTTAGGCCTATGGCCTCGTTGTCAAAAAAAAAAAAATAAATAAATAAATAAAGTCAGGAAATGGGGCGTTATAATTTTTTCATTATCAAGTTGAGCATATATATTTTGTTGGAACTTTGAAGGGTCGAAGAATATTGTTAAATGTTTTCACAAACTAAAAGAATTTACTTAAACGAAGTCTAGCAGAAAATCAATATACTCTTAAAAAAAACATAGATTTTGGTTATATGTAATAATATATGTTAATGCATTCACGTCATAAAATTTTCACATCTAGATTCTTATGTGATGAAAAAAGAAAACTGAATATACAAACATAGCAAATACACATTTTTCACGAGTCAACTCCAAGACATGTTCTTGTTTGTAATTAAAGACTTGCATAGCTTTAATTCTAAGACAAAAAAGAAAGACTTGTTCTTCTTTGTAATCTAAGACTTTGCTTTTAGAGAATTGTAATCTAAGACTTGTTGCATACTTGTTTTCTTAGAAGAAGATACATTTCTTCGCATGTGGGTGGACACGTTATTGCCCCTCTCGTCGTCTTTATGGTCAAATTTATTATTAACACTAGGTGGGGTAACCGTGCTTTGCACGGTGTTGCCCCTACATCGTTTTTTTTTTCGTGTTTTGTTCGAAAGGTTGTTTTGTGTTGTTAATGTATGTGTTGTATTGTGCTAAATCAGATACTTTGCCTATTTCAAAGATTACTTATGTGGTGGTGATGAACTACGAAATCGTAATATTCATTGCTAAAATTACAAATGAAAATGAATAAAGCAATATTAGACAAAACCTCACACAAGGTTGCATTAAATTACAAATTGAAGTAAATATTGGTTATGGATTATCGCAATTATATATCTCAACACAATGGACACGGCATCGTTCCTCTAGGCGTAGAATCCTAAAATCCTCACACAAAAATAGTTTTCCTTTTCACCATGACAACTCAATGTGCAATCTGAGTCGATTATTGAAGCGCCCAAATCAAAAATACTCTTGCATAATCAAATAATAAAATGAAATCTAAACGATTTTCGGGATGCCTTTTGACAAGATCAAAATGAATTAACTTACAACAAGTATGGGCCAACGATTCCACAAGTTAAAGTACAAACTAAAACAGGAAGAAACAAAACTATTAATGAAAGATAAAAAAAATCTTTAGGTCCAGAATGCAACATAACATATGATATCTAGAATTAGAAACTGCAAATGATAGAAGCCAATAATCACGAAGCGAAAATACACATTCCACCAAAACGATGCCACAAAGTGTAATCATATCATAAAATGGTAGGTTTATGAGAAAAAATAGACGAAAGGGGACCCATTTACCAATAAAATGCAAAGGTCAGAAAGCGGTGAACTGGTTTCCATGGCACAAATCATTTTCCTATCGCAAAGTGCAACATAGTATTTAAAACATCAACCTATCCTTCTGGTCAATTTCCATGTAAGAAGACATCTGGTACATGGAAGCATCCCACCTATTTGAGTCTGAGGAAGGACCGGCTTATTTAGGTCTACTATGATAACTAAAATCTTTTTTCTGGACACCGCTCTCAAATGAGTTCTACAACTCTATGCACACAATCTATTCCCTAGAAAAGTAACCCTAGCCAGCTGAGATCTCAAATATAGTAAAGTTGTCGTTTCCTTAGGGACTAAAAAGTTATTTTATCTGCATTGAATGATAGAGGGTGTAGAAGCTAAAGTTCCAAAGTCCATAAGCGGCGCTCTGTCTTAAATTTGTATCAGCTAATTTATCCAGCCAGTTTGTGTACCTATACACAACCACAAGGTACTATGACACACTCCAGATGGCATAATGACACACTACAGAAGGCATGATGGCATACACGCATGTGCAATTAAGAAATAAAGTATATATGTGCATTTGTCTTTTATTATACACGTGTGAGTAAAGTATATATGTGCATTTGCCTTTTATTATACACGTGTGAGTAAAGTATATAAGTGTCTAGAAAATTCACAATTGAAAGAGGTGAAATGTTTTAGTGAAATTAACTCATGGAATATCCTTTGATGGAAAATAGCAAGAACATGCAGCTATTAACTTCGAAAACACAACAAAGTAGTTTTCTTTATTGTTGGTGATGAGAGAACTAATGCACCATACTCTAACATTGCAATAATATACCTCGAAAGCTCTTGCTCCTCTGTGCCATATACTCTAACAGTTCTAATCAAAGAGAATGTCTCTTGTGCCACCTAGACATCATAAGACAAAATTAGAGACAGAATCGAATAAATTGTAACTTGTAAACTGAATTTCGCTAATTGATGAAATAAAAGATGACGATAATATTACTTCATTACAGTAAGCACCAATATCCTGGACTAACTTTGATGATTTCTTCTGGTACCTAGAAAATAAGAAGAATCGATAGAACATCATACAAAGCAAAATAATAAGGTAATCTCACATTTTTAGAAGAAGATTTTTACCTTTATCAAATAAGAGGAATTTAAGTTTCCCAAAACTAAGAGCTAAACTTGACAAGGTTATACAAGTTTTTCTTTTTTTCATGTGGGTAGGGAGTTGGGTGGGGTGGAGCCGTAGAGAATTGATAGCACAAAGTCAAGCATAAAGATGTCAAAAGCAGGTTAAGTAAAAAGATAGACAGGATGTCACTGGCCATAAACCAGCATTGCAATTGACAGAGTAGAGCATATGGCCAAGGCACATAGCCCAAGTGGCAATGACAAAACCAGTAAGTAGATCAAAGAACCTCCACCCTGAAATATCAAATGATTGTGAGTTTTTACTTTTGACCGCAATCTTACTATGGTATAAGAGATACCTAACTCAAGAAGATTTCACAAAATCATTTATGTCTCTTCCAATTATACAAGACATCTCATTGAAAATCGCCTGAGTCTACTTGTTAAGTCACCAAGTGTTTCAGAGTCAAAAAAGGATATGTCCTGCAGCATCATAAAAGATGCAAATAACATGCAATCCCAAAAAACACGAAATCGAGAAAGCAGAAGCCAAAGGCACCATCTTGGTGGAATCAAGCATATACACAAGCAACAAAACCACCACACAGACATGCAAAGGAGACAATGAGAAGCAAAGTATACCTTAAAAATGATCGACAACTGAAATACACGACGAATGACGAGGAAAAAACCTCGCAGAATCGGAATTAACAAAGTATCACCATTACAAGAACAATCACAATGACAATTGAAAGGATGGAAAACCACAAAGAAAGAGCCGGAGAAGATGGGGTCTCACCAAAGGTCAAATCAACACCGACCGAACACGCACAAAAAACCAAAACATGAAAATTTGAACCTTAAGGTTGTCAAAGAACATCAATGTAAAGGAACCGACACACAAGGCAAAGAAATTCGAGAATCTAAGGCGACTTTAACATCAAAGTCCAAGCTTGGATCTTGTAACAAAGTCGAGGAAAGGTGATAGATTAGTGAGCAATTTGCACGTATAAGGATGACGTATAAACAATGTAGCTAGGCAGGGTTCGTAAAAATACCCATAGTGGGGAGCACCGAATTTACTGCAGTAAAGACCAATCGGGGTTGTTCAACATGTCATTAGCCATAGAAGGAAGCAATCTACTGGCCTCAAACAACCAACAAGAATATTAGAGGCCATGACAGTACAATATGGGAGAAAACACACCAAAAGCCAAAGAATTTTCCACAACATACAACCATACTTGTTCATCTACTCACCACCTCGACAATATAGAGGTCACAGACACTTTTAGACATGAAAGACAAATTCAAGCATTCAAGCAAGCAAGTTACAATAATAATGTAGATAACATGTAAGGCTCCTCCAAAAATAGAAATAGAAAGAGGAGAATATCAATCATTATAACCAATACCTTGGATGTAAAATATTCTCCCTCGAGGAAAGTAGCAAGTTGCATACGCTCATAATCTAAAAGCTTAGGATCTTTATCCAAGCGCCTTCTCTTTGGGATCCTTCCTGCTTTCTCAATGGTGGGCATCGTGGGTACAAGCTTCACAATAGTTATCGCTCTAACGATTTTTTCCTCAAGTCTGGGTCAAAATCGAGCAGTTGAAAATAAATAAATAAACTATAAACAAGTATAAACTCAAACCTTTGTCTATGTTGGTCAGTATAGTTGCAGACGAATCCTATGAAATTATTTTCAGAGGAAAAAAAGAGAAGGAACCTAACACAACTAAGCTAGACCAAAGCCAACAGGCCAAGACACAAAACAAACTATCAAAAGGTCAAACCACAACTATCCACACCCATTCACTAATGCTGAAACTGAGGTTGAACACCTCTAAAAGAAAATACAGTACTATCCCAAGCCACCCCCTCAATGCTTCTCTTCCCTGGGAATCTATCAAACACCAGACGAGCCATTTCCACATCCCCACATTTAGAATAAGCATCCAAAAGTGCGTTATTCACGAAACTATCCAGATCAACTGGTTTTCAAGGAATCCATGTAAGATTTTACTTAAATCCAACATACCGGCTTGCGCACAAGCAAATAAAACACCGCTTAAGTTCGACCTCATTCGGTTCTTCCTCACCTTCAACAAATCAATGAAATAACAAATCGCCTCATGGAAACAACCGCATGAGCAAAACCAATTATCATAGTACTCTCACGAAACATCATCGTGAATTGACATCTCAAAAAATATTCCTTGGCAGATTTGAGCTCACCACTTTAATAAATCCAAATTAGCATCAAGTTTAATGAAGTCATGTCCCTAAACGGCATTAAATTATACGCTTCTCTCAACACCCTTCAAATCATTACACCTAAAGTAAGCCACAACACAAGATTCCACGCCACAACATTCGGTTCAGAATTTCATCAAACGACTTATGTGCAAACTCAATACAAACACACATTCCATACATACATACTTACCAAAGTAGTTCCAACAAAAGATGGGTTTGAAAACCACGACAAATCGCTTGACAATGCAATCGAAACTCAGGTTAACACACCGCATATTCGCTACTTCTTTTAACACAAATGCATAAGAGAAGCTATCGGGAGCGAGAATTTGAGTACCGAAGCATGTGAATGAAGATGGAGAGTGCATTTGAAGGAGATTCCGATTCGAGTAGCCACAGATGAGGGTGTTGTACCAAACCACATCAATCCACATCCATCCAAAGATACCCAATTGGGCCCCTACACAACATGCAATCCAAAAACATGAAATCAAGTAAGCAGAAGCCAAAGCCACCATCTTGGTGGAATCCGCATATACATAAGCAAGAAAACTACCACACAGACGTGCAATCCAAAAAACATGAAATCGACAAAGCGTAATCTAAAGCTACCATCTTTCTTGTCGAACAAGGTTGCTTATGCAATCCAAGAAAAAAATCGAAAGAAGAATCTAAAGCTACCATCTTTCTGGAAAGTCCATCCCGCTCAACCAAGATACAATTCACACACAATGACAAAGCAGGAATTGAGAAGAATCATCAAGCGGTAGTCGGAGAAGATGGGGTCTCACCGAACTCAAATCAACACCGATGGAATTGGAAAAATCTCCATGACCGACTCGTAAGCTTCTATTTATAGCCACCGAGCTCAGGGCGGTGAGAAAAAATAGTGGAAGGTTAGACGTGGAGGTCAAGGGCGTTGGAGAAAGGAGGCGGGCACTTCGCTGCTCGTCGCCTAAAATTAGCAAATATAGTAGGTACTACCAAGGTAGACTAAGGTAGCGGTAGAAAATCGGTAGTGGGAGGCGACGTGGAACCAAAACACCGGAGCAACACACGGTGGTTTCGCTGCTCGTCAAATCCTAGCAATAGCAAACTTATAAGGTAATACTAAGGTAGATAAGGTAATACTAAGGTAGATTACATACAGATATTGATTTTTTTAGTTGTAATTTTTGATGAAAAGTGACTTTCTTTGCATTCCTCGGCAAACATTTAGCCCATGTTTGACGTAGTTGTGTATATTTATAGGGGCTAAACCCACGCCAATGAATTATTTATGCCTAAATATTATATATATATAAATTGACATTAATTATGACGTTGTAAAACATCTTTACTAGCCCACCCGATCATCATAATATAGTCTATTAACCCATTTGATCAACATAATATAGTTTGTTAGTCCATCCGAATGTAATTTCTGCTCATTCTATTATATAGAAATTATCTTTTCTTTTTTACATAGGAAAATCTTTATAAAAAAGTAATGTTAACGCGCTTAGTTGCTCAATTCGTGGAACAAGTAAAAATTAATTTCCTTGAGAAACCAACCAAATTAGATACTAGTTTTTACGAGGAATGTCCAAAAGACACAAAATGTACTTAAATAGGTAAATCGGACATGCTCAACATTTCATTGATTATAAAGATAAAAATTAAATAGATGGACATAAAGTGTCAAAAGTGTCAATGCTTAGGGTCTGTGTGAACCTTTGGCAACCAATATGGTCTCGCACTTCAATGGTACCATCTGACTTGTATTTGATGGTATACACCCATTTGCACCCAACATGTTTGGTCCTTTTGGTGCATCAAGCAAATTCCATGTTTTGTTCTTCTCAAGAGCGACATTTCCTCTTTCATAGGTGTAATCCGCTTCTCACCGTGGATGGATTTATCCGAATGGTAGGAACCTTTTCCGATCAAGAGTTGAGAGCCAAGATTCGATAAAATATGAAGTTCTTTTGGGATGTTTGGTGCAATCCTCTGCTTTCTTCCTAATGGCAATATGCGATATTCCTAGATTGCTACAAGCTCTGATCTCTTAAATAAATCGTAAGTTTGGCTTTTTAATTTCCCTCCTGGTAGATTCAACTGAGGAACTTCAGATGCGATGTTTTCGTCTTGTGGGACCAACTGTGAAGCTTCAACTGACACCTTTTTTCTGGTGGAGTTAACTGTGAATCTTCAGTTGAAACTCTGCTCGGATGAATTCAATGAGGAGATTCAGATGTGAACTTGTCTTCTAAAGTGACCAGCCGAGAAGGAAGTCCTTCCTTATCCTCAAGTCAGGAATCTTGACTTGACAAATTTGAATGATGTAACTCATAGTGTTGGTGTTGGTCTGGTGGACCAAATCGTTGATGCGGATAGAGTATCTTATTTTTTGCCCAATATTGAAGATCTTTATGGGATGACTAGTAGCCTTGCGCGCTTGGTAAACTTTATATGATCATTACATTCTCGTTTTGCTTATCTCGTTTTGACTAACCCGTGATCTTTTCGTGATGGTGATCGCGTCGGGCAGCTGCCCATGAGCATAGAGAGCTGTTGAGCCGTTGTCGACAATATTAAGATGGAGTTACGGATCTGAAAAAGCATTTGGGCGAGGCAAATGCCCGCGCCACTGAGATCGAGAGAAAGCTGAGAGCCGACTTGACGGCGGTGAATCGTGGTAAAGCCAAAGCAGAGAATGACTTGGTCACAATGACTGCCGTTTCCAAGGCGAGAGCTCGGGACCTTGATGTGGCTCATAAAGAGCGAGACTTAGCTGTTGAATCATGGGCTCTATCTGAGATGAAATTGATTGAGGAGAGAAGGATGTCTATTGAGCTCACCGAAAAATTCAAGAAAGCTGAAGTCGTCGAATCCAAGATGCAAGAGGTTCGCAAGCAAGTTGTTGACGAGTACAAAGTGTCCGAGGGGAACATTTCCGCGCTGACTGAGATTAAGCTCAAGGGATTCGATCAAGGCATTTACCATATCTCGAGATGCATGGGTAGTGATGATATATGGGCCCATTGGGCCGGGTTATCCATAATTGGCCCAGGCCCAAGGTTAGATAATCAAGAGAATGGGTTGGCATGGCAGGACAACAAGTGCTGACCAGATCAGACAACGCAAGAGTCGGATGAATAGTCGAGGAGCAGGACTCCCACCGTGTCTTGACCAGAATGGTTTCTGGAAAGAATAACAGGCTAAACGTGGTGAAGACCGAGTCAATAACACCTCAATTGCTTGGGTACGTGGGTAGACCCCACGTCCAGAAGATAGTCGGTAATAACTTCCAAGCACATCCAGAAGAGACACACGATCTATCATATATATAAGGAAGACCCTAAACTACGAGGGGACTTGATTCTAGTTTATTACTTAAATTGATACGAGGCAGCTCTCTCGAGAGTTCACCCAAAATTATACCCAAATACCATTGTTCTTATACAATTTTCTTAATTAGAATTACCCGATTACCCGTTTGTACTCTATGTATTCCTCTATCCGTAGAGTACATTGAATGCACAGAAATGTCTATAACGGAGTTTCTCTTATTCATATTAACAGCTACCCTAGGAGGAATGTTTTTATGCGGTGCTAACGATTTCATAACTATCTTTGTAGCTCCGCATGTTTCATTTATGCTCCTACCTATTATCCTGATATACCAAGAAAGATGTACGGTCTAACGAGGCTACTATGAAATATTTACTCATGGGTGGGGCAAGCTCTTCTATTCTCGTTCATGCTTTCTCTTGGCTATATGGTTCATCCGGGGCGAGATCGAGCTTCAAGAAATAGTGAATGGTCTTATCAAGACACAAATGTATAACTCCCAGAATTTCAATTGCGCCCTATTCATCACTCAGTAGGAATTGGGTTCAAGCTTTCCTCAAATTTCTTCTCATCAATGGACTCCGGCGACGATACGAAAGGAGTGCGGTTCGTTCGATAAATTCCTACCTCTCTGATCTATCTCTGAGATGTTTGGATCTTTCAAAACTCCATGGACATGTAGAAGAGAAATGCTATCCCCAATCGGACCAAGACAGAATAGCAGCTTATTCAGGGCATTCATGTGGAGCAATAGATTCGAGAGCAAGAGCAGGGGACACCAAGGGCGGTTTATTGAACGCCTACTTAAAGAAGAAGAGTCAGAGCTGATTCGTCCTTGCCTTCTCTTTATAGAACTATGAATAGATACTGGGATATTCTCTGGGGTTATTCGCTGCCCATCAACGAAGGAATGGTCCTCGCACCGAACTCTAAGCGCTAGTTGAACCTTCTTCGGTCTCTTTCAGAGGGGAGGAGCTTACTGGTCCTAACTCAATCATAACACAAACTACCATTCCATCTATCATATCAGTCGAGTCGATCCGATTCGTGCTTATGTATAGATAAGGCAAAAGAGAACCCTTAGCAAATTCTCGCGGATGGAGAGGGATTCAACCCCGGTATTCCTCTCAATACTGGTTTTCAAGACCGCCTCCATCTCATGGTAGCGAAAGACGATTCCTACTCCTAAACCGCTGAGTGATGGGCAACAATCTCTAATTACCTATGACGAAATTTAAAAGTTTCCCATTCAATTTGTAGGGAGGATTTAATGCTCTAAAAGAGGATACTTAATGCAACCCCTTCATCAAGTAATGTTCCAAATTTTCATTTCATATACCATTCCCGTATGCCATACCTCTTAATAAATCTTGCTATACGCCCAAGCCTTCTCCCATCGGTAGTTGGAAGTCAGACCGAGACCTGATGTACAAGAATATGTGGAGCTCAAGATGTCCGGGAAGCACAGGATTAGCACTTTCTTTGTCGTTGTTGTATATTGGCTTTTCTGTGATATCCGGTTTTGTACTCGAACAATTTACCCATTCTTTAAATTGAAAATCAACAAAATTGCTTCTACAACTACGAAAAGACATTTTATAGACCTCAGATCTACTTCAATTAATATGGAAATAGGATAATCTCTTGCGTAGTAGAATTTTCTATTGAATGAAGCAGTGTTTTCCATCAAGAAAGACGAAAGCAAAACAAAAAGAAAATTTTTAGCACTTACTTTCTATACTAATTAAAATTATGCTGTCGTAAGGTATGAGGATAGCTATACTTGATTCGGTATACTCTAAAGACGCCCTCGGTACAATATTGACGATCTCACAAAATATAAGTTTCAGTGAATTTCCATTTACTGATCTCATCTTTTATGGAATCTAGGATGAACAAAAGGAGTTCTCCATCAGAAAGTTTTACGACGTTTTGTACGACGCACATTACTTAGAAGGTTTTAGAAAGTTATGTAGATAGGAATGAATAAATAAAATATGAAAGAAAATACAAAGAAATAAAAGGGTATGGAATTCTCTTTATTTGGATCTCGAATCAATCTTGTCTATTAAATATTAAATTCAGGTAATAGAGATACTTTAAGCATCCCATTAGTTATGTATCAACGCTCCAACAAAAATACTTGTATACACCAAAAACCCTGTGTTCAATGGGATAAATACATTAAAAAGGGACAAATTTTAGCGAATGGTGTCATGCTACAGGTTGGTGGCTTAACTTTCTTTGGGAAAAACGTATTAGTAGCTTGATCGAATGTGTAGGATAGGTGGGAGCGAGTGCACTACTAGGAGTGTTTCAAGGTGACAGGAAAGAGGGAGTGAACCGAGGGTGATAGAATAAGCCCCCGCTGAGGAAGGATTCCCGGTAAGTCACCGATTGCGAACCACCACTAACGAAATTTCGGATGAGGAACACCAACTAAGGCACTAATAACAAAGAAAAAGCTAATACCGCTCCTCCCATCTCTTTCCTTGGTTGTAGTGGAACTTTGGTTTTATTTAGCGAGGAACCCTTTCACTCCTTTTCCAAATGCGTGCTTTTGTGATCGATCGAAAATGAATAATGAGACGTCGTCATGACTAGCTAGAATGAGCAAGCACGAGCAACTCGACAATGACAGTGTTACATCAAGGCGCCTCGACGGCGGGGCAACCGATCGACCGGGCGGAGTGAACTACAGGCGAAGATCGTCAGTAATATCTATGCATCCTGTGATTTCAATCAACCGATTCATTGAATATCATTGAGTAACTTATGGTTAAATCGTTGAATATGAGTAACTTGTGTCGAAACTAATAATACGAACTGGGTCTTGGAACTTCAGTACAAAATTAAACACGTTTTTAATTATTATATTATGGAATAAAATTAGAAAAGATTTTCTATTTGAATCATTTCTTCCATATTTTGTTTTTGAAGAGAGTTTGAGAATGTGTTAACACAAGAGTAAACTTCAACTTATCTTTTATTCATTGATAATGAAGGAGTATAAATAGATACAATTTGGAGAGAGACTAGCTAGCTAGGGCGGCCACTTGAGTATGTAGATGTGGGCGGCACAAAAGCAAAAAGTAAAAGTACAATCTATGTCTATGTCTATGACATAAAGTAAACTAGAGTTTGACATATTAATTGTTTATATGTATCACAATTAATATGTCTTTTACAAATAAATAAAGTGTACAAATAAAGTTATGCACGACATATAGTCTCATTGTGATCATGAGGATCAAGAGCCACGATCACCACTGAGAGCCTCAAGAGATCACTGAGTGATATATTTCCACACCCTCAAAATCTGGTCAGATATATTGATGCAAACAAGTTTGCTACTTAGTCTCACGAACGTAAGAGGTGGAATAGCCTTGGTAAGAATATCGCATTTTGATCTTCTCTCGAGGAACATACCGGAGTTGAATAATCTTGGCATCAATCTTCTCCTTCGTAGTGTCTCACAATGTCCACATGTTTTGTTTTGTCATGATGGATCGATCCTCTCGCCATGCATAGTGCTGAGTTATTATCACAACAGAGTGTGATAGGTTGTCAATAGGTTGTCGGGTTCGCAAGAAGTACTTTTGAGCCAAAGAGCTTCACAAATGCCTAAAACCAAAGGCCCTGAGTTCACCTTTCAAAGATCGCTTCTAGACATGTAGAGGTTGTTTCTGCTCCTCCAAGTAACAAGATTGCCCCATACATAGGAACAATAGCCTGTGGTGACCTTTCTATCTATGTGGCATCCAAAATTTCAATCAAAGATCAAGATAGACCTTGATGGATCTATCGCCAGACTTGGTGAAGTGTAACCTCGGCCAGAGTGGACTTCAAATACCGCAGATTCTATTCACCGCATCCCAATGTTGCTCAAGAGGGCAATGCATGAATCAAGCAACTGTGATCGACACCATATGCAATATCCGGTCTTGTATGGGATAGGTAGATGAGTTTCCCTACAAGTCTTTGATATTGTTCCTTCCTTACAAAGAATGTCACCATGTAGCAGGTATGACCTGGGTCTACTGGGATACAAAGAGTTTGCACCCCAAAGATGCCAGCTTCTTCAAAGAGTCCAAGACATATTTCCTTTGGGAGACCGAGATTCCTTTGATGTTTCTAGCTACTTCCATGCCAAGAAAATACTTAAGTAAACCCAAGTCTTTAACTCCGAAATACCTTTGCCAAAGAATTCTTCAAGTGTTGGATCTCAGGGTCATCTCCAAAGAAGATGATATCATCCACATAGACAATAAGAATAGACCTCTTCCGGTTGGTTGTCTTGATGAACATAGTGTGATCGAATTGCATTGGTGATATCCAGCAGCTTTTGACCACAATTGTTAATTTTCCAAACCATGCCCTTGGTGATTGCTTCAGCCATATAGAGATTTCCTCGCCTTGCACACCTTGCCTTGAGTATGAGGATTGATAAAACCAGGAGGTATAGTCACATAAACCTCCTCAAGAAGGTCCCCATTTAGAAAAGCATTTTTGATGTCCAATTGATGAAGAGGCCACTAAGTTGGACAAAGAGAGAAATTAGTACTCTGACAAAGGTTGAGCTTTGCCACTGGTGCAAAAGTTTCTTTATAGTCAATGCCATAAGTTTGAGTGAATCCTGGCTACCAATCTGCTTTGTACTTGTCAATAGTGCCATCAAGTTAGTGGTATTTGATAGTGAATAACCATTTGCAATGGATCGTCTTCTTGCCTTTTTGGAAGAGTTGTGAGATCCCAAGTATGATTATCCAGAGGCGCTCATCTCTGCTTTTAACAAAGAGCCTTCCACTTATCATTTTGAAGGGCCTCCTGAATATTTCGAGGATAGAGTGAGAGTCCAGTCCTGTGTAAACATGGCAAAGACAGAGACAACCGATCATAAGATAAATAAGAATGAATAGAATGATCGGGCATGATCTTTTCCCTTTCCTTAGAGCAATAGGTCTCATCATCCACTTCAAAGCAGATCACAGAGTCAATAAGCCGAGGTCCAAACAGACTCTGTTCAAGAGGTCGGCCGAGGTTCTCGTTCAAAGAGTTCTCTGGGTCGCAGACTCAGGGTCGATGACTCGCCGAGGGTCGGGAATGTGAGTATCCGCAGGATGTCGGGCGTTATGAGTCCACATTGGGTTAGACTCGCCGAGGGTAAATGGTTTGCCGAGGAACGAACTTAGTTCAATCTCAATCAGTTTCCATCGCTGATCGCTCAAGAGGGTTTGTCAGAATATTTGAGTCCTTTCAAAGAATTTCACATCCATAGAATTGTAAAATTTCTTTTCAAGAGAGAGAGTAACACTTGTAACCTTTCTCTCGTCCCGTGCATATCCAAGGAAAATGCACTTATGAGCTTTAGGATCAAGTTTACTGTGTTGAGCATGGATATAAACAAACACAAGATACAACCAAAGATCTTTGGAGGCAATTGGGTAATAAGATGAGAGCAGGAGTGTGTGGTCGCAGGTTTGGAGAGGAGTTTTGAAACCTAACACTCACTGGGAAGTCTGTTGATTAAATATGTTGCAATCAATATAGCTTCACCCCACATGTATTTAGGAACATGTGTAGTGAACATGATTGATCCGGCCATTTCCAAAGAGATGCCTGTTTTTTCTTTCAAAGAACCCCATTCTGTTGAGGTGTTTCTACACAACTACTCGATATGAACAATTCCTCCATTAGTCAAGTTTAGTTACCGAGGTTAGACTCATAGAATTCCAGAGCATTATCGCCTTTAAGATCTTGATCTTAGTATCAAATTGGGTGGAGACCATGTGATAAAATTCTTGGAAGATAGTCCAACTTCGATTTGTCTTTCATTAAGAATGCACCAAGTGTTTCTCGGTATGATCATCAATGAAGGTTACAAACCACCTTTTCCCCGTTATACTTTTCACTCTTGAGGTCCCTATACATCACCGTGAATTAGTGTGAAAGGAAGAGGGGCAAGTGAGGTAACTTAGCATACACAGATTTGGTGAGTTTAGCAAATTGACAAATATCACATTGAAGATCATTAAGATTACATCCTTTAAACAATTCAGAATTAAAGACTTTAAATAACCAAAACTTGGATGTCCTAGTCTATAATGCCATAACATGATATTGTCAAGTTTTTGAGTGCAGTCATGAGGCGATTCTGCTTCATCTTCTCTGTCTTCAAAGAGGTTGATCACAAACAATCCCGAAAGGTGGTTTAGCTTGACCAATCACTTCTCGAGAAGAAAGATCCCCTGAATATGCACCGATTCTTATTAAAAACAATAAATTCCAATTCGATCTTTAAGTGAGTTTACCGATGGTATATAAGGTTACGCTAACTTTGGAACAAACAGACATTCTGTAGATATATCTCGATTAGTAAGTTTAACCTTCCCAACACCTTTTGCATAAGAAACAGAACCATCAAGCTAGCCTTAATTTATGAATTTGGTTGCATGGCATATATTGGGTAATAAGGTTTTTATTACTACCATATATGGGAAGACGCCTAATCAACAATCCAAGTCTCATTACTAAGAGGTGAGTAAAATATACCTGCTTTAGCATGAGTGGCCATTTCAAGAGGGGAGCTACCTTCCGATGCCGAGCAATAAAGGCTTTAAATGCAAAGAACTCGAGCATTCACCATCATCATTCTCCTCTTCACCGACAAGTTTGCCTTGACTTTCCTCGGTTGGTTTTGAGGTTTTAGAGGGGTTAGGTTTGCCATGTAGCTTCCAACAATTGTCCTTGGTGTGATTTGTGCGCTTGCGCAGTGATCACGTAATGCCTTTCCAAATTTTCTCAGTGGGCTTCCTGTAAGTCTCATTAACCTTTGAGGCAAGACTTTCAGTAGGGTTGTCACAGAGGAAGTTCAAAGAAAGATCACTTTCCTCCTCAAGCTTCCTCATGTTTGACCTCAAAGAAACATGGATTTGAGATTTGGAAGAGGTTTAGTAGCAAGAATTCTACCTCCGACATCATCAAGAGTAGGATTCACCCAAGAAGGAATTTAAATACTCTCTTTTCTCAATAATGTCTTTAAAGAGTGCAAGATCTTTAACATCATTCCAGGGTGAGTTTCCAACATATCTAGGTGTTGCCATGCCTTAGATAGTTGATTAAAGTATTGAGTTACGCATATATCCCTTGTCTCAATTTTGAATCTGAGCTTGAGTTCATAGACTTTATGTATTGTCCTTTTGAGTAAAGGTCTCTGGCATTGTCCCGCATTTCCTTAGCAGTTGTCATACATCATGAAGTTCTCACTGATCTCTTTGTCATGCACCTCGTGAGGATGGTCATGACTTGGTTATTTTCTCGGTCCCATGCTTCAAACTTGGGGTCGGCCAAAGCAGGGCAGTGTTTGGAACCAGCATGTATATCCCATCTTGCCTCGGCCGAGAGATATACATTTTCATAGACCTTGACCATAACAAGTAATTGTTACCATCAAGTTTATGATTTGTAAAAGAACAAGAAATTGGCTTATCCCATCTCTCACGAGGCAATTGTGAGTCTCATCAAGAAGATGAAACATCGATAATGTTGACATTTTTCCTCAAAAGAATTGAGTTTTGCAAATGATTTTTAGAACTCAAGAAGTCTCTCGATACCATGAAGAGAGTTTGAGAATGTGTTAACACAAGAGTAAACTTCAACTTATCTTTTATTCATTGATAATGAAGGAGTATAAATAGATACAATTTGAGAGAGACTAGCTAGCTAGGGCGGCCACTTGAGTATGTAGATGTGGGCGGCACAAAAGCAAAAAGTAAAAGTACAATCTATGTCTATGTCTATGACATAAAGTAAACTAGAGTTTGACATATTAATTGTTTATAT
>CM047805.1:111136995-111397045 GCA_026214975.1 Gentiana macrophylla
CAACTGGAAAGGTAAACCTATCTATTTGAACTAATATGTCCTTTAAGATCCCCGAGGCTTTCTTAGAGATCGATCAAATGAACCGCAAGTTCATGGTCGTGGGTTCTAAGACTTTGTAAACCCAAACGCTTGCACACGAGACAATGGCATCAAGTCGATAGATGCGCCCAGTCACATAAGGAATTTGGGAAGACTAGGCCTCCCATCCGCAATGTGAGCACAAATTTCCTGGTCGCTTCTCTTGATTGGTAAGCTTTCATTATTGACCGAGAGAACATTCCTTACCAACCGCTTGGTCCATTCCTCGCTAACTTCTTCTTGGAAGATACAACATCCTTGATGAACTTTGTATACTTAGGCATCTCGACCAAGACCTCGGATAATGGCAGATTCACAGAGTATTTTTCGTAAGGTTGAGCACCTTCTCGTACTTTTGTCTTCAACCAATGGAATGTTGCTCTTCCTCGGTGGAAACGGAAGCTTCTTCAGATCACTCTCGGAAAAGACTCTCTTTGAGGATGTGCGGATAGCTTTGTCTTCCAAATCCTTCCACCGAACCGTCTTTTGAGAGGCTTTCGTAGTCGTGGATCAGCCACCGACTTTCTTTCCTTTTTCATCCTCAAGGGGTCACCACTTGAGGATCTCCAACTTGTTCATCCTCGAGGGAACAACACACGAGGATTTGCAACCTTTCACCTATCGTGGATCGCCACTGAGTACTTGCTTGCGCCAAGGGATGATGGGTGCTCAACTTCCCTCCCGCCTTATCAATGGCGGGAGGGCTAGTGGTTTCACTGAAACCCGGGGGACCACTCACCGTGTACCACTTCTTAAACTCATTGTCTTCGCCTCCTCTTGTCCATAATGCGTTGTTGGTACGAGGTCGGTGCATTGGCTCTTTGCTCAAATCGGCCCGAGAGCAACATGACCACCCTTAGGATTTTTCTCGGTAAAATCGGGCGGATGCCTGGGGGGTCTTGATGCTAATTGCTCACCAATTTGCCTGATCTGTCTCTCAAGATTCTTATTGGTACTCATTAGAGCTGAATATTCTTGTTTTGCTCTTCTTTGAATGAGTTCCATTCAAATTTTAAGATCATTTGAATTCGAGGGACTTTGAGAGTGTTGGAAGTTTGAAGAGTATGGTTTGTCAATGATTTTGAAAATTAAATTGGAATTAGAAGGCCAATTCTGATTGAATCTTTGTGTCTGGCTGGAAAAATTTGAGTTTTGGTTTTGAGCGGGACCAGGGTTCTTATTGAAACTTGAATTCGAATTAAAACTCGAATTCGGATTAAAATTGGAAGCTTGATTGAACCCTTGGTTCTGGAATTGATTCTGGCCAGATGGTTGATTAAACCTTTGGGTGTTCTGGCCATAGAACGCATTTACTTCAGCATTCTGCCCATTCATAGGACAGAATCTGGAAGTATGCCCCATATTATCGCAGTTTTGGCATTGGACCTGAGTGTACTGTCCATCTACATGGACAGTATTGACTTGGTATGAAGAATTGGGGTTTAATTGACATTGGCCATTTACGTGACCAGTCTGACAGCAAGATTCGCAATACAGAACCTGAGGGTTCTGCGGAAACGAAGGAGTCTGATTAGTAGGGTTTGGAGTTTGAGGATTGGCCATCTGCCTCTGCAGCATGGCAATCAGACTTTGAACATTGACTTCCTCCACTTTAGGGGGAGGAGGAGCTTGAATTGCCTGATAGGATGGAGCATAGTTATATTTGGCAATGTCTTCGAACAATGCCCATCCTTCGTCTGGAGTCTTCTTCAGAAACGTCCCGCCAGATGAACTATTGACCATGCCCTTAGTGAGCTCGGTCAATCCGCTAAAGAAAGTGATGACTAACCTCTCCAAAGGCAAGCCATGATGGGGGCACTTTCTAAGAAGAGATTTATACCTCCTCCAGGCCTCGAAAAACGATTCATTTTCCTTCTGAGAAAATGTGAAAATTTCATTTAAGCAGTGGGCCGTCTTAGAGGTGGAAAATATTGACTCAAAAACTCCTTCTCGAGTCCAAATTCCATGTGAGTGATGGATTCGGGGAAGAGAGTGATACCATTCCTTCGCCTCCTTTTAAGGAAAAAAAGGAAAAAGTTTGAGCTTGATAGCATCCTCACTTACACCTTGGATGCGGTAGTACCGCATATCTCTAAGAACGTGTGTAAGTGGGTATGCGGATTTTCTCGATTGGTAGCCAGAAAATTGATGCATCTTTGCATCATCCGGATAAGCCCTGGCTTGAGCTCGAAGTTTGAGCGAAGAATGGCGGGCAAGACTATAGCCGGGTTGACGGTGATCGCACCAGGCATGGCGTAGTCTCGCCAACGCGTCGTCGATCCTCTCTGCTTGCCATTATTACTATTTCTTCGATTTCTTCTTTCAACTTTTGTTCAATTTCTTGGTTGGCTGAGCCTTCTTCGTCCGAAGGATCGGTGAAACGAAGTTTCCGCCTGTTGGGTCTGACTATGGTCCGCTCGAGGTCAGGTGTAAAGAGTAATGGCCCTTTCTGACTTCGAGTTTGCATAAACCGAATCCCAACTCTATTGAACAAACCTGAAAACTACGAAATTAAAACTTAAACTACGAAAAGGGAACCTAAGAATCTATCTAAAAGGTTTGAAATCTAGAACTATTATCAAGACCTAGGAAAAAGAAAGAAAGAGGAAAAGAGCAGACGGACGGGCGTCCAAAAATATGGACGAAGGCCCGCCAGGTTTCGAACGCAGACGGGCGTTCAACGTATGAACGCTCGTCGATTTTTCAGAATTTTGGACGGGCGCCCAAATATATGAACGCTGTCTGAGGTCAAGAATTGATCTGAGATTGAAATTTTACAGATGGACGGGCGTTCATAGGCATGGACGCTGCTCATATGCAAAATTTCCCAGAAATGCAAAACGATTTCCAAAACAAGAGATAGAAGTAAAGAAAACAGAGCAGAAAAACAAGGAAAAAGAACTAATCACAAAACAGAACTTTAACCCTAATCCAAAACACTAAATTCCTAACTACTTAAAGGTTAAATCCTCTAGAAATCGACCTAAAAACAAGGATTAAAATGCAGAAAATAGAAAGAAAATCGCGAAAAAGCAGAAAAACAAAACACACACAAAAACAAAACTAGGCAAACCGTCCGGTTCCCGGCAACGGCGCCAAAAACTTGTCCCGGATTTATCTAATGCAAATAAACAAGTGATAATATTTATAAACCGGTTAACCTCAAGTATAAGGATCGTAGTACGAGGTTAATGCCGGGTCGATCTTACGGGGAACTAGATTTAATGTTAACCTAGCTTTTGTTTTTAATTAATTTATTGTCACGATTATTAACCTAACGAATAACTAACTAAAAACAAACATGCGAAAATAACTAGACAGAGGAGATTAATCCAATGCTAGGAAAGATTGAAAGCGATAAAATAAACTAAAAGTGCGAGAAAATAGATTAACAAATCTAAACTAAACTATGAGGATTGTAAATCAAGTTTATAAAAGACAAACGAGGATTGATCCACCTATCAACATGCATTGATCTCCTATCTCGATTTTACGTGGTATTTAATTAGGTTGTGATTTACCTTACCTAAACATGAACTCCTAATTCCTTGGGCAGTTCATCTATTAACCTAGTATCTTCCAATACTAGATTAACACGTTAAAGAGATCAAAGGTGCCAACTTTTACGTTAACGATCTAGTTTTTAGACTTACTAACTTCCGTTAATGTAAATCTAATGAACTATTCTTATCTATGTTGATCTATGCTATTCAAGATTTCCATCAAACAATAACATATCAAGCACACAACATATCTTCCAATATAATTGCGTTAAAACAAAAATATGCATAGATAAGAAACAACCGTAATAAATACTCACAGTAAAAGTCGAAATAAAGAAATCAATTCACGTTGATGGCTTCACAACTCTCGTTTGGTGGAAGTTTTAGCCTCTGAACATCCTCAGCAACCCAGAAAAGCAGAAAAATGACATAAAACTAACCTACTTTGATCGAATTTAAAGTTGCATAAAACTGGAAATAAAAGTGTAAAAAACGCAGCCAAGGCCGCCCCTAGGGTTTAGGGTTTAAGTTGTAAAATTCGTGTTCTCAATGTGTGAAAATAGGCGTGTATTTATAGAAGATTAAGTCGGTTTCACTAAGTCGGCGGACGGACGCCCGCGTCATCAATGGCGGCCGCGTCATTATTTTGAACTCCTCGGCCGCCCGCTCAAACTCCGTTCAAACTCTCTCAGTATCAAGATTGTTTCACCTGGACGCCGTTCGATATTTCAGACGCTGTTTGATATGGACGGAGCATGGACGTTCGCCATCATGACTTGAATGCGATTTTTGCATCTTTATCTCTTTCTTCAATTCACTTCATCATTATCTCTTCCTTTAATCTTTTAGCTCGAATTTTAAACCTTTTTTATCATCATTTGAGCACAAATGAACATACCTATAATACATGGAAAACATCGCAAAACGTAATAAAGTCCAATTAATTAGAATTCATGAATGAAAACACATAATTTATTCAATATTGCGAATAAGTCCTTAAAACCCAAGTATGCTCAATATTTCCATATGAGGGCCATTTATTATGCAATCAATCCAATTAAAAGGGAAAATATATAAAATATATCATAATAAAGCATAGATTTTCACCCTTAACAATAGCTAAGGTCACAACTATTAGAACACACTAGAATTTGATGCATCTTTGAAGTGGAACATACATCAAATGGATGTCACTATAATGCCTTCTTTCATGGAGAGTTGGATGAGGAAATGCGCATGGAGTTACCTATGGGATTTAAAGAAGACAAACCAAATCAAGTCCGTAGACTCACAAAGTCCTTATATGGTATCAAACAAGAAAGTAGACAGTGGAATTGAAAGTTAATGCAGCTTTGATAAATATAGGATTCATCCAATCCAATCATTGGCACAGTCTATTTACTAGAGGCACAAGTGCCGCTTTCATAGCACTATTAGTATATGTTGATGACGTTATAGCCCCTAGTGCTTCTATGGGTCATGTCAATGAAGTAAAACATATTCTGCACAACAAATTTCAAATCAAGGATATTTGTGAACTTAGGTATTTTTTAGGCATTAAAGTTTCCAGATCAGAGAAAGGTATCTTCATCAATCACAGGAAGTATGCCTTAAATTTGCGAGAGGAATATGGTTTTCAAGAGGCTAAGAAAGTAAACACACCAATGAACTTTAAACAGGAGTTTGAGCATAAGAGACTATGAACTTCTATCAGACAACAGTTTGTATTGGACTCTGGTAGGAAAACTTATTTGTTTATCCTTCACCGGGCCTCGCATAGCTTGTGTAGTACAACAACTAAGTAAGTTTCTCTCAATCCTACAGTAATTCAAATGCATGATGTACAAAGATTATTCAAATGCCTGGAAAACAATCCTGGACAAGGTCTATCAATTGCAGCAGACAATGGTTTTGTCTTAAACGGTTACACAGATTCAGACTGGGCTGGTTGCGTAGATTCTAGAAAGTCTATTTCAGGATACATTATGTTCCTTGGATTAACACTAGTCTCACTAAATATATATATATATTATGCAACTCTAACTATGTTACTGATTAATAAAAGGCGATGACCAAAAGACGATTCCTCACACACACAAAAAATGATAAAATAATATATATTTAGATCATTATTCTGACTTAATTTCGGTCAGAAGTTAAGTATTTTCTAGACCAAATAAAAAAACATATTTCATATACTCTGGCTCAAATTTGGACAAGAAAAATTCAACATTCGGCCTAAATTTGAGTCAGAATAAATATGCACGTAAAATTGAAGGACAAAGTTGGAAAAAAGTACGAGCGTTAAGATATTTTGTTGTGTAAAAATATATTCACTAAAAGAATGCATCTATATATCATATTCTTTTTGAGATTTTATAATAAAACCTAAATTTTATAAATTGACACCATTTCTCTTCTACAAGCAGAAGCTAATTATAACCAATTAGCCGGCAAAATTAGGATTTTAGTCCTCTAAGTTGGCCTATTTTGGATTTTAGTCCTGCTCCGGTGAGAAAAATAGTCCTCTAAGTTGGCTTTTTTTGGATTTTAGTCCTATCCGCGGATATTCTTGTTGGCACGAGAATAGTTTAAAATTGATGGATTCGCACGTGGATCCTACATGGCTTGTGGTAAATTTCTCCTACCTAAAAATAAAAAGTTGCAGGAAGAAGGATTCGAACCATGCGACAGCAGAAAAACCAATGACATCCAATCCAGCTATAACTTCAATATGTATACTATGACACAAGTAATTACTTATGCACAATAACATTCTTCCAACATTGTATGTGCCTAATTTAAATAAACTTATTTACAAAATTAATTTAACCGTAGATGATATATATATATAAGAGCTCTTGCATAATGTTTTTTTATAACCTATTATTCTTCTTCTTATTATTATTATTAATGTAAGTCGACCTCACATTACCAGAAGAGTAATAATTATAAATTTTTTTCTTATCTTACTATTAATTTGTATATATTCAGTCAAATTTTTTAATATCATAATTATTACATTAATTAATGATAATCAAATTGTATATCAAATACTATAGTCTTTTTTTAGAACCATACATTATAGTCTAATATATTTAATCACTGTGTTTCAAAAAAAAATTAATCACTTTATTAATGTATATGATAATTCTAAATCCACTTACATTTAGGGACGTAGATAGTATTTTTTTTTTTTTTTTTCAAAGAACTACATCAAATTAACATGGAAAATTAAACTAAAAGGAAACCATATTATGCATAAGTAATAAATCTTGTCATAGTATAAACATTAAAGTTGTGGCTTAGATGGCAAAGTACTTGATGGTTTACACTAGGACGCCTGTTCGAATCCTTCATTCATCAAATTTTTATTTTTAGTAAATGGGGTAGAAATGGGACCCACCGCCACGTAGATCCAACATGGCATATGATGTGGCGTCTATATAAGTTATTTTTGATGATTCCGGTGTCCAGACAGCATAAACCGGCGGATAGGACTAAAATCCAAAAAAAAGCCAACTTAGAGGACTATTTTCCTCACTGGAACAGGAGCAGGACTAAAATCCAAAATAGGCCAACTTAGAGGACTAAAATCCTAATTTTGCCCCAATTAGCCCCTACCCCTTCTCCTCAAATTCAAAGACACAAAAAGCATCAAGAAAATGCGCCATGTTAAAGCCTATCTGGATCGCCGCTACATTATTAGAGAAAGAAAGCATGATTAATACTAAAGGAGAAAGCAGCACAACAGCAAACCAAGGTGACCCAAATGGACAAATGATGCATCATCATCATCATCATCAATCATTAGACAAATCAGTAGGCTTACAGTTTGCACCTTTATCTCACCATTTTCATCCATACATATATTAGGCTTACAGTTCCTAAGAGAAACCAAACTCATCACATGATTCATAAGCACGATAGTATCTATTCCTCAATGCCCTTGTTGTACCAAGTTTCAGATTGCATACAAAGAGCGATTTTTTTACTTTCATATTCAATAACACAATAACAGTAACAGTATCACTGTAACAGTGTCACATGAACAGTATCACAGTATCACAGTAATAGTATCAAATAAAATTGCTGATTCCTCATGGCTCATTTTCTTTTCTTGTCCTTGGTAGTATTTCTCAATGCCATTTCTCTTTTGATTAAATTGCTGATACAAAATTAAAATTGGAAGAAGTATCAATAGAATTTTAAGCCATACTCTGTCTCATTGAAATGGTGTTATTTCATTCAATATTATCGAAAATGGTTTTTTTCGATGGATTGGACAAATTATGTTTGCCTATGATATTTGTGTTCTGACAAACTGATTATGTATTTGATTGATTTTCTTCAAGAAAAGAAGATGCAAATATCCAAGTATGCAAATAAGTTCCTTGAATACAATAATGTCCCAGAATCTCTATTCAAACACAAACACCACCAAGTTATCTAGCCAAAAAAAAAAGTGCTATACATATATATAACTAAAGCCGCAAGTACCAACCTCATAGTTCCTATTACATAATCTGAATGTATTTGACTGGTTTTTGTTTTCTATTAAGTAAATATTTACACATGCCTACTGGAAGCACAAGCACAATATAATGTGAAAACTAAGCCACAATCTCCCTTCGAACGGATGCGAAATTAATTCAACTAACTTAGACAATCTCCCTTTCAAAAGATACAAAATTAATTCAGGTTTTAGGTCTTCTCCGACATACCTCGCGACAGTCCTCTTGAAGGCGCCGGAGTCAAACTTCTAGGAAACACGAATTCCGATTCTGATTGCAAAGACTTTCCTCTGTCGACATTGATTTCAGCTTGAGGTTTCTCCATCGACATTGATTCACATAGAGAATGAATAATAAGAGTATACGAACTCGCATTGAATCAGCAAATGAGTTCACCGAGTTTAGATTGAAAGTTTTGAACCGACGAAGAACCGACGCCGGAGAATCGACGGTGGTGGTGGCGGCGGAGAATGCAGAACCGACGATGGAGAAGAACCAAGATGAAGCAGTCTTGGGGGATTAAATGCAAGACGAGCAGGAGACCCATCGTACATCTCCGACAGTGAAGGATTCGAGTAGGCAGCAGCGTCTGTAATTTAAAAAGATATACGGATGCAATACTAGGGGTAATTTAGTCCAAAAATGGAATTATTTTGTCCTTATTGCAACTAAAAAAGGAGCGTGAAACAAAGCTTAATTAAGGGGGGAAGGGTGTATTTATCCCAAATTTTTTGTTAAAAAAACGGAGGAAGTATATTATACCGAACGAAACCATTAGATGAAGTTGTTAAGTTAATGACTCTTGATGAGTCAGAAATAGAAATTGAAATGGTAAATCGACCAGAATTAAGTACAATTCTTGGAATAGAAACCATTAATGTAGTCGAACAAGTTTCAACTACACAACATAATCCTGAGAAAGATTCTAAGGATGAACCTATAGAAACTTTCAAGGTAGGTAAAGAAGAAGAATGAGACTACTCCGCTTCTAAGGAAGAAGTACCCTCTGACTCTTCTAAGAAAAGAAAAGGGCTTGAAAAACCCAGTTTCTTTAATACGAGTTATCTTAGAGCCCAAGGTGTATCTAAGGATACATGAATCAATTCTTAACATAGATTGTCAAAATAATAGAAAACAACTCATAGATAAATGAGCTACAGAATTAAGTTTGATTATTCAAACTAATAAAGAAGTATATTTTTAGGTTCCCAACTTTGACTCTCAACCTACTGAAAATCAAAGCCTTTTTATCCTAGAATGTCTGAGTAATCCTCTTATAGTGAGGATTTAGATGAAAGTATAGTTATGTATAAATTCTAAAGTAGTATGTTTGTATTTTGTTTAACTATGAAATAAAATCCTTTTTAATTTTTCTTTTTATATACTCTTCAAATCTTTTGAAACCTTAGGAGTCATCTGAGAACCTGGAGTGGCTGAATCGACATCGGTTGAGTACCGCCAGGCAAGAGGCCGTAAGGTAAAGTGACCACCGTCGTTGCCATTGGTGCTGATACACCTAAGTCTAGGGGCTTTGAGAGTTATATTGTTTGAAAATTTAAAAATGCATTTATTTCTTGATATAAGTAATAAATACATTCATAAAATGACATGAATTTATAAAAACTTGTGATTAAGATCTATATACTCGCTATGATTGCTTAACCTTTCTACTTTAACGCTTACTCCGCAACCCCCTAAAAAATCATGGTATCAGAGCCTTGTTATAAAGACTCAAAATATGGAATAAAAATCCATAAAAATGAAAATAGATCCTTTGGATCAAACAGATCTTCAAGATCAAGAAGAAATTGAGAATAAACCTTCTCAAATAATCTTCAATGAATCCACAAGTGGATTCAACGCTAAGATAATAATTCAGCAAGAAATAATAACAAAAATCGATGCATGTAAGCTAAGTCTTAGAACCGAAAAGATATTTAAGGTACCCAGTATCATACTCAAGAAATACATGTAGACATCAAAGATGTCTCTGGTGCAGTATATCTACCCTTACTAACTAAGGAAGATATAAGAAAGAATCTAGAGAAAATAGATTCTAAAACCAGATCAAAAATTTCTATGGTTCATCTTGGTGCCATGAAAATTTTAATAAAATCTGAATTTCAAGCGGGTATATATACACCCATTAAACTAGCGTTAATTGACAATAGAATTAACGATAGAAAAGATTGTGTGCTAGGAGTTGCTAAGGGCAACCTCGCATATAAAAAGTTTATGTTTACAGTCTATCCTAAGTTTGGACTTATAGTTTAGAAAGTAAAAACTTAGACAAAGTTATATCTTTAATTCATCACTTCGAAAGAGAGTGAATGAAGGAGATAAAGCCTTCAATGTAACTTACCTAGTAAGTTATGCCTTAACCAATAGTCATTATAACATTGACTATAGAAAGAAAGAATACATCGAAATTGATGATGTTTTCTCTAAAATTGGAACTATTCAAGAGAGACAATTCTCATAAATAAGTTTTGATAATTCTTGGGCAATAGATATTACTAAAGGAAAAAAAAATTTAGGATCTTAAGAAAATCCTAAAATCCAAGGAACAAGGTTTTATGTAGGAGCTTCTTCAAGAAGAAGTACTTCAACGGAACCTTCAAATATCGAACTTCTAAGATCTATGTCTAGAAGAATAGATATACAAGAGCAGAAGCTTAAAGATATTTGTGGTTAAAACTCAACATGAGTGTGAGTTTAACAACAATTAATAAAACTGTAAATCTTCTTAGAGAAGAGAATAAAGTCATATTAAAACAATTAAAAGACATTCAAGATAAAATGTCATTTAATGCTACTAGAAACACTCTAGAAATAGAGCTAGCAGCAGCCAAAGTAATAAAATAAGTAAAAGAGAAAATTAATGAATTCTCTTGTATAACGGTAGATACATCTACTGCAAATACTTATACATCAGCTTTCCCAGAAGATGGAAAGTATAGTTATCCCAACTATAACATGGGAAACGAAGAACTTGGTTCAAGTGTTAATCCAAATACTTTAAAATGGCCTTTTGGACTAAATGAATCTAAGTGAAAAACTAGAAGATTACTTCTGGAACCATCTTACTGAGGATGATTTCATCCTAGATGGACAAAACACTTCACCATTAGATGAAGTTGTTAAGTTGACTCTTGATGAGTCAGAAATAGAAATTGAAATGGTAAATCGACCAGAATTAAGTAAAATTCTTGGTATAGAAACCATTAATGTAGTCGAAAAAGTTTCAACTACACAACATAATCCTGAGAAAGATTCTAAGGATGAACCTACATAAAATTTCAGGGTAGGTAAAGAAAAAGAAGTAGACTACTCCGCTTTTAAGGAAGAAGTACCCTCTGATTCTTCTAAGAAAAGAAAAGGGCCTGAAAAACCAGTTTCTTTAATACGAGTTATCTTAGAGCCTAAGGTGAATCTAAGGATACAAGAATTTATATTCTTAATATAGATTGTCAAAAGAATAAAACATCTCATAGATAAATGGGCTACAGAATTAAGTTTGATCATTCAAACTAATAGAGAAGCATATGGGAAACCTAAAAATATACTTCTTTTAGTAGAACATAAAACCGCTGGAATCGTTCAATCATTTGTTAAAGCAACAAACTGGTTAGAAATTCCATCTGAAAATATGTTTGAAACTATCATCGATAGTTTTTATACTATGTTTTTAGGAATCAATTATACTGCTGATAAAGCAAATGAGATTCTTAAACAACAAGAAAAGTCTAGAAATCGCCTTATCAAATTACAGATATGTGACATTTGTAAATTAGATGAATTCACTTGTGATTTTGAGATAAATTTTTATAATCTTCCACAAACTGAATACGGTGGATTTATAAAACAATATTTGGCTAAAATCCCAATTGTAGGAGAAAAGTCTCTTCAGAGATTTACTACAAAAGCAACAGGAGTTAACCTCTTTAGCTTAGGCCTTGCAAAGAAAATTGTAAAGGAAGAAATTGCAAAGATCTGTGATCTTTCCAAACAACAAAAGAAATTGAAGAAATTCAATAAGAAATGTTGTAAAGATATTTTAGAACCATCCACTGAATATGGATGCGAAGCAAAAAGTTATTCTAAAGAAAGCTTTAGAAAACCAAAAACATTATAAGAATAAATATTCTTACAAAAAGAAAAATAAAAGGTTTAAATCTAGAAAATACTTTAAACCATGTCAAAAAATTAAAAATACTGACAAACAGCATGAAAATGCTGACAAAAAGAAATTTTGCCCTAAGGGTAAAAAGAATTGCAGATGTTGGATCTGTAACATAGAGGGTCATTATGCAAATGAATGCCCTAATAAACAACAATATCCCCATAAAGTAAAATTTATGGAAGAAATTGTTCAAATAGGATACGATCCTATAGAGGAAATATATGAATCTCTAGAAGAGGTTTATATGAATAAAACTCTAAGTATTCATCCAATGAATACAATTCAGAGGATTCAGAATAATTTAAACATTCAGAAAATTTCCTGGGATGATTTAAATACGGAAACAGCAATGTCTAACAACATTACTAATCCGAATTCTATTTATGTCAAAGGACAATTAAAGTTCTCTGGATATAAACAGATAAATTTACATTGTTATGTAGATACAGGTGCTAGTCTGTGCATAGCATCAAAGTTTGTTATACCAAACGAACATTGGGAAAATGCACCCAATACTATTAAAGTAAAAATTGCAAATAGGGAAGTTGTACATATTTCTAAAGTCTGTAGAAATCTTAACATTAAGATGGCAGGAGAAATATTTCACATTCCTACAATTTACCAACAGGAAACATGTATGGACCTAATCCTTGGTAATAATTTCTGTCAATTGTATGAACCATTCACACAATTCACAGATAGAATTATTTTTACCTTAAATAATCAACCAGTAATTATAGGTAAAATAAGAAAAGCTATTACCATAGCACAAAAAGGATTTTTAGAATCTATGAAAAAGAATTTGAAGACTCTAAAACCAGCACCTATCAATGTCAGCCCTGACAAAATCACATTTTTAGATGGGGGATGATAGAAGAATGTAAATCTGAACAAGATTTAATCAAGAAAATGAAAAATTCACAAAGATTAAAAACTTGTTAGAAAAAGTTTGTAGTGACAATCCTATAGACCCTAAGAAGTCTAAAAATTGGATGAAGGCTACTATAAAACTTATTGATCCTAAAACTATAGTCAAGGTTAAACCTATGATTTATAGTCCACAGGACAGAGAGGAATTTGGTAAATGAATTCAAGAATTATTAGACTTAAAAATAATTAAGCCTAGTAAATCACCTCATATGTCTCCAACTTTCCTTGAAGAAAATGAAGCTGAGAAGCGAAGAGGAAAAAAGAGAATGCTTGTCAACTATAAAGCCATTAATACGGAAACTATAGGTGATAGTCACAATCTACCCAATAAAGATGAACTTCTAACTCTTATAAGAGGGAAGAAAATCTTTTGTAGTTTTGATTGCAAATCTGGTTTCTGGAAAGTATTGTTAGATGAAGAATCACAATTATTAACTGCCTTTACATGTCCACAAGGACATTATCAATGGTTTGTTTTACCCTTTGGCTTAAAACAAGCACCATCTATATTTCAAAGGCATATGCAGAATGCATTCAGATCTTTCGAAAAGTTTCTTTGTGTTTATGTAGATGATATACTTATCTTCAGCAACAAAGAAAAAGAGCACTATTTGGATGTTGCGATAGTACTTAAAAAATGTGAAGAATTAGAAATAATTCTATCCTTAAAAAAGACACAGCTCTTTAAGACAAAAATTAATTTTCTAGGATTAGAAATTGATCAAGGTCATCATTGTCCTCAAAATCATATTTTGGAACATATACATAAGTTTCCAGATATGATTGAAGACAAAAAACAACTACAAAGATTTTTAGGAATTTTAACTTATGCTGAAAGTTATATCCCTAAGCTTGCTGCAGTTAGAAAACCTTTACAGGTAAAACTCAAAGACAATGTTCTTTGGGAATGGAAAGATTCTGACACATCTTATGTAAATAAGGTTAAGAAGAATCTAACTAGCTTTTCAAAGCTATATCATCCTTTACCAGATGATAAACTGATCATCGAAACCGATGCATCAGATGAATTTTGGGGTGGAATCCTCAAAGCAAAAAACACTGGACAAGAGTTAATTTGTAAGTATACTTTTGGAAGCTTCAAAAAGTCTGAAAGAAATTACCATAGTAATGAGAAGGAATACCGAGCGGTAATTCGAGTCATTAAAAAGTTTAGTGCTTTTCTTACTCTAGTTAAATTCTTAATTAGGACAGATAACAAAAACTTTACATACTTTTTAAAAACTAAATTAAAAGATGATAACAAACAAGGTAGACTTGTGAGATGGCAGATGTGGCTATCAAGATACTGCTTTGAAGTAGATCACATTTCAGGTAGTAAAAATATATTTGCTGATTTTTTAACTCGTGAATATGCAGGTTGAAAAATAGAAGAATCTCCTATTAGAGATAAAGGGGTAAAACCCATGGACTAATTTTCCTTACAGGATTCTAGAAATGGAAGAATTAAAGAAGCTAAAGCTTCAGAAGGAAATCATGGAAATGGAACTTCAAGTTCTTAACATGAAAATAAGTTTACTTGAACAGGCATCAAGTGAACCACAAAAGGATATTAACAATCCTTGCACTAGCAATAGTTGCGAATTGTTTGCTATTCCGATGCAAACGGCAATCGGTAAAGAATCATCAAATCCGTTGATTCCTAGCATCTTGGAAAAAGATGTAATAGATGTACAGACATTTACAAATTTGGTTAAGCCTACAGATTTTATCTCGGGTTTTAGACCAAATACTCAAGACGTTTCAGGTCATGATAAGGCTATTCAACAGCCAAAATCTTCAGATTATTATGTTGTGTATAATGGTCCTTTTGCAGGTATTTATACATCATGGGAAGCTGCAGAAAAGGCAACAAAAAGAGTTTCTGGTGTCAAACACAAGAAATTCGAAACACTTCAAGAAGCAAAAGTTTCTAGAGAAATATTTGCAAGAGAGCACATGATACCAGCTCCAAAGCTAATATCTAATTCTGATTTCTTAAAGGCCACCTTTACAGAAATTTTAAAATCCGAAAAGAGACCCAGTACTATGGTTTCATTAGGAAGAGTTTCAATCCCTAAAAAGATTGAAAAGAAAGTTGTCATCAAGCTTGATTTCGAGGGATTATCTTATCTCTTTAGACATGCAAGAACGGCAAATGAAGAACATTTCATCGAAGAAAATCTCCTCACAACGGACAGCGATTCAATTAGTCTGTTCAACTTTATTGGAGGTGCAGACCCAAAAATGGTGTATGAAGCCTTTTCATATGGATTAGTTAGGATGATCTATCCTAGCAAAAAACTTTTGGAAATTTCTATGTTTCCAGAAGAAATTAAAAAGGCAATCAAAAATTTTAGAACCAAGGTTGTCAAAGAAGCAGATCGGGCTATATTTCTAAAAATCTATAGCAGTTTGCCAGAATGGAATGATGGGAAAATTCAACTACCATATCATTTCATCGAAATTGGAATTTCCAATGAAGAAACGAGTTATAGACCTTCAAAGGTTATGGAAGCTAGTTTCTCTCACTATGATATTGAACATATCAATATCACCAGATTCAAAATCATTGTTGACAAAATCCTCAAAATCAACGATGATTCGAAGATCAAGGTAAATTATCAAAGCTCTCATATTTTGATAATTTCAAAAACCTATAAGAAATTGCAGGAAGAAGACATGGAGAAAGTTCTTCAATTTGAAAAATTGTTCAAAAATGGACAAATAATGAGCTGGCACAATGACAAAACTTGTGATATGCTTCGACAAGCTTTTACAAAAGCTAAGGTGGAATACAATTGCACAAGATGCTCTGGATCCCACCATAAAGAAAAAGAAATCCCCCATCTAAAAATGTGATTTTGTCATGCTTCAAATTTCTTCTCATCCTACATGCAAAGACATTTAAAAGCAATATGTTACTTGAAATTGTTAATTTCCCGGTCGTTAGTTTTTTTTTTTATTTTTTTATTTCATGGAACTCTATTTTTTTTTATCTAATTTTTTTGAGCAGGTGAAAGAAGATTAACGTTGAACAGAGAAAGTCTCATAAGTTGTAGTATTTGGTAGAGGCATGCCAGCATCTGCACCTAACATGACAAACAAGGGCCCCAATATATATGAATCCAATCTTTTTGGTGAACAAAACTGCCCGGGGGAATTCCACTAGACTCCTTATTAATTAGTTTTCTCTTGTTCTAATCATATTGCTATTTGCTAATGTAACATGACATCAGTGGGCGGATCCAGAAAAGTTTTTCAGCGGGGTCTGAAATATTTTTCTATAGATAAAATGTAGAATTTTATTATTTTTAACGGGATCTGAAATATTTTTCTATAGATAAAATATAGAGTTTTATTATTTTTAACGGGGTCCGCGGACCCCATTTACTTACATGTGTGTCCGCCATTGATGACATCTCGTTCGCCTTAGTTGGAAATAGTGTATTCGGCACATGACTTTTATAATAAATCATGAAATTCATGTCGTATCAGAGTAACAAAAAAGACGTATAAAAAAAAGAAATACCCGAGGCTTGGGAAAGATACCCTCGGTGTCTTAGTACTATTCGCGGCAAAGTAGGCTTCATTGTCCGCGAACTATCTGCACCACATAAGTGCAAAAAACATATCAGAAGTACAACTACTTTCAAACTAGTATCTGTTGTGGTAGAGGGTGTGGTCGAAAATAATAAATAATTTCATTTACGGGCAACATCACGAAAATCCAACGGGGTTCACAATATAACAATAAGACTCAATAAATAAGAGTCATGTACATGTGGATTGAGTGTATGCTGAGCTACCTTAAACATCGAGTACGTTGTGAAATTGACAATTCGGGATCTTACACTACCATTAGCTCCCCGGAATTCTTAAAGTGTGACCGTCTGATCCAGGTTGTCGATGTTAGACACCTTTGTGCATGGCCGCACGTATATATGTGATGAGATCACATAAGGACTAGACCGATTCGACATGATAATCTCATACTAAGTTCTTAACGAGAGAATCTAATTAAATATTAGATGACTATTTATGGATTTGATCTTACACAAGAGATAGCCTTCAGATCTTTTCCCTTGGCGATGTGTTGTTTTCATTGAATAAGTGCTCCTGCGAACTCCTTGATTCAGTTCTTCAGTGATCTCTTGAACTCCTTTGAAAGTTTGAATTAAATTTATGAATCAAACTTTATCAGGGGTCCCCTAAGTGTCTTCTCTCATTTACTCAAAAACCTTTGTCACTGTACAGTCCCATTTCCAAACTATATATTGGGCTTCCTTACAATACCATGAGGGGAATTTTCATCACCTTTCAGTATTGAACTAAAGTTTCTTCTACTTTTCCAAACTTGAACACTTCCTAACGATATCTTATTTCATTCTGAGACAGTGAGACCATTTTTTGTTCTTGTTTTGACCTAGTAACTTCTTCGTGGTAAGACTCTTATCCTCCTCTTGGTTTCCCAAGTTGTTCTACCTACTTAGGTGCTCAAATTAGCATCTTTCAATTTTGTGTTTTAATTTAAACAACCATATTATAGTTTTCATGCGAAATGAAAACTTTCTTTGTTTGCAAAACAACTTCTTATGTTAATCTGATCCGTAACGGTTGAGATCTTTTAGCCAAATGTTCTTTCCTCTTCGCATTGGAAGTTCCTAATTCAGTGTTCGCTGTTCTCTGTTGTTATGTTGCATATAGTCACATTGGCACAAGTTGTTTCGGGATTCCCGGAAAGCCTTAAAAACTCGTTGATAGGTACCTACACAGTTCTTTAATAATTCGATCTACAGTAACAGTGGTTGAGATTGATAAGAATTTAATTGTGCAATGAAACGACCCTATAGAGATAGGATTATAGGTTAATTTAGTAATGTGGGAGTTAGGTTTAGCCTGGGTTAAGATTCATATGTGGTGTGAAGGGATTTAGTATTTGGTGTGTTAAGTCTCCTTATGTCCATGAATAACCACTAAGATATAAGATGAATAAGTAGGGCTAAGGGTAATTAATTCATCATAATCATGAAATGTAATACTGGTGGATCAACATGATAAATGCCCTAGTGTGTGGAAGTGGGTCTTTCTGGAGTATTATGATCGGGAATTTCTTACTAAAAGCGGTAAGGTGGTAAGGCGAGGTGATGGCATACAACTAAGATTGATTTGTCAATATCTAGACAATAAGTTGGATGGTGCAGATTAAGTTGAACAATCGGTTGCTTGGAACGGTAATTGAAAAGGGAATGAAGGATGTTTGACCTAGTAGGAGGATGGTCCGGACTTGTAAGCCTTATGGAGACTGAAATGAGTAATGGCACTAAGCTTATGAAAATTCCAAGTAAGCGTGGGCAGTACTTAATTCTGGATCAATACGAACATTAAAGATGGATAATGTGAAGTCGTGATGTCAAGGGCCCTGGAAGTTAAACCACTAAATGATATCAAACGTTTAATGATGGTGAGTAAAGATGATAGACACTTAGGTTTGAAGAGTTGCCAAGTTTTGTTGACGAAACTTCCTTAAAGAGGGAATGGTGTAAGGGCATTCGTAGCAGAAGCCCTATATGGTGCCCTATCCCTAAAATGAAGATAAAAAATAGAGTTTGCCCCAAAATAGCTTCCACAGCAAATCTCTATCCCTATTTATTTTTAGGGATATGAACAGTGCATCCCTACTTGTGGGGATTCACTATTCACGCCCTAAAGATATTTAATTATTAAAAATTATAGGGATATGGATGCTGCTGGAGTGAAATAATAAATATTTAATGTGTATAAATAGGGTTGTGAGGTAGAATATGTATTATTTTATATTATATGAAATGTTATAGGGATAAGGATAGGGATGTTGTTGTGAAGGTTTTTGAATTGAAATGTTGCAAAATAGGGATATGTATTATTTTATATTATTTTAGGGATAAAATTTGGGCCTCTGATAAGAATACCCTAATACCCCTGATTTTGGAGAACGGGTAAAAGAGTAAAAGGGTATTATTTACTAAGCACATAATTATAGCATTTTATTTAATTATCCATTCATTGATTAAAGGATTTAAGTTATTATTTATTTAATGAGATTAATGGTAAGTAGTTATAAAAAGAACCCCTCCCCTTAATCCCCTCACTTTACATGCCAGCTTCAGGAAAATAGATCAGAAATTCAAACTCAAAGTTTTGGGAGAAGAGAGGAAGAAGAAGAAGGAATCTTCACAATTCCATATAATCGAGTCATCGTTTGTACAGACCACAATAGACGATCTTGAACAAGTATCAACAACTTTGCAATTCGTAAGTATTCGTTTTGAACCCTAGTTGGAATATTGAGGAATTATTGGTAAATTGTTAAGTTTTAGGTATTGTAGATTGTTAAAGTAATCGTAGTTGATGTTTAGGTCGATAGGAATTGCATAGAATTCGAGGAATTCACAGATTTTGGTGTTCTCGTGCTCCACCTTTCTCTTTTGGATTTTTCTAGCAATTAATTAAACAATGTAAAGGTTGTTCTAAATCAGTTTTTATTTCATGTTCTTGTTGAAGTTTTGGTATGGCCATGGTGGTGGTCATTATTTGCGGGTTTGAGGATGTTACGGACCTACGGTGTTGTTTAGTGGTGAAATTTGAGTTGAAAATGGGCTAAAATTGTGCAGAAACAAATCTACAACTTTGTAGAAAATTGCCACAGGCGCGAGCCTTTGTTTACCAAACTTCTTGAGTGGGATTTTAGAGTGAAGTGACCGGTGGGTTGATCAGAACTACACAGTTTAGATGTTAGATGTAAACTGTGTGGCCGTGATCAACCCACCGGTCACTTCAGTACATGTGGAGATACTAGGGAAGAACTTCCCGCCCGGACCTGTATTAGGAAATCTCTATAGGCGTGGGCCTCTAGCTAGAGGAGCAGGCTTGCAGCTGCTTTGTTTTAGACATAAATTCTCAAAGATCGGAGGCGCGGGCCTTGAGCAATTTTGAGCCATTTTTCATTTTCTTTTGTATTAAAGGCATGTACATGATGTGTATGTTCATAGGGGACATTAATTGGTACTTGGCAATGTTTAGTATTTGACTTCTATTAGTATCGGCTCAGCACCACAATTGAAACCCTCTGCAGGGAGAAAGTAGAGCACCGAAAGACGTTTATCTAGGCCGTGCGAAATGGTTTACTTAATAGTCATTGATTCCTATGATATGTGCGAGGTAAAAAGGGTTTTTGTTGATGGTTTACTTAATAGTCATTGATTCCAAATTATGATAAGGACTAATGTTTTTAATAGACTAATTTAGGTAGTTTAAAAATAGAATTGCTTAGGACTATATGTCCCTTCTTATAAGGATGCCCATATTTGGGGTAATTTGTGAATCAATTAAAATTTAACCTAGACTATTAGATTAACTTCATAAAAATAGAATTGCTTAGGACTATATGTCCCTAGGATGCCCTATACGTGAATGAACCTAGACTATTAGATTAACTTCATAAAAAACATATGTGATGCGTCTAATAGCTAAAACGTTATAGTTAATGGTAAGACGTGTTTTTGTTTTGCAGTATGAAACAGTCCACAAATAATAGTCCGTGCAATATGAGGTACTGAACATTCCCAGTGCATACCCATCATTCGGACGAAGTGTCATCGGATCATAACGTAGTGAATCCCTAACTGGTCAAAGGTCTTGCAAACAGAGCTAGCGGAGGGGAGTGGACACTTTACAACACATGCGGTAGCACTTGTGAATATATATATATATATATATATATATATATATATATATATATATATATATATATATATATATATATATGTGTATGTCTTTATTCGCACAACAGTTGATCTATTCGTTGTCCCACACCTACCGGTGCACCACATCATTTTCACAAAATCGACCATGTGAAAGTCGAATATACAATGCAACATTCGACTTCCCGCACTGTCGAATTAGAATCGACATTGGGAAGGTCTAGCCTTGTACATTCGACTTTCACAATGTCGATTCAACTGTGATGCACATATAGTGTGATACATGATAGATCAGTTGTGGTATAAAAAAAGACCCCCAAATATATTATATACTATATTTGTTGGTATCGATTCTTCTACCTCTTATTAAGTACGTTGTACTTACCCCTTTTTATTATTGTTTCCCACTCCGAGAATGTGGTATGGTTGTAGGTTGAGTTCAAGATTCCTAGGAGTGATTCCCAAAGAAGTTGCATTTGAAGTTTTCATTCTGATTATTCCATTGTAATTTGAGTACAAGGCAAGACTTTGAAGTGATTCCTAGACTTTTGCATTTGAAGTGATTACGTTAGAGAACAATAGTTTCTAGTTGTAGATGCCAAAGTTGTAATGGTTGTTTTGTACTTTGACAATTGTGTACAGTTGTTGTTGAGGTTTTAGATGCACCTTGTATTCTTTTTCGATCCGTGAATTAGTCGTTTTAGTTCCCAAGCCTGACGTTTTGTTTTCTTTTTCGATCCGTGAATTAGTCGTTTTAGATCCCAAGCCTGTCGTTTTGTTTCCGCTTGGAACTCTATCGATTGGCTATACAAGGTTTACGTATATAATTAAATTAAATTTTAATCATATGCCTACCGAACGTTCATTTCTAGATAAGGATTCAGTACCCGGGACTAAGTCGTCACAGATACTCGTGTAAGAAATACCCTATTTCAACAGCATAAGAAAATGACAACTTGGCGTAAAAAATGCTCTGTTTCAACACCAGAAGAAAATGACACTAAAATACTATGACCACAAGAAAATAGTGAGTAATATATTTTTATACCATTAACCATTATACCATAATCATCAATGATGTAAAACAGGAAACATAACAGAAGTTTTGCTGAGTGTGTGTGTTCTTCACAATCCAG
Source organism: Gentiana macrophylla (assembly GCA_026214975.1). NCBI lineage: Eukaryota > Viridiplantae > Streptophyta > Magnoliopsida > Gentianales > Gentianaceae > Gentiana > Gentiana macrophylla. The sequence goes on from CM047805.1 coordinate 111,159,079, forward strand.
TTTACAGAATAACAACTGCTTTTGCTACGTATTATGCAGCATTCCACCTTCGGGAGAGCAACGATGTGTGTGTTTTTTCACAAGCCAGTTTACAGAATAACAGCTGCTTTTGCTACTTGTGCATTCCAGCAGTTTCGGGAGAGCAATGGTGGTTCAAGGGAGATAAAGCCTGTCTTGTTGAATCACCGTCAGAAAAGTCTATCTTCTTCTCAATTGGACTGCTCATCCCGTGGCTAGACTTCCGCTTATTTCCCTACAGATATATATATATATATATACACACAGAGAAACATTCATATATCTTAGTCATTTGTTTGGGGGACACAAAATATCCAAATAATAATTTCAGTGAACATGCTTAGGGTTTACCTTGGCAGAGGTGCCACTAGATTGTTTTCCACCAGAGCCGCCCGGAGAACGCTTATCCTTGTGCAATTGTCTTCTCAACTTCTTATTCTCCATGACTAGCACATTGTTTTCCTCAAACAACACCTTCACCTGAGTATAGTGAACCGTTTAATATAACTTCTCTCGTAGAATTATACTTATACATATATAAAATAAAATAAAAAGATATAATAATAACGTGTCGGGAATGAAACATACTTCTTCTTCTGCTCTATGGAGGTTGATCCTTAGATGTTCCTTGTCTTTCTCAAGAACCTTAATTTCAGCAATCAATGCTATTACCTTCTGAGTGAAAGGCCTCAATCTGAACAAATAAAAAAAACCACATAATTGAAAGCATGGATATAACATCAAATCAAATTGTTCACAAGAATATAAAAATACCTATTCCATGATTCCAGCATCCTTTGACAAGCTTCTACTTCACAATTGGCTTCTAAGAATGAACGTGCGGTTGATGCAACTTCATCCTTACTAATTGCAGCTAAAAGGGATTCTAACAAACTTTGTTCACTTGATGTTTCCTCTGTTGATGAACCAACCTTCAGGTTCATAGTCATGCAATTATCAGCAAAAAAGTAGAAGAAGAATATATCCATATACACAGATTTATCATCTTAGGCTATAAACTGTAAGAAAATGTAGGCGAACACACTCAATAAAACCGGGAATGTTTACGAAAATTTCGATAAATCATGGACAGAGTTAACATTACATATAGTTTTGCAGATACCCATGTCTGCAAGCTCACAGAACAGGACAAAATTCATCACTTCTCTCAGTCAATCTTCATATACAACTAAACCAGTTAATTTAAAAGAATGGGATTCAAGTCACATCATGAAAAAACTGTCACTACTTAGACTACCCTTTTCATTTTTGATACTCAAACTACACTTTTCAAAAGGAACTAAGTAATGTTTCAAGCATGAGAAACCATGAGATACACAAGTTAACAAGAAAGAAAAGATTAGGTAGTTTTCTTCACAATTTGAAGTAAAAGACATCAAGTAAAAGTCCTTTGTTATTTGGGCACATCTCCTACGCCAGTTCATACCAACTTGCTATATAGCTTTAACAGTCAAACCATATTCCATTTCATTTCTTTCATAGCTTCAAAAGATAGAGACATGTATTAATCCTAGAGCAACAAAGGCTGTGTAAATACAGGTGAAAATCATTACACAAATACGAAATTCGTTCAAAACGCCCATTGCAATCAATACCAATAAATGAACCCGTAACCAAAGCAGCAGTAAGTGTAAATTAGACTGCGTGTACAGATTCAAAATCCCTATTATAACACCCAATGGCAGAAAATTCTTACACTTGCTCAAGTTCAAAGATCTCCGTCATGGTCTGACAAGTTCAATTTGCGGCTAAATCATACCAAATTCTTTCTCAACTTCATTTATCACCCAGTCTCGTAAATTAACATTGTTTATCATCCAAAACAAAGAATGGTGGCACAAGACATTTCTATCATCACATTACAAAAAATAGCATAAATTGATAAGGTTTTTTTGTTGCAGTTGAGATAATGTAATCAAGAAAGGAAGATTTATACCGTTTGGGCTTTACATTGATCCTTAAAATATTGAACTTCATCAGATAACAGCCGCATTTCCACTTCCAACTCCTGAACACGATTCTCAGCATCTTTCGCCCTCCCATCAGCCTCATTTGCAAAATCCATCAAAGCATCACGATCACGATCATACAATGAACATTCCTTCTCCCATCTCTTGCACTGGGCCAATAGATTCGCACACTCCTCAGCCAATTTCTGATTCTCATCCACAAACTTCTTCAGTGCTTGAGCATTCAAACTGGACTCACCCTAAATTCATAAAAATGTTGTTTGAAAACATATCATAAGTAAATTGAAGTTTTCAGAACAGGGGATGGCAAAAAATGGGGAAAGAAGATTTTCATACGAACCCTAGCGAGATTGATGATGTCATCTTTTTCTATGAGTTTAGATTTCAGAAGAAAGCACTGATTCTGGAGACGGTGGTTTGATTCTTCGGAAGCCATGAGCTTTAATTGGAGAGTCTGGATTGAAACCGGGAGGCCCAAGCTTTGATCGATCGATTCTCGGATGTATTCTTCTGTTTCTTGTGAAAGATCCATTCTTGAATTTGTACTTTCTTGGAGATCCATGTTTTAGAAGCACCTGACGATTTCAATTGCGTCGAACCTTGAAGAATTTCAAGGGTTCTTTCTGGGGGGGGGAAAGGGGTTTTGAGTGGGAATTCCTTGGAAAGATTTGAAACTGGAAAACAAATTGAAATAGCCGTTAGAGATTTTCTTTTGGTGATTGTATACGGTGCAGAGGTTGAAAGTGTTGTGCACCTGCTTTATCCCAACGAACGTACGGTAATTCCCGTTCGTTATAAATTATGGGAAGTTATTGTGTGGTGATTAAATTTGAGGTTAAATGATGAGTGAAACGATCAGAATCACATAATTTAAATACAGAATAAAATTGTTGGGGATTGCCATACGGTGTTTCTGTATCGTGTGGAGACACCACATAATAACTTCCCAAATTGTAGTAGTAGTAGTTATTTAATTATTTGTAATTTTTTTTTATTTTTGAGAAGTCTCTAGAATATTATTTCTCGGAATGAGCGGAACATGAAACAATTAAATAGGAGGATGTCTTTGCGATGATATGAGCGGGGCAATTCCTTGTCTCATACTTAAAGAAAATGAAACAAAAGAAAAACAATGTAAAAAGATCCTAACAATCTTTAATAATATTGCCTACTAACGATATATAAGGTTTTTGTTTATGCACTTAGCTTTTGATAAATGAGTAACGCATCTCAAGTTCTTTATTTATAGTGTGGGAAATATACCGATTCAGTTGTGATCTTCTCATATGAATTGTGATTCTTCACGTCTGATCTGCTTTGTCAGTTTTGGTGACTTGATCTCTAAACTGATGAATAAACTGGTGGAACTAATCTGAGAAACTGAGACTGAGAATGATGGTCAGTTCCGTAAGTATATTCAGTTCTGTGAAATTCAGTTTTGGTGAAGTGCAAACTGAGTTTCTCCTGAAGTCAGCAGTCAGTTTGGTCTGCTGAGGTTTGCTCAGTATAACTGAGTTCTACATTTGAGCAGTTGATTACAAGTTTGGAAGAGTTAGTTTTTGAGTTGAGTTTCATTTGGTGGATAACAGCTGGAGCTGGGTGCACATCTGGGGTACTTATGGCAGTTCCGACAAAGATCTTATGGCGGCTAGGGTTTAGGGAATTGTGTCTATATATACCAATATTGTAATCAATGCAATATGTGTCTTTCACAAGTGTGTGAAAATCCTTGTAACTTTGTGCATAATAAAATATCTCATTTTCTGTCCGTGGAGTAGTCGGCACAATGTCGGAAACTACGTTAAATCAATGTTGTTCTCTTTGTATCTGTGTTTTATCAATTTCTCCATACTTTATGTTTGCATTGCTACTGTTTTAATCATTCTTAAACTGCAAACTTCTTATCTGTGTTTTAACATGATGGATATTTCTTGATAAAATGATCGTTGTAGTTCTTCAATGATAATTTGAATATCCTTGTAATATAGCCGTTTGATTCATTAGAAAATAGACGTTGTAATGTGAAGATTCTTGTCTTGATGTAGTCATGTGAACACTGCTTAATATAGTACTTTATGTCATTTTCGTCAAACTTCGACTGCAACAATGTTGATATTCTGATGGCATTAATTGCTTGATCAAATCTTTTCACTTTAGTTTGAATGTCAGATTTGTCTTTCCTGAGGTTGAGAAACTTAAGCATCATGAGATAACTCCAGCTTTGATCCTTTAGGTCTAAACAATTTTACTCATCTAAATTTATCTATTGGATCTGTAAGTTTGTGTCTACTATATTACTTCGGTTATATCCCGTGGTATATCTTTCAACATTTCTGCTTAGCTCTTCAATCAAGTCTAACTCTTTTGGATTGAATATGCTTTCTTGAGTTTACTTTTGAATATCAACTTGAATGATTCAACTTTTCACTCTTCTGAATTTTATCAGGTTTGATATTTCCTTCTTTAGATCTGAATCTGTTGTCTCTGATCTTCATATATACTGAGGTCGAGTACTTCATATTTTCATTGTTTCATCACTTAGATATACTTCAAACGATCACAAACTTACTTGAAGTAATCTTTCTTTCTTTCGATCTTTAAGTTTTCTGATCTTTTCTTCTAAGTCTGTTCTCTCAGTCTTATATTCTTCAATCTTCACTACTGAGTCTGATCCCCCCCTTGATATCTTCTGATCTGAACAACAAATTGAATCTCGGTCTATCTTTTTTAGGAAATCTCAATCTATCTCTAAAAGCTTGTGAAGACCTATCAGATTTCTATTACAGTGCTTGTCTGAGTGTATCATTCATCCGCACAATTGGAGGTCATTCGCGTCCGCCCATGACACACCATCCTGCCTCGAAACTTGTATGAAGATAAACATGTACAAGCACGACAACATCGCTTTCTTGAGATTCATTTTCCGTGAACTTGTGATCATCCTCTAGCACTGGCGTAATAAAGAATACCACGTTCCGGACACCTCACGACCCCTGAAGATGATATTCATCTCAGAAGCTATTCATCGAGCCCGAGAACTTAGACTAGCCTGGCCTTGATGTTGTCTTTCGTGATATGTAATTTATTTTAGCTTTGTTTGTACAGTTCTTTGTTTTTAATAAAATATCTGGTTACTACAAAAAAAAAAAAAAATTAGTAAAACTTATACTCCCTTTGTCGCGTAATATAAGGCCTTTTGGTTTTGTAGTAGTGTCCCAAAATATAAGTCATTCTCATAAAACAATACAATATTAAATGCTATGTTTTTACTTTTACGGTAAACAAGCAATATTATTAGTCACTTTCAAAAAATAATGCAAAAAACTATCTTGAAATCTTAAAAATTTGTTCATTACAGATATTTCTTAAACTGTGCATAAAAACTAAAATGACTTACATTATGGGACGGAGTGAGTACATCATTTTATGTCTAATCTCTCAGGCTTCTATCACAGCTGGTTTGAAAATCATCAAAACTAAACTTCCTAACATAGGGGTAGGTAGGATTTACCAAGTGGGGATTAATTGCCATAATTAAAATTTAAATCCACGATTATCTCTTTTCTTTTATAATTAATTATCTTAAATAAATTAGGTAAAAAAAAATGGGTATCATATAATATATTTCCAGATTTACCATTCTACCCTTATTTTAAATCTTGAGGTATTACAGATTGCATCATGCATGGGGTAAAAATATTATATCCGGTAGGCTCCCCATTCATGGCTGGAAGCCGGGTGGTGCACCAAGCACTTTTCGAGGAATCACCCTTAATTCAAGAACATTTCCGAGTTCCTCAAGTTCTTATAATTAATATCTATGGAAAATTTGAAATTTGCGGAGAAGTGGAAGGATTAATTCATGATGTTAAGTACATAGCATCTGTTTGTTCGTGCCATTTTGATGTCATTTCTCGTAAGAAAAACGTAGTCAATCATAAATTGACTAACTTATGTGTTAATTAAATGTCGAATACCCAATGACACTCATCTTTCCCCATTGACATAGTGGAGGGGAGCCTTTAGAATGATGTGCTAATCGTAATATTTTGATTTTAAAAAAAATGGCATAAGTGTCTTTTCATAGAAATCTGAATATTATATTTTGATTAAAGGAAATGTTTAAGAAAAATTGGAAGTTAATAATGGGAGTTTATTTTACAAATAAAACTTCTCATTATTCTAGGAGTTGTCAGAAACAGAGAAGTTCGAAGTCTGAACTTCTGAGAAAAAGAAACCAAAAGCAAAAAGGGATCTTCATAGCATCTCACAAGCTATTCAACGGATTGCAGATATGTAGAGTTTCACGATACTCATGAGAAGGGCTTCGTTTGGATACCAAGATCTTCAAGTTCAGAAAAGGTAATAGTTTGCCTTAGTTTTAGAATATTCAAGTTCTGTTGTTTTAACTTGTGCAATTCATAGCATAGATTGTTTAGAAACCTATGAACGCGGTTAATTTAAGTTTAGATTGTGATCAATCAGGTTTTTGGCGAAGAAGATCAAGGTTTTGTTGTTTTGCTTGAAGTTGCTTGGCTTATTGCTTTGGAATCCAAGTAAGATGGTTTTCATATTGAATGATTCATGTTTTATGATGTTTAGGTTAAGTGAATTAGTTGTTAATTACTGTAAAATTCATGTTTGTGATAATTGATTGAAGTATGAGATGATATAGCATGTTTGGTGCAAGTTTTCTGGTGTTTTGGTGTGTTAAAAGTCTAGTTCTTGGGTTTGAAAAAGGGCTGGAAATCACACAGAACAAAAAAAAATGCAGGTTGGCTTCCTGAGATGATAGACGCACGCCTATCCATTCTTAGGCGCTGGCCTATGAGTACTGAGAGTTCATGGAATTCTTAGTATCCATAAGCACACGCCTATGGTTTCTCAGGCGCGGGCCTATGGCCTTGGAGTGCTGCTTTGCACTTTTTGAGAGATTTTCGAGCGTAGGTTGAGATTGGTACCTAACCTTATTATAATGATATAAACAAGTTAAATGAAGATAACAAAGCCATGAATAAGCTTCTAATGCATTTAATTCATACACCTAATGGATTCTTCGAAGAGTTGAAGTTCAGGACCGTTGGAAGTTTACGCTTGGCCTTGTGCTTTGGTGAGTTAATTAGGACTTTATCATTGACTGTGTATGTTCTAGGCATATGATAAAGTTTAGATGTCTAAGACGAGGTAGTAGAATGTTAGGTGAGCCTTTACTTGAAATCACTTAGGTGGTTAGTTAACGATTAATAACATACATATTTGTGTAGATAAAAGTTTAAACATCAATGATATTCATGGTAAGGCACGAGACAATATCTCGATGTGTGGTGTGGTCAGATAAAGTGGATATCTTCAATGATCCATAAGACGGTCATTAAGAGTGAAGAGACTCAGTCGAGCACACACACTAGCGAGACTAGCACATGGCTACTGGTGTATGGATCTCTAGTAGGTTGCAACCCAGTGTTCTTAGTGAATGACTAAGGGGCTGTTTGTTAAATGAATTAAGCACTTATTTTGAAAATATTAAGTGATAGTTAGATTAAGTCTTGTTTGATAATATTTTTTATACTACTTATTTAAATAAGAGCATCTGAAAACTACTGCATAATTACTACTTGTTACTACCCGTGTATAATTAAAATAATCAAACCAAATTACACCAACAGTTTTATTAATGTTGATGAAGCAGATACAACAAGAACAGAGAAAGATAATAAAAAAAAGATATGCTACGATCTGAGCCGAGACGAACTCTTTCCTTAAGACAAATTTGCTCCGGTATGTACCCCGGTTTGCAACAATTGTCTCCCAGGAATTCTCAGATTACCTTTCAGAATTGTGGTACTACAGATTCTGAACACCGACGAACTCGAATAGTGCTTCAGAGATTTCTCTACACTTGATGCAAGAATAGACTTATGCAGAAGAATGATATGTATGCTATTTCTGGTGTTGTAATTCAGTGTGTTCTTCCCATTCATGTAGCTCGTTTATATAGTAGAGGACATGGCTGATCTGAAGCCTTTTGATATTCAGTATTCAAGGCAGCCTTGTTAATGCAGCAGTTGAAGTTGTTTCATCTTCACTCCATTGAATTCAGCCTTCTAGAATTCTGAACTAAGTGAAGACGATCTGAGCTGTGAGCTGAGAGCTGAGCTGAGCTTTGAACTTAGAATAGCCCATCAGGATGTGTATTGGGCCAATTAAACTTTGTATAAAAATTTAATATTGTCCTGGGCCTAGGGCCCCCAGGCCCAAGAAGGCCCATTCCCCAAAGCCAACGCCAAAGCCAAATCCCAAGGTCAACGGTCAACGGTCAACGGTCTCGGGCGGGCACGGGCACGGGCGGGCGCCGGCGGCGCGCGCGCGCGTGTAACCATTTTAGCGATCGTCTGACCGCTAAAACCAACCCGATATCTCTCTTTTTACAGGAGCTTATACCACAAACAACATCCTTCCCACATAAATACTAGAACTGCTTCTCTCAACTCTCAATGTGGTTTACAAGTTGAAACTTTCCAACTTCCACTTCAAACATTAGTTCTTTCAACCACCCGACTTTAAGCGTTAATTTCTCATTCACTCGTTTTCCGAATTGAATGATTCCAAATCTGAATTCATCTACGACTCACGTAGTTTTCGAATTAACAAAACATTATATATATTCTATACAAGAATATATCCGAATTACGCTTACAAAGTCATTGAATAAAATGATTATAAAATCATTTTTAATTCACTTTAATTCAATTCTTCATTTTCTCCAACAATCCCCACACATGAATGGAAATTAATGCAAATGCAGGACTCAAGAGATTCTCGACGAGAAAAATATTGCATCGTGGAGAGGTAGCTTCGGCTTTGAACTGCCTTAGTGAAATACTATCGGATTTACTCGGCTAATCGGTGAACTTTAGTCTTGAATCGTTCACCTTTAGTGTAAAACCAGCATAATAGTACTCACACAATATTCCCTTAGCAATGTACTTGGTTCTCATGACTGGATTCGTTTTGGCCCTGAATCACACCTGGTTTCAGAAAGTGCATTAGAGAATTCTAGCTTCTGAATTCTCATTTTGAAGCGGCCCCACTTCGCACTTACATAGGTGACCTCCTATCAAGAGTATTCTGCCATACCCCACTCGACTTTAATCAAGTTATAGGAATCATTAAAAGTTTTTACTTAACCTTCACTTCTGGCAGACAACACTTTTATTCACAGAATGAGTAAGTGTTCATCGACATCTTCATAACTCGCTTGTCCCTTTGAACTAAGATCTTGGGATCTCCAAATAACATGCTAGGGTTACCATTACAAAGATTATCTTTCAATAGGCTTGGTCCCATTCCGAGTGTCAAACTCGACATTTGACCTCTGGTAAACCTTTTGTAAGCGGATCCATAAGATTCTCCTTCGATTTTACATAATCGATAGAAATCACACCACTAGAGATCAGTTGTTTAATGGTATTGTGTCGTCGACGTATATGTCTAGACTTACCATTATACATACTATTTCGTGCTCGGTGTATAGCCGATTGACTATCACTGTGTATGCTAATAGGAGCAATCGGTTTTGTCCAACATGGAATGTCCTCTAGGAAATTTCGAAGCCACTCAGCTTCTTCACCAGCTTTGTCTAATGCAATAAACTCAGCTTCCATTGTGGAACGAGATATGCACGTCTGCTTAGTGGACTTCCAGGACACATGACACCACCAATCATGAAAATATATCCAGCCAGTGGATTTTGATTCTTTTGTATCGTAAATCCAATTTGCATCACAAGATCCTTCTAATACTGCTTTGGATATCTTGTGTAGCACAATCCTAGGTTCGTTGTATATCTCAAATATTTTAGTACTCTCATAAGAGCTTTCCAATGATCCTTACTAGGATTACTTGTAAACTCGCTTTCGCTTTATTCACAAAGACATGCAATATCCGGTCTAGTACAATTCGTTATGTACATTAAACAACCGATAATCTGAGAATATTTTAACTGAGACACATGGTCACCTTTATTTTTGACTAAGTGAAGACTTAAGTCAATAGGTGTTTTCACAGGACTTTCATTATAAACACTGAATCTCCTCAGGATGGATTCAATGTAGTGAGACTGTGATAACACTAGTCCCTCAGATATTCTGGAGATTTTAATTCCCAAAATTACATCTGCCAGTCTCATATCTTTCATATCAAAGTTACGTGTCAACATCTTTTTGGTATTCATGATAATATCATGAGTACTCCCCATAATCAGCATATCATCAACATATAAACACACTAACACATAAGCATTAGGTGTATGTTTGATGTAGACACATTTGTCGCACTCGTTGATCTTAAACCCATTAGATAGCATAGTTTGATCAAACCTTTGATGCCATTGTTTGGGTGCTTGTTTCAGTCCATACAACGACTTAACGAGCCGACACACTTTGTTTTCCTGACCTGGAACCACAAACCCCTCAGGTTGTTCCATATAAATTTCTTCGTCTAATTCACCATTCAGAAATGCAGTTTTAACATCCATCTGATGGATTTCCAAGTTATACACTGCAGCAAGAGAAATTAGAACCCTTATAGAAGTGATTCTAGTTACTGGTGAATAAGTATCAAAGAAATCAAGACCCTCTTTTTGCCGATAACCCTTAGCTACCAACCTGGCCTTATACTTATCAATAGATCCATCAGCTTTAAGCTTCTTTTTGAAAATCCACTTACACCCGAGCGCTTTATGTCCCGGTGGAATATCAACCAATTCCCAAGTGTGATTTTGCATAATGGAATCTATCTCACTATTAATTGCCTCTTTCCAGAAAGGTGCTTCTGGATTAGACATAGCCTCGGCATATGTCCTTGGAGTATTTTCTACCATGTAGATGAGAAAATCTGGCCCAAAAGACGTTGAAGTCCTAGTCCGTTTACTCCTTCGAGGTTCCACTTCCTCGTGTTCTGGAGCATTATCCCCCATATTTTCGTGTGCCCTCTTAGTCGAATTTGAGTCTTCATTATGTCTTTCTTTGTTTGGAAAGACATCCTCAAAAAACACAGCATTTCTTGACTCCATGATTGTGTTTACATGCACATCGTGGTTGTCGATTTGTGCACAAGAAATCTATATGCACTCATTGTTATGTGCATACCCAATGAATATGCAATCTATCGTTTTAGGCCCAATCTTGATTTGTTTAGGTTTAGGCACTTCCACATTTCCTAAACACCCCCACACTTTCAAGTATTTATAACTTGGTTTGTGGCCTTTCCACAACTCATATGGGGTCTTATCCATCTTTTTAGATGGAATTCTGTTGAGAATTACATTGGCGGAGAGAAGGGCCCCCCCCACAAGTTCTGAGGTAAACCAGAACTGATCAACATAGCATTCATCATCTCTTTCAGAGTACGTTTTTGCGTTCAAAGAATTCCGTTAGATTGAGGAGCATATGGAGCGATAGTTTGATGAATAATACCCGAATCTAGACATAATCCTTCAAATGGCGATTCATACTCTCCACCTCTATCACTACGAACCTTCTTGATTCGTCTGCTAAGTTGATTCTTTACTTCATTTTTATAATTTTTGAATGCCTCGATAGCCTCATCTTTGCTACTTAGCAAATAAACATAACAGTATCTTGTACAATCATCGATAAAAGTTACGAAATACTTTTTACCGCCTCTCGATTGCACAAACTTTAAATCACACAAATCATGAATTAATTCCAATGGTTACATATTTCTTTCCACGGATGGGAACGGTGCTTTAGTCATTTTAGCCTCAACACATACTTGGCATTTTCGGTTTGATTAAATTTTAGTTTAGGTAATAAATCCAAATTCATCATTCTTTGAATTGATTTATTATTAACGTGTCCTAAACGATTATGCCATAAAGTACAAGACTCAATCAAGTAAGCGAAGTAGAAGCAATTTTATTAGCCTCGGTGGGCACAAAGAGTCTTAGGCATTATAGCCATTACATTCAGTTTAAATAAACCTTCATAAAATAACCTCTACCAACATACATCTCATTTTTGGTCAAAATGACCTTGTCATTACCAAAAGAAAGTTTAAAACCATTCTTATTCAAATACCACCGAAAATCAAGTTTCTACGTATATCGGGAACATGGAGAACATTCGTGAGTGTCGACTTCTTCCCGAAGTCATCTTGAAATCACGTTTCGAGTTCCTGAATGGTTGATTGGGAAGAATTTCCCATCCACGACTTCTCACCATTGCCACCTTGTAGGTTGAGAAGATCTCACGGTCGAGACATACATGTTTAGTGGCGCTGTGTCCACAAACCACTGCCTCGGATTCCCACGGTGTTGCACTCGATCCACCATGGCACGTAGATTGTCATCATCACCACCGGTTTGACCATATGAACCCTAGGTTTGTAAGGCTTATTTGAGCGGCATTCCGCGACCACGGTGCCCATGCTTGCCCGCAGTTATTTACAATTACCGTTAAACTTGAATGACGTCGGTTTCTTTGAAGATTCCCCAGTCTTTTTAACCGATTTCTCTGTCTTCTTTCTCTTCTGATTGTGAACCTCAGCGACATTAGCTTTCGCTTGTCCAACCGGCACAGAACGTTTTCTTTCAGATGCTCTATTGTCCTCCTCAATACGGAGTCGGACAATCAAATCATCCATCGTCACCTGCTTTCTCTTGTGCATGAGATAGCACTTGTATTCCTTCCACGAGTCGGGAAGCTTCTCAATGACACATGCCACTTGAAAATTCTCATTGATTTTCAGATCTTCTGCTATCATCTCAGATATCAGAATTTGCAACTCCTCCACCTGTTTCACAATAGGTTTAGTATCATTCATTTCATATTTCAAAAACCTACTGACAGGAAATTTCTTGGCACCAGCATCTTCGGTTGTATATTTCTTCTCTAATGCTTGCCACAATGATTTAGCTGTTTCATAAGTACAATACACACCATACAACTTGTTATCTAAACCATTAAAAATATAATTCTTGCACAGAAAATCACTGTGCTTCCAGCTTTCTACAGCAAGAAAAGCCGTCTTTTCAGGAGTTTCAGGAGGCGCCACTGGTGGGTCATCGACTAGCATTCTTGCTAGCCCGAGTGTTGTTATGTAAAACAACATCTTCTGTTGCCAACGTTTAAAGTTGGAACCGTTGAATTTCTCCGGTCTCTCATGGTTTGCACCAGTATCCGTGGTCGTCTGTGTCATAATTCCCGTGAATGTCAGGAAGTCCCATCGCCGTTCGCGGACGGACTCGGAGTAATAGTGACTTGATCGTCGGATGCCATTTACATTAAAACGAGAAGATCAACTTTAGAATCGTATTTCAACGAAACCTTTCCAAATGAACTCATTTTTCCGAAGAATGAAAACAAAGATTTTTCAGCAAAATTTTTATTGCAATTCACAGATAAAAAAGCAGGCCTATTTTTTTTTTTCAATTAAAACGAGCTGAACTCGTTGAATAATCAGAAATAAAAAAACAGTTCGTTTTTTTTTAATTTTTATTTTTAACTTTTTTTTAAATTTATTTTATAAGTGATACTAACAAGCAGCAGATAAAAAGACGAATTAGATCAGCAAAAGCACAGAGGCAAAACCAATAAAACTGATGATAAATTCGTTAAAAAATTTCTATTACACACGGGTTGAATCGATAAAATTTGTCTTAAGCTGTTACTACCCGTGTATAATTAAAATAATTAAACCAAATTACACCAACAGTTTTATTAATGTTGATGAAGCAGATACAACAAGAACAGAGAAAGATAATAAAAAAGGATATGCTACGATCTGAGCCGAGACGAACTCTTTCCTTAAGACAAATTTGCTCCGGTATGTACCCCGGTTTGCAACAATTGTCTCCCAGGAATTCTCAGATTACCTTTCAGAATTGTGGTACTACAGATTCTGAACACCGGCGAACTCGAATAGTGCTTCAGAGATTTCTCTTCACTTGATGCAAGAACATACTTATGCAGAAGAATGATATGTATGCTATTTCTGGTGTTGTAATTCAGTGTGTTCTTCCCATTCATGTAGCTCGTTTATATTGTAGAGGACATGGCTGATCTGAAGCCTTTTGATATTCAGTATTCAAGGCAGCCTTGTTAATGTAGCCGTTGAAGTTGTTTCATCTTCACTCCATTGAATTCAACCTTCTAGAATTCTGAACTAAGTGAAGACGATCTGAGCTGTGAGCTGAGCTGAGCTTTGAACTTAGAATGATACTCAGAATGTTGAACATAGCCCATCAGGATGTGTATTGGGCCAATTAAACTTTGTATAAAAATTTAATATTGTCCTGGGCCTAGGGCCCCCAGGCCCAAGAAGGCCCATTCCCCAAAGCCAAAGCCAAAGCCAAAGCCCAAGGTCAACGGTCTCGGGCTCGGGCGGGCGGCAACGGCGGCGCGCACGCGTGTGGCCATTTTAGCAGTACATCTGACCGCTAAAACCAACCCGATATCTCTCCTTCTTCTAGGAGCTTATACCACATACAACATCATTCCCACATAAATACTAGGAACTGTTTCTCTCAACTCCCAATGTGGTTTACAAGTTGAAACTTTCCAACTTCCACTTCAAACATTAGTTCTTTCAACCACCCGACTTTAAGCGTTAATTTCCGTTCACTCGTTATCCGAATTGAATGATTCCAAATCTGAATTCATCTACGACTCACGTAGTTTTCAGAATTAACAAAACATTATATATATTCTATACAAGAATATATCCGAATTACGCTTCTAAAAGTCACTGAATAAAATGATTATAAAATCATTTTTAATTCACTTTTAATTCAATTTCTTATTTTTCTCCAACACTACTCAAATTTTCAGCGCCCTCCTACTAGCTTTATCGCTGAATGATTTTTCATTTTCCACACATCTTCACAAAATTATCCCACAACCCACGTTCCCCCATTTTACACAATGATTCATTATCATCCAGATCACAAATGTATAATATAATATATAATGAATCGAATATTTACAAAGATAGAAAATTGATCAAATGCTTAACATTTTTTTTTTTTTTTTGAAGGAAACATTTGTTTCTTTCACCTACATATGATTCTTTATTACTACTATATTTTTTTTTCTTCTTTTGAAATGTTAATTGAAGTACATATATAAAATATTTATATATCCAAAATTTGTGTTGAATCATATATTTTATTTTATTTTTGAGGGGTGAATCATATGTTTTGAGTAGGTGCAAATATGTAAGACTTAATAATTAATTAAAATTTTTAATATTTTAAATGGATAATTTTATAAAAAGGCTAAATATTGTCTCCATAAAAAAATTGTTATATACGGCATAAAAATTGTAAAATTAATTATTTTTCAGTTTTTAGATTTATAGTGTTATCAAACAGTTTAATCGATTTCAGCACTTAAATAATTCAGTTGCTTATAACATTCAGACTTCAGATTTTAGATTTCAGGTTTCAAACTTCAGACTTCAGATTTAACAAACGGCCTCTAAGCGTAGTGTCCTTGAATACTCTATGTAACAAAGATAAGCTAAGCTAGAAACAAAAATAGGAATATCACAACATGTTATGAGCATGAGTGAACCCTAGTTTTTGAGTCAAGAAAGAAGATAATCTTTGATAGTAATGTCTTGCTTTCCTTTCGTTATAAAAATAATTGTTCAATAGTTTATACATCTAGCTAAGTACGCAATGTACTTAACCCCTTTGAATGTTTGTATGTTTTCCCTTCCCGGGAAGAGGTGTAGGATGAACAGGAATTCGATGATAATGAGGATGTTTGATGCTATGCTATGCTATGAAGTTATTGTCATGCTTTTATTTCAATGTTGTATCTTAAACTATGTATCTTTTCCTTAAAGGCGTGTTGTACTTTTCATTTGGCTTTAGTTAAGACGTATGTTGTAAGACAAGTTTGTTTACGTTGTAAGACTTCGTATATTGTAAGATCTTTTCGGTTGTTGTAAGTTATCTTTTTATATCTTTATTTGGATGGCAATGTGAACTCTTTAGATCCTTGTTTGGTTTTGCCTGAGTTTTTTTATCTTCCGCGGCATTTTACTTATGATACGATGATGTAAGGCTTATGCATAATGTGAAGTGTATTTAATGTTATATGTGCCGAACGTTTTTTTTCCGGATAAAAACTCAGTATCCAGAACCGGAACGTTACATTATTTTTTTAATTTCATCACTAACAGTTTATCATTAGTAAATATAAAATTAAAATTATAGATGTATCGTTTAAGATGCTGCAACTCTTTATCAAATCTTTTACACTTGGATGATGTTATATCTAACTAATGTTGACAAATTTCGATCAATGTATTTCGTATATCGTCATCAATCACAAGATACAAATATATAGCCACTCTCAGGGTTTCCATAGTTCTACACAATGACTAATCTATCCTTAATAAATAAATACAATCAATAATACACAATACATCGTAGTCATAATACCCCCCTCAAGTAGGAGCGTGAAGATCTCGAACGCCCAACTTGCGCAATAAAAACTCAAACTGTTGACGACCAACCGCCTTCGTAAAAATATCCGCCAATTGGTGCCATGTAGGGACATACGATGGAAAAATCAATCCATCCGTGATCGTTTCACGGACGAAATGACAATCCACCTCGATATGCTTCGTGCGTTCGTGAAAGACCGGGTTCTGTGCGATATATAAAGCCGATTGGCTGTCACAAAAGAGTCGTATCCCCGGGGGATGATGAATACCAAGGTCCGCAAGCAACTGTCTCAACCATTTCAACTCACATGTAACTGAAGCCATCGATCGATTTTCCACCTCGGCCGAAGATTGGGATACCGTGGTTTGTTTCTTGGACTTTCAAGAGACCGGGGAAAGACCAAGAAAAACAAACCAACCGCTCAATGAACGTCGAGTAAGTGGGCAAGCCGCCCAATCAGAATCGCACCAACCTTCAAGAAGAAGCGAGCTATCTAAAAGCAGCAAAATTCCTTGACCCGGATGCTTCTTCATATATCTGATGAGACGTAGGGCCGCATTCCAATGGTCAACGCGGGGTGCCTACATGAACTGAGATAACACATGCAAGGAATAAGCCAGATAGGTCGGATAACACCGAGATATATAAGGCGACCAATCAACCAATGATAAGGCCCCGGATCACTCAACAACTCGCCCGTAGCAAGGACCAACTTGTGATTCTGATCAATTGGGAAATCAGTTGGCTTGCTCCTAAGTAAACCAGCTTCATGAATAATATCGAGGGCATACTGTTGGAATAGTGTCCTAAACCCAATCGGGTTGGACCAGATCCGACCGGGTCGGATCATTTCTACTATTTCTTTATGTTTATACATATATTAAATGGCTTTTCTGTTGTCATATATGTGTTCTTTTAAAGAACCAATTGTGAATTGTTATATGATAACGTCCTTAGTATTAAACTGTGATAGAGAAACCATGATAGGTGATTATGGTTGATGAGATCTCTAATCACTTTAATAAGTTTGATACTTAAATGTCTCTAGTGATGTACTATTAAACAGGGCATTGATAGTATAAGCAGACACTAGCACGTATTAGATGTCTTCTGTCTTTAAGGCGGGGATAGATCTCGTCTATCGAAGTGTAGAGACACTTGGGTATGCGTGGGCGTGTATTAGAGAATGCGTGACGTTAGGCGAGCCACTTACACGGATAAGTGTCACACTATGTGGCGGTTGTGTAATTATCCTTAAGACCGAGTCTTCATGGCATCACGGTGTGGATTGTCATTCTTTGACACTATTGAGGTTTCCACAGCCACGGGCGATCATGCGGTAGTGATTGGGTATGATATTGAAGCATCACAGAGTATACATGATTGGTCGAAATGCAGGAATCGCGTATCCTATGATTGGGATCGAATATCCGAAATGGCCTTCTTATAAGGAATGTAAAACTCTCGTGAATCTTTGCAAAGTGGGAGTAAACGAGTTACTTCGAGAGAGCATGATATCCAGATTATAAGATACGGTCGTTGATGTTTTGACACTCGACTAACGACCGTATGCATATTATTACAAATGATAGGATTGTAAGTTACACGGTAATCTGTTTCACATGAAAGGTAGTAGTCATTGCATTTGACTCTTCCGATGATTGGGGATCACGGTGTGTTGCTAGACGCTATCCCGTGATCGTTAGGTATGAAGGGCATTTTAAGTAATTTGCACTTTGTGTCTACGGCCAACATATTCGGAAGCCTATCGGGTCACACACATATGAACATCTAGCGGATTAAAATGTGGTTATAGATGATAACCAAATAAGGAAAGTTTATCTCGAGACTATAAAGGTTATAGTGGCAAATTAATATGGTGGTATTTATTTATTATGAATAAATTAAATACAAGATATTAATAATATTAAATTAATTAAAGAATATTCCGGATGCCAAAATATTGGCTAAAGATGGCGCAATTTTGGAGTGTATAAGATACACTTGGATTGTGCAATTTAATTAATGGTATTACCATATATTAATATTAGATATTAATATTTATAAATATATGCATACATGCGTGTTGCACATATGATGTGCATGTGCACATTTGTTTCCAATATATATATATTTATATAGATTTATTTGTGTAATATATATGTGATATATACACATATGTAAATTGATTTATGATAATAAAATAAAGATAGTCAATATTAGATATTGACATTATCTTGGAATATTCAATATAAGATATTGACAATATCCTAGATTTATTTAATATGAGATATCATAAATGAGATAAATCAATCAATTATATTTTCCTTATTTTATTGGGAAAATGTTTTCTTCTCCTCCACACCTAGTAGGGGCGCCCCAACCACTATAAATAGGAGGTGGGTGTCAAGCTCTTTTGTACATCACAATTCCAAGAACTAATAGTTCTTGTGTAAAATTGGAGAGCATCCTATAGAGAGTTGGAGAGAGGGGAAAAGGGCCGGTCTAGCAACCGGAGTTTTCCAATAGCAATCCATGATGGGATTCCGGTGTGTTCGTGTGTGGACTAGCGGTGAGGCCGAACACCTAGGCGGCTCTATGCAGAACTACTCTCCTTAGACGGTCAAAGCGTCGATGTTATAGATCAACCAAGGTAACCACCGTCTACTACCTGTTTGTTTATTGCTTAAACGAAGTCGATCTTGGGTCGATAGGAAATAAAATTTTGAATTCCGCTGCGTTCCCGCGTAGATTTCCTAACACATACTTCCGCTGATTCAAGAAAATTCTGTCCCTGTTCCTCGCTACCTCAATTCCAAGAAAACATTTCAACACTCCAAGGTCATTTTAAAACATTTCCTCAAATAGTCTTTAAAAATCAACATCGCAACCTTATCCTTTCCGGCAACAATCATATCATCGACGTAAATGAGGACATATATCTCAATATGATCTCGATTCAAAGTAAACAATGAATAATCGGAGTAGGACTACAAAAACCATACTCATGCAAAGAAGAAGCAAGCTTCGCAAACCAGCACATCAGGGCCTGTTTCAACCCGTACAACGATTTGTGCATCTTGCAAACCAAGTTTGATCCCCACCGATCAAACCCGGGAGGGATTTTTATATAGATTTTCTCCCCCAAATCCCTATGCAAGAATGTATTATGAACCTCCATCTAGTGAATGTCCCACTGTTTGACCGCCGCAACACTGAGAAATGTCCGAACCGTAACCATTTTCACCACAGGGGCGAAAGTCTCTATGTAATCAATACATTCTTCTTGGTGATGCCCAAATGCCACTAACCGGGCTTTCAGACGCTGTAGTGTGCCGTGCTCGTCACATTTCTCTGTATACACCTACTTACTCCTCAGTGCCTTTTTCCCGGGGGGAAGGGGTTGCAAAACCCAAATACCCTGATCTTCAAGTGCCTGAATTTCTTATGACATGGCCTTACGCCACCTGTCATGTTTCATAGCCTTCTTAAAAGATTTAGGAGGATTACCCACTGTAATAGCTGCAAGGTACTTGCGATGTTTATCAAAAAAATTATCATAATTAATAAAATGCATAAGAGGAAACGGAGTACCTAAGGAAACAGACGGACTGAAAGAGCGTGGAATGGGACTTTTCTGATCAATCAATGTATGCGTCACAAAATCTTGAAAGCATGAATTCAGAATCTTCTATCGTCTACCCCTACCCAATTTTTCAGTAATGTCACTTGGATGTCGCGGTTGTGGTGAAGGCACTATATGACCCCTAGTATCACATGTGGCAACTGTCAAGTCCGTCCCCCCTCAACCGAAGGATCCGGCAATGGGGATCCCCGGTAGGAGCGGCATCGAACCCCTGATCTACTATGCCAACATCGTCAATCAAAAGGTAAAGAACTACAGAAGCTTCAGTATCTATCGGTGGGAAAATGGGAACACATGTTTGAAAAATTTAACATCCCTAGAAAAAAAGATCTCCTCCGTATCCAGGTCATACAAGGTCCATCCCTTCTTCGCGAACGGGTAACCAAGGAAAATGCACTTACGACTCCGGCTAGCAAATTTATGAGTGTGACGATGGTTGTGGGCGAAACATAAACATCCTAAAATACGAAGCATTGAGAGGTCCGGTTTTTCCCCAAAAAGAGACTCATAAGGCGTCCTAAAATTTAACACACCAGACGGTGTTCGGTTAATTATATAAGACGCAACCATAACACATTTCCCCCAAAATATAAGCGGCAAATGTCCATCAAAACGTAATGCACATGCAACATTAAAAATGTGTTGATGTTCCGTTCTACCTGGACGTTTTGTTGAGGAGTACTAACACAAGACGTTTCAGAGATGATACATTATTTACGAAAAATACGGAAGCAAAGGTCTAAATTCTGTTTCATTGTCACTACGAACCCGTTTAATGGTAATCTCGAACTGACGAAAAACTAAATAAAATCCAAGAAAGCTGATTCGACTTCCATTTTATTCAACAATAAATAAATCCAAACCGAACGAGAATAGTCATCAACAATAGTAAAAAACATACGTAGTACCACATGTCGAGGGTTCACTATAGGGCCCCATAAATCACAATGTATCAACTCAAAAACACGACTAGCTTTATTCTAACTAATGGGAAGAGGTTCAAAAGGTTGCTTTGCCCGAAAACAGATATCACATCCATCTTTATTTAAATTTTTGGCAATAGAAATATTAGGAACTTGCCGAAGGACCTTTTCTAATTGATGTCCCAAACACCAGTGCCACAAATCAACAGTCTCTGCACCATCAATGACTAGAACCCGATCCTTTGGAATGTCCAAAAACTTAAAAAAGTCCATCGACGCGCTCACCCAGTCCAACCAGCGTCCTTGTCACTCGGTCCTGCATAATACATAAATGATCGGCGAGCTGCATCACGCAATTATGATCGCCCAAAAATTGGGACGGCGAAATCAAGTTACAGTTTAATCCTGGTACGTATAAAACATTCAAAAGTCGTAAATTCCCCGACCAAATAACCGTTCCCGAATGGGTTGCAAACAAGGAACGTCCATCCGGTAAGCCAATCGAACAATGTTCAATAGGTCGTAAATCAACAAATAATTTTCGGTCGCCCGTCATGTGGTGAGTGACCCATGTATCAATTATCCATGATTATCCACCTGTTAAACGATATTTGTGCTTGGCCAAATTCAAAGTGTCAAGTATTCCTTGCCACTGTGTCGAAGTCAAATTCGAGAGACTAGCCTGTTCGGCCGTCCCATATCGCCGCTGTCTGATGAGAGTCAACTTTACTATGCTTCCGGTGCATGTTTCAATTACCTTTTACGGCACTTTTGGTTCATTCCGGATAGTTTTAGATCTTATTTAGATCTTATTTAGGGCAAAAATCGTATTACACGTCCACCATGAGGTAAACCATCAAATAGATGGAAAATCTCACATTTTCACGATGTTTTGGCCCTTTACGAGCCATATGTTTCTTTCGGAATTACGCTCGTTATGTTGTTTGGTATGTGAAATGCGGGGAAATAGGTGACTCGTATACCCGGAAGTTGAGGCATGAGGCTTAGAAAGATGAAACCAAGCTCGGGGATGGAAAAGTTGAAGAAAAGCTTAAATTCACAACTCTGCATTCTGGTACATACGGAAGTCATCTTGGTGGTCACCAGAACTCACCATATGTTGGGCAGAATGTACAGAAATCTCGGTAGTTACCGGACTAATCTGGGTACTTACCGAGATTACGCAAAATGGATACTGCGTTTTTAGACGAAAAAGAGTTTTTCTCACCCAATTCCACACACACACTCTTAGACACTCCTCTACCCTTTTAGGTCGGAATTCCCCCCTCTCCCTTAGATTAGCTCTTCTTTCACTCTTTTCTCTTAGATTAAACACAATTTAGCTTGGATTCAAGCTCTCTTTGTTGGATTTTTGTATTTTGGCTTCTCTTCTCCACCTTTGGACATGGGTGTTGAAGATACTTGATGTAATCCATATTTTGCTGCGATTTTGGTACTCAATTTCAGTTTCTTTCTTGTTTATGGCTTTAATTTCATCTTTGCTTGTTATTTCTTGTTTAATGATGAGTAGCTAAACTTTTCATAGCCAAATCATGTGAAGATTGAAGAAATCACCCTCTAATTGAAGAAATTGGGAATGGGTAGTGCTTAATTGTTGTTATATCAATGAATTCATGTCTTAAAACTTGTTCTTAATGCTTGAATTAGCTTGTACACCTAGTTCATGAACAAACACACCACTTTTATAAATGTATGTTGCGAAGGGGTGTGGGAAAAGGGTTTTAAGATCATTCTTTATAATCAAGCGAGTTGTTTAGATTGATTAGGGAGTGAGGTTCAATCGGTTGTGAAATCGGGCAACTCTAGCACGTTAATCTTGTTTCGGTCAATTAAATTCTTAAAGGCGGACTGTTGAACCGGGCAAAGGGTGTTCGATTGTTGTATGGCGTCGTACATTAGCTTAGGAGTTTGCACCCATGAATGAGTTGATATAAGTAGAGGTTGGTAGGTTGGTTAATCCCATTCCCGAGCTAATCGATTGGAGGGGTGAAAGTAATCAATTGGATCATGGTTTGACTATGTCTCTTTCTCTCTTTAGTATCTTTAGTTTATATTTTGTTTTAGTGTAATTAAACTTGAAATATCTTGGTTGACCTAAAATAAATTCGAAAATGGCTTTGATACTCGATTGATTCCTCATGGGATACGACCTTGCTCACCTCTATAGTGCTTCCGACCCGGTACTCTGCCGGTTAAGGTTGGTCGTTACTATTTTGGTCATCAAGTTTTCTGGCGCCGTTGCCGGGGAGTTGATCGATATCTCTTAAGTCCTTTGAAGATTTAGGCTTAGGTTGTTTTTATTTTACTGTTTTCTTGTTGTTTATCCCTTGTAGTGTATGACCCGAAGCTCAAAGGAACCATTACTTCCATATATTCCCGAGATTGAGGCTTTGGCTAGACACCGAAACGCCTTGCGAAACAAGGCAGTTCAAGTTGAAGAAGTTACTCAAGAGTTGGGAAGTGAGAGTTTTAGTTCCGAGTGTTCTAGTATGGCTACGGGGAATGAAGATCTTGAGTTTGACCGAGGCATGGAACGAGAAAGAAGTGTGATTCCGTTTGAGGAAAGGTATACTACTCAATTTCAAGGTCAACCATCCAATTCACTCTCCCCAATGATGGAACCTCTACCTAGAGAAGGGAATATTGTGCGTAGTCCCTCATTGACCAATCACTTTCAACAAAGGACCAATATCCCTCTCCAAACTCCACAAATCCCTCAAACGCAACAACCTCCACAAATGGACCCCCAATTCCTTGAACAATATCAACAAATGATGATGCAAATGGCCCAATTCAATCCTATGATGAATCCCATGATGAACCCTATGATGAACCAATTCCCTCAAATGGCAAATTCTTATGCTCAACAATTTATCCCTCAAGCTAATCCTCAACCAAACCCCATAGTGAACCCGCAACCATATGCACCTCAAGCTCAAGTGAATCAAACGGGAAATCAACCGGTGAGGCTTTGTAGAGATTATGTGACACCGATGGCTACCACGGGTCATAGTCCTATTCGAGTACCGGCTGTTGCGGCTAATAACTTGGAGATAAGGCAACATGTTTGGCATTTACTTAGGGATAATGCTCAATTCGAAGGAAAGGCGATGGATGATCCGAACACTTTCATCAACAACTTTCTTGAGGTGTGCAAAACAGTGAAGATAAATGGGGTTGGTGAGGAAGCGGTTCGGCTACTTTTGTTCCCTTTTGCTCTAAAAGGAAAAGCGAGGGAGTGGTATTCATCCTTGGCTCATGACTCCCTCCACACATGGGATCAAGTTGCAAGCACTTTCTTCCTCAAGTACTTTCCACCATCGAAGGCTCTTGACTTGAAATCCGACATATCCAATTTTGAGCAACTATTGGGTGAAGATTTGTTTGAGGCATGGGATCGGTTCAAGACTATGTTACGGAAATGCCCTCAACATGGATTCGAATCATGGGATCAAGTGCATCTATTCTATAAGAATTTGGATGGTAGTTCAATGCAACAATTGAATGGAGCATGTGGAGGATCCATCTTGGATGTAGCACCGGATGTGGCATTGGCCACCATTGAGAGGATTTGTGAGAATAATAGGCAATGGAGTTCGGGAAGAAAGCAATTGAAGCATAAAAAGCCACTTGTGACTGCCTTGGTAGATGACCCCGAAAGAAACTCCGAGTGGCATAACAAGGTGTTGGCTATGGAACAAAAAGTTGATGATTTGGCTTTAGAGAACAAGAAGGCCCGGTTATGTCAACTTTGTGGTGGTGAACATTCGGCTATGAATTGCACATCTCCAAATACACCACCAACAACTGTGCCAATGAAAGCTCAAGTAGCACCTCAAGCCGGGACCTTAGTGGCTAATGCGAATTCAATGCAACAATCTTTGATGAATGCCTACGCTTTAGGGCAATTGAATGCGGGGCAAATGGATTTCAACCCTCTCACCACCTTTGGTAATCCGGTGATTGAACCTATGGATACGAGTTTGATGTTGGAAACACAACCCTATGATGCTAATTATGTGGGGCAAGGGCGTGTCCAAAACTATGATTTTCAAGGAGCTCAACGGAATTGGAGGGAAAATCCTAATTTGACTTGGGGTCGTGGTCCGAATCAAGGGCAATCCTCTAGGCCTCAACAAAGTTCTTCTTATCAAGGCAATCAAGCTCCACGACAACAACAATCCGGAACTTACCAACATCCGAATGCTCATCAAAACTACTCTCAAGGAAGCTATTCTCAACTCCCACCAATGGCTCCTATTCCACAAAAGAGCTCTACCGATATTCTCTTGGAGCAAATTAACAAGACGTTGCAAGAGCATGGGAGAATGTTGCAAGATCAAGGAAGGACTCTCCAAGAGCAAGGAAGGACTCTCCAAGATCAAGGGAGGGAGTTGAGGGACATTAGAACCAACGCCACCACATTTCAATCGGCGTTGAGAAATGTTGAGACCCAAGTAGGTCAATTGACCGAAAATGCAAATACCGCACCGGTTGGAGGCTTGCCGAGTAACACCATGAGAAATCCCAAGGGGGTGAATGCTATCTCTACAAGAAGTGGAAAGGTGGTTGGTAATGACATTGGGGTGAGGAAAAGCGTTGAAGATCATGGTAAAAGCAAAGTGGATGATTTGGTAGAAAATGATAGTGAAGATCAAGTTGTTGGAGAGCATGCTAGCGAAGCTCACAAGCAAGTTGAGGAGGCACCAAAAGCGACTAGAAAAGGGGACACAACCACTTCCAATCCATAAAGGAAAGGTACAAGTAGCAATGGTATGAATACTTCTTCTACACCTTTTGATTTGAGCACTTTACCTTTTCCCCTAGAGGGTCCTAAGAAAGATGTTTTAACCAAGAGTCAAAACAAGTTCCTTGACATCTTGCGCAAGGTTGAGATAAATATCCCTTTGGTTGATGCTATAGCTAACATGCCTTCGTATGTTAAGTTTTTGAAAGGGATATTGTCCAATAAGGCCAAGATGGATGAGGTGGTGTGCCTAAATGAAGAATGTTCATGGTCTTTCAAAACAAGCTTCCGCCTAAAAGAAAGACCCGGATGTTTTTCTATCCCTTGCACCATTGGCTCTATTAGATTCCCGAAAGCTTTATGTGACCTAGGTGCTAGTGTGAATCTCATGCCTAGGAGTATCTATGAGAGGTTGGGCCTAGGTAGGTTGACCGAGACCAATATGACTTTACAAATGGCCGACCGGACTCTTAGGAGACCTATGGGGATATTGGAGGATGTGTTGGTTCAAGTCGATAAGTTTGTGTTCCCGGCTGATTTTGTTGTGCTAGATGTTGCGGAGGACCCTAGAAACTCACTTTTGCTAGGGAGACCTTTCCTTGCTACCGGAAGTGCTAATGTAGATGTAGCCAAGGGTGATATCACTATGAGGGTAGGAGACGAGAGTGTGACTATGAATGTGTTTGATGCCATTAAGTACCCCCATGATAATATTGAGGAATGTGATGAAGTTGAATCTATATATTCTTGTGTTTCCGAGGTTGCTAACACGCAGGGTTATCAAGAGCCAATGGAGGAGTGCTTAATGAAGTCTAGCACGATTCATGATGATAATGAAGAATTGAGAGAAGCGGCTTGTGAGTTCAAGGCAACGCCCTTTCTTGAGGCGTCATGGCATAAGTATTTAGAGCTTGGCCTCAACAGTGAGAAGATGAAGCCTTCTATCGAGGAGCCACCAAAGGATTTGGAACTAAAGCCACTCCCGGAGCACCTTAAGTATGCTTTTCTTGAGTCCGATAATTTATTGCCTTTGATTATTTCTGCGGCACTAACATCTTTGCAGGAAGAAAAGCTCATGAAAGTGCTAAGGCGTCATAAGAAAGCCTTTGGTTGGAAGATGGTGGATATCCGGGGTGTTAGCCCCGAGATTTGTAAGCACAAGATCATATTGGAGGAGGATGTGAAGCCGGTGAGGCAATGTCAAAGAAGGCTCAATCCACACCTTCAAGAGGTGGTGCGTGGGGCGTGGTGAAAATCTTTGGAGCATGGAATCATCTACGCCATATCGGATAGTGAGTGGGTAAGCCCTACCCAAGTGGTGCCTAAAAATGGAGGTATGGTGTTCAACCCAATGAAAACAATGAAATGATCCTACTAAGCTTAGTCACTGGCTATCGTGTTTGCATTGATTATCGAAAATTGAATGATGCCACTAGGAAAGATCACTTCCCCTTGCCTTTTATTGATCAAATGTTAGAGAGGTTGAGTGGTCATGACTTTTATTGTTTTCTCGATGGTTTTAGTGGCTACTACCAAATTTGCATTGATCCTAAGGACCAAGAGAAACTACCTTTACATGTCCCTATGGTACCTTTGCATTTAGACGGATGCCTTTTGGGTTGTGTAATGCACCATGACATTCAAAGATGCATGACGGCTATCTTTGCGGACATGATTGAGAAATTCTTGGAAGTCTTTATGGATGACTTTAGTGTATTTGGAGACTCTTTTGATGATTGTTTGAGTAATCTTGATAAAGTTTTGCAAAGGTGTGAAGACAAAAATCTTGTGCTTTGGGAAAAGTGTCATTTCATGGTAGAAGAGGGCATAGTGTTAGGCCACAAGATTTCACGTAAGGGGATTGAAGTTGATAGAGCCAAGGTTGTGGCAATTGAAAAATTGCCCGTCCCCACGAACTTGAAGACCCTTCGGGCTTTTCTTGGTCATGCGGGTTTTTACCGGCGTTTTATCAAGTATTTCTCCAAGATTGCTAGGCCACTCACACTCTTGCTCACAAAAGACACTCCCTTTATTTTCACTCAAGAGTGTGTCGATGCCTTTCACACGCTTAAACAATTACTAGTGACCGCACCGATTCTAGTTGCACCCGACTGGTCACATGAGTTTGAGGTTATGTGTGATGCTAGTGACACTGCTGGAGGGGCTGTTTTAGGACAGAAAGTTGATAAGATATTCAAGCCCATTTACTATTCTAGTCACACACTTAACCCAGCACAGTCCAAGTATGCCACGACCGAAAAGGAATTACTTGCTGTTGTCTTTGCTTTTGATAAGTTTCGGTCGTATCTTGTGGGATCTAAAGTGGTCGTGCATACCGATCATGCTGCGTTGAGGTACTTATTTGCCAAGCAAGAGGCAAAACCCCGTTTATTGCGGTGGATTTTGCTTCTTCAAGAGTTCGACGTGCAAATTAAAGATCGGAAGGGTTGTGAAAATGTGGTGGCAGATCATTTGAGTCGTATGACATTAGATGAGGAGGTGCAAAGATTTTAGAGGGAGATTAATGAGTCATTCCCGGATGAGCAGTTGATGGTAGTTTATGCGGTGCTACCAGTGAAAAGGAATGCTCAAGAGCAACGGGGTAGGTATGGTGACCCGTGGTATGCTCCCTTTGTGAACTTTCTTGCTTGTGGGTATGTGGATCCTAGTCTGAAGGATTACCAACGCAAGAAGTTCTATAATGATATTCGATTCTACTTATGGGATGATCCATATCTATTTAGACGTTGCTCGGATGGTATAATTCGTAGATGTGTCCATGATAGCGAGATTAGGAACATCCTCTCGTTTTGCCATGACCAGGAAGCCGGTGGTCATCTTGCGGGAGATAAAACCGCTCTCAAAGTTCTCCAAAGTGGTTTTTATTGGCCAACTATCTTTCGTGACTCCTATGCTTATGTGAAAGCTTGTGATGCATGTCAACGGGTAGGTAGGATCTCTAGAAGAAGTGAAATGCCCCAAAAGCCAATCTTAGAGTGTGAGGTATTCGATGTTTGGGGGCTGGACTTTATGGGACCTTACCCGCATCGTATAACAACAAGTATATCCTAGTTGCATGTGATTATGTGTCGAAATGGGTAGAAGCCATAGCATCCCCTACTAATGATAGGAATGTGGTCATCCGGTTCATCAAAAAGTATATCTTTGCTCGTTTTGGAGGACCACGTGCTATCATTAGTGATAACGGTAGTCACTTCCATCTCCTTTCAACACTCTTCTAGCCAAGTATGGGGTCAAGCATAAGTTAGGGACAACCTATCACCCCCAAACTAGTGGCCAAGTAGAAGTGAGTAACCGGGGGATTAAGCGTATCCTTGAGAAAACCGTGAATTCACACCCTAAGGATTGGGCTAATAAGTTAGATGATGCGTTATGGGCCCTTAGAACTGCCTTCAAGACTCCCATAGGTATGTCTCCTTACATGTTAGTGTATGGGAAGTCTTGCCACCTCCCGGTAGAGCTTGAGCATAAGGCATATTGGGCCACCCGGTTCTTAAACTTGGATGAGGGTCTAGTAGGAGAAAGGCGGTTAGCATAGTTAAATGAGTTAGATGAGTTTCGCCTTAGAGCTTACGAGTGCGAGAGACTATAAGGAAAAGACTAAGTTACTTCACGATAGAGCCATAAAGCCTCGAGAGTTTAAGGAAGGTGACGAAGTCCTCCTTTATAACACTCGTCTTCACCTTTTTCAAGGCAAACTCAAATCTCGTTGGTCGGGTCCTTATGTAGTTTCTAAGGTCTACCCCTCCGGTGCCGTCGAAATCATTCACCCAACTAAGGGGCTATTTGTTACAAATGGTCTCCGGTTGAAGAAGTATGAGAGACTACATTTCGATGAGGCACTCGAGGTTATTCTCCTTAAGGATCCCGTCCTTTGTGTTGGTTTGTGTGAGTCTTGTCAAGGACTACAAACTTGACCAAATTCAAACCGTATAATTCCATCAAACTTCTTTCTATCCACCAATTCCATCTTGGTGTCAACGGTATAACTCTAAAGTTGGCACCATATAAGTCATTCCGTCGAGCCAACGACGTAAAACAAAGGCGCTTGGGGGAGGTAACCCACCGTTTCTTTGTTTTTGCTTTAGTTTTTGGTGCTAGGAGTGCTCTAGGGTGATGCTTTAGGAGTTTTGGTACCGTTTTTGAGTGGTTCTTCTTCGGTCTAATGTTGGTTCGTATCTTTATGCATGGATGTTGTTTTACTTGTTTGATTGTCTTTGCATCGCATGCGCCCCGAGTCAGTTCCCCTTTTGCTTTCATATGATCATGTTTATGACTTTGCGTTTTTTTGATTATATCTCGATATCTGTTGCTTGCTTTTGGCACGGTGGCTGTTCCCCGTGCATGCGTTTTCTTGGTGTTTTTTTTTCTCATGGCTTCAGGTATTCGAGTGGAACTTTCATGGATATGTCACGTACATGGTTTGCGCCTTTCTGCCGGGTTAAGCTAAGCCTTCTTTCTCTTTATCATTCACACACTGAGGACAGTGTTGCATTTAAAGTGAGGGGTGGTAGGCTTAGTTTTGATATGTGCTTCATTGTTTTTCTGGCCATTGTGTTGTATGATTCTCGTTTGGTCACTTCTTTAGCAAAATTTGAGCAATTTTTAAAATTTTCCATGGTATTGATGTTGCATCCGTATGTTGAGCCTTCACATTGATAGGATAAATGGTTTAGTGAATGTTTGAATGCATGTTACTTGGCTTACTACCTTATCTTGAAAATGAGATTTTCATGCACGTATAGCTTCGATTTCATGAGCCATGGTAACTAGTGACCGATTATGGTAGACTTAGGCACAATTCGGCTACCTAGAACTCATATCATTAACTTCGAGACGAAATAGAAAGGACGACCTTGGTAGAGTTTGGGATGACGATTATGGCGTTTCTTTGATCGACCCGAGCCAAATAGCCATCCCGTGACATATTCCACAAGAACCCTCTAAGCCTTGGTAGGATGGTTGGACCCCATCCGACACTTAGCCATTCGTTATTTAGTCCGTAATTTCCCGACCCCCAAGCCTTATTTGTGGTCTACATTCCGTTGAACACCTACGAGTTAAGCTTAATCTTTTCACTTGAGCACACTTGCTAAAGCAAGTGTGGGGTGGCAGAGAGATACGTTTGTATAGAGGAGTTGGTTTTACGAGCTATTTTCACGATTTGGAGGGAGGAGCTCATTTTTATATTGTATGTACGTGATGGCCTTTGACTCAACCTATTTAAGTTGTATAATGCAAACTTTCCAAATTCAAAAAAAAGAAAAAAGAAAAGAAAAGAGTCAAAAGAAAATGAAATCAATCAAAGAAAGCTTGCAATAAAATCAATAAAAGTATAATAAAGGTTGAGTCAATGAAATCCAAGTGTTTTAGGACTCATGTTTTGATTTGTTATATGATGTTGGTGTTTGGGATGAGTCCTTAGTGTAGAAACATGATTCTTATACATTTGTGCCTCGTTACACTTGAGACATAGTGAGATATGGCATTTTATTTCTTGGATCATGTTTCTAGTTTCATTTTGAGCTAGAGAAGGGTAGAGCTAGCTACGTTTTGTATTGTTACACCCCAGGATTAAGCTTGCTCATTTTTATCTCTTTTTTGTTTATTTCCCAGAAATTGCCTTCGGTTAGCCCCGTCCCTAGCCTAACGTTGCAACCGTGCAAGTCCTACTTGACCTTACTAAGCCTCGGTTGGCCCCGATTAGTGGAGATGCTTATGAAGTATGAGCCTATGGTGTAGTCGTATTAACCTAGCATCCATAATCTAAACCGGTGAACCGTGGTAAATGTAGGAGAAGCTATTCACTCACACACATCCCGTTTGCTTGATAATGTAGGATTAGGTTGTATTCATTCACTCATTTACTTCCCAGTTATCTTTGATATGTGGTTGACTCGACCTACGCGTGTAACGTTGACTCATTGGATTCTTTTAGAACGCTCATTTTGCTCGAGGGCGAGCAAACGCTAAGTGGGGGGTGGTTGATGAGAGTCAACTTTACTATGCTTCCGGTGCATGTTTCAATTCCCTTTACGGCACTTTTGGTTCATTCCGGATAGTTTTAGATCTTATTTAGGGCAAAAATCGCATTACACGTCCACCATGAGGTAAACCATCAAATAGATGGAAAATCTCACATTTTCACGATGTTTTGGCCCTTTACGAGCCATATGTTTCTTGCGGAATTACGCTCGGTATGTTGTTTGTTATGTGAAATGCAGGAAATAGGTGACTCGTATACCCGGAAGTTGAGGCATGAGGCTTAGAAAGATGAAACCGAAGCTCGGGGATGGAAAAGTTGAAGAAAAAGCTTAAATTCACAACTCTGCATTCTGGTACTTACCGAAGTCATCTTGGTGGTCACGGAACTCACCATATATTGGGCGGAATGTCACAAATCTCGGTAGTTACCGGACTAATCTGGTACTTACCGAGATTACTGCAAAATGGATACTGCGTTTTTAGGCGACGAAAACGAGTTTTTCTCACCCAATTCCACACACACACTCTTAGACACTCCTCTGCCCTTTTAGGTGGGATCCCCCCTCTCTCCCTTAGATTAGCTCTTCTTTCACTCTTTTAAGCTTAGATTAAACACAATTTAGCTTAGATTCAAGCTCTCTTTGTTGGATTTTTTTATTTTGGCTTCTCTTCTCCATCTTTGGACATGGGTGTTGAAGATACTTGATGTAATCCATATTTTGCTGCGATTTTGGTAATCAATTTCAGTTTCTTTCTTGTTTATGGCTTTAATTTCATCTTTGCTTGTTATTTCTTGTTTAATGATGAGTAGCTAAACTTTTCATAGCCAAATCATGTGAAGATTGAAGAAATCACCCTCTAATTGATGAAATTGGGAATGGGTAGTGCTTAATTGTTGTTATATCAATGAATTCATGTCTTAAAACTTGTTCTTAATGCTTGAATTAGTTTGTACACCTAGTTCATGAACAAACACACCACTTTTATAAATGTATGTTGCGAAAGGGTGTGGGAAAAGGGGTTTTAAGATCATTCTTTATAATCAACTGAGTTGTTTAGATTGATTAGGGAGTGAGGTTCAATCGGTTGTGAAATCGGGCAACTCTAGCACGTTAATCTTGTTTCGGTCAATTAAATTCTTAAAGGCGGACTGTTGAACCGGGCAAAGGGTGTTCGATTGTTGTATGGCGTCGTACATTAGCTTAGGAGTTTGCACCCATGAATGAGTTGATATAAGTAGAGGTTGGTAGGTTGGTTAATTCCATTCCCGAGCTAATCGATTGGAGGGGTGAAAGTAATCAATTGGATCATGGTTTGACTATGTCTCTTTCTCTCTTTAGTATCTTTAGTTTATATTTTGTTTTAGTGTAATTAAACTTGAAATATCTTGTTTGACCTAAAATAAATTCGAAAATGGCTTTGATACTCGATTGATTCCTCGTGGGATACGACCTTGCTCACCTCTATAGTGCTTCCGACCCGGTACTCTGCCGGTTAAGGTTGGTCGTTACTATTTTGGTCATCAAGTTTTCTGGCGCCGTTGCCGGGGAGTTGATCGATATCTCTTAAGTCCTTTGAAGATTTAGGCTTAGGTTGTTTTATTTTACTTGTTTCTTGTTGTTTATTCCTTGTAGTGTATGACCCGAAGCTCAAAGGAACCATTACTTCCATATATTCCCGAGATTGAGGCTTTGGCTGACACAAACGCATTGCGAAACAAGGCGATTCAAGTTGAAGAAGTTACTCAAGAGTTGGGAAGTGAGAGTTTTAGTTCCGAGTGTTCTAGTATGGCTACGGGAATGAAGATCTTGAGTTTGACCGAGGCATGGAGCGAGAAAGAAGTGTGATTCCGTTTGAGGAAAGGTATACTACTCAATTTCAAGGTCAACCATCCAATTCACTCTCCCCAATGATGGAACCTCTACCTAGAGAAGGGAATATTGTGCGTAGTCCCTCATTGACCAATCACTTTCAACAAAGGACCAATATCCCTCTCCAAACTCCACAAATCCCTCAAACGCAACAACCTCCACAAATGGACCCCCAATTCCTTCAACAATATCAACAAATGATGATGCAAATGGCCCAATTCAATCCTATGATGAATCCCATGATGAACCCTATGATGAACCAATTCCCTCAAATGGCAAATTCTTATGCTCAACAATTTATCCCTCAAGCTAATCCTTAACCAAACCCCATAGTGAACCCGCAACCATATGCACCTCAAGCTCAAGTGAATCAAGCGGGAAATCAACCGGTGAGGCTTTGTAGAGATTATGTGACACCGATGGCTACCACGGGTCATAGTCCTATTCGAGTACCGGCTGTTGCGGCTAATAACTTGGAGATAAGGCAACATGTTTGGCATTTACTTGGGGATAATGCTCAATTCGAAGGAAAGGCGACGGATGATCCGAACACTTTCATCAACAACTTTCTTGAGGTGTGCAAAACAGTGAAGATAAATGGGGTTGGTGAGGAAGCGGTTCGGCTACTTTTGTTCCCTTTTGCTCTAAAAGGAAAAGCGAGGGAGTGGTATTCATCCTTGGCTCATGACTCCCTCCACACATGGGAACAAGTTGCAAGCACTTTCTTGCTCAAGTACTTTCCACCATCGAAGGCTCTTGACTTGAAATCCGACATATCCAATTTTGAGCAACTATTGGGTGAAGATTTGTTTGAGGCATGGGATCGGTTCAAGACTATGTTACGGAAATGCCCTCAACATGGATTCGAAGCATGGGATCAAGTGCATCTATTCTATAAGAATTTGGATGGTAGTTCAATGCAACAATTGAATGGATCATGTGGAGGATCCATCATGGATGTAGCACCGGATGTGGCATTGGCCACCATTGAGAGGATTTGTGAGAATAATAGGCAATGGAGTTCGGGAAGAAAGCAATTGAAGCATAAAAAGCCACTTGTGACTGCCTTGGTAGATGACCCGAAAGAATCTCCGAGTGGCATAACAAGGTGTTGGCTATGGAACAAAAGTTGATGATTTGGCTTTAGAGAACAAGAAGGCCCGGTTATGTCAACTTTGTGGTGGTGAACATTCGGCTATGAATTGCACATCCCCAAATACACCACCAACAACTGTGCCAATGAAAGCTCAAGTAGCACCTCAAGCCGGGACCTTAGTGGCTAATGCGAATTCAATGCAACAATCTTTGATGAATGCCTACGCTTTAGGGCAATTGAATGCGGGGCAAATGGATTTCAACCCTCTCACCACCTTTGGTAATCCGGTGATTGAACCTATGGATACGAGTTTGATGTTGGAAACACAACCCTATGATGCTAACTATGTGGGGCAAGGGCGTGTCCAAAACTATGATTTTCAAGGAGCTCAACGGAATTGGAGGGAAAATCCTAATTTGACTTGGGGTCGTGGTCCGAATCAAGGGCAATCCTTTAGGCCTCAACACAGTTCTTCTTATCAAGGCAATCAAGCTCCACGGCAACAACAATCCGGAACTTACCAACATCCGAATTAATGCTCATCAAAACTACTCTCAAAGAAGCTATTCTCAACTCCCACCAATGGCTCCTATTCCACAAAAGAGCTCTACCGATATTCTCTTGGGGCAAATTAACAAGACGTTGCAAGAGCATGGGAGAATGTTGCAAGATCAAGGAAGGACTCTCCAAGAGCAAGGAAGGACTCTCCAAGATCAAGGGAGGGAGTTGAGGGACATTAGAACCAACGCCACCACATTTCAATCGGCGTTGAGAAATGTTGAGACCTGGTAGGTCAATTGACCGAAAATGCAAATACCGCACCGGTTGGAGGCTTGCCGAGTAACACCATGAGAAATCCCAAGGGGGTGAATGCTATCTCTACAAGAAGTGGAAAGGTGGTTGGTAATGACATTGGGGTGAGGAAAAGCGTTGAAGATCATGGTAAAAGCAAAGTGGATGATTTGGTAGAAAATGATAGTGAAGATCAAGTTGTTGGAGAGCATGCTAGCGAAGCTCACAAGCAAGTTGAGGAGGCACCAAAAGCGACTAGAAAAGGGGACACAACCACTTCCAATCCACAAAGGAAAGGTACAAGTAGCAATGGTATGAATACTTCTTCTACACCTTTTGATTTGAGCACTTTACCTTTTCCCCCTAGAGGTCCTAAGAAAGATGTTTTAACCAAGAGTCAAAACAAGTTCCTTGACATCTTGCGCAAGGTTGAGATAAATATCCCTTTGGTTGATGCTATAGCTAACATGCCTTCGTATGTTAAGTTTTTGAAAGGGATATTGTCCAATAAGGCCAAGATGGATGAGGTGGTGTGCCTAAATGAAGAATGTTCATGTCTTTCAAAACAAGCTTCCGCCTAAAAAGAAAGACCCCGGATGTTTTTCTATCCCTTGCACCATTGGCTCTATTAGATTCCCGAAAGCTTTATGTGACCTAGGTGCTAGTGTGAATCTCATGCCTAGGAGTATCTATGAGAGGTTGGGCCTAGGTAGGTTGACCGAGACCACTATGACTTTACAAATGGCCGACCGGACTCTTAGGAGACCTATGGGGATATTGGAGGATGTGTTGGTTCAAGCCGATAAGTTTGTGTTCCCGGCTGATTTTGTTGTGCTAGATGTTGCGGAGGGCCCTAGAAACTCACTTTTGCTAGGGAGACCTTTCCTTGCTACCGGAAGTGCTAATGTAGATGTAGCCAAGGGTGATATCACTATGAGGATAGGAGACGAGAGTGTGAGTATGAATGTGTTTGATGCCATTAAGTACCCCCATGATAATATTGAGGAATGTGATGAAGTTGAATCTATATATTCTTGTGTTTCCGAGGTTGCTAACACGCAGGGTTATCAAGAGCCAATGGAGGAGTGCTTAATGAAGTCTAGTACGATTCATGATGATAGGATGGTTAGACCCCCATCCGACAGTAACCCCTCTAAGCCTTGGTAGGATGGTTAGACCCCCATACGACACTTAGCCATTCGTTATTTAGCCCGTAATTTCCCGACCCCCAAGGCTTATTTGTGGTCTACATTCCTTTGAACACCCTACGAGTTAAGCTTAATCTTTTGAGTGTGGGGTGGTAGAGGAGTACGTTTGTATAGAGGAGTTGGTTTTTACGAGCTATTTTCACGATTTGGAGGGGAGGAGCTCTTTTTTATATTGTATGTACGTGATGGCCTTTGACTCAACCTATTGAAGTTGTATAATGCAGCTTTCCAAATTCAAAAAAAAAAGAGAAAAGAAAAGAAAAGAGTCAAAAGAAAATGAAATCAATCAAAGAAAGCTTGCAATAAAATCAATAAAAGTGTAATAAAGGTTGAGTCAAAGAAATCCAAGTGTTTTAGGACTCATGTTTTGATTTGTTATATGATGCTGGTGTTTGGGATGAGTCCTTAGTGTAGAAACATGATTCTTATACATTTGTGCCTCGTTGCACTTGAGACATAGTGAGATATGGCATTTTATTTCTTGGATCATGTTTCTAGTTTCATTTTGAGCTAGAGAAGGGTAGAGCTAGCTACGTTTTGTATTGTTACACCCCAGGATTAAGCTTGCTCATTTTTATCTCTTTTTTGTTTATTTCCCAGAAATTGC
The DNA here is from genome assembly GCA_026214975.1 of Gentiana macrophylla. Taxonomy (NCBI): domain Eukaryota; kingdom Viridiplantae; phylum Streptophyta; class Magnoliopsida; order Gentianales; family Gentianaceae; genus Gentiana; species Gentiana macrophylla. The sequence continues at coordinate 111,196,484 of CM047805.1, forward strand.
CTTCGGTTAGCCCCGTCCCTAGCCTAACGTTACAACCGTGCAAGTCCTACTTGACCTTAATAAGCCTCGGTTGGCCCCGATTAGTGGAGATGCTTATGAAGTATGAGCCTATGGTGTAGTCGTATTAACCTAGCATCCATAATCTAAACCGGTGAACCGTGGTAAATGTAGGAGAAGCTATTCACTCACACACATCCCGTTTGCTTGATAATGTAAGGTTAGGTTGTATGCATTCACTCATTTACTTCCCAGTTATCTTTGATATGTGGTTGACTCGACCTACGCGTGTAACGTTGACTCATTGGATTCTTTTAGAACGCTCATTTTGCTCGAGGGCGAGCAAACGCTAAGTGGGGGGTGGTTGATGAGAGTCAACTTTACTATGCTTCCGGTGCATGTTTCAATTCCCTTTTACGGAACTTTTGGTTCATTCCGGATAGTTTTAGATCTTATTTAGGGCAAAAATCGCATTACACGTCCACCATGAGGTAAACCATCAAATAGATGGAAAATCTCACATTTTCACGATGTTTTGGCCTTTTACTTAGCCATATGTTTCTTGCGGAATTACGCTCGGTATGTTGTTTGTTATGTGAAATGCAGGAAATAGGTGACTCGTATACCCGGAAGTTGAGGCATGAGGCTTAGAAAGATGAAACCGAAGCTCGGGGATGGAAAAGTTGAAGAAAAAGCTTAAATTCACAACTCTACATTCCTGGTACTTACCGAAGTCATCTTGGTGGTCACCAGAACTCACCATATGTTGGGCAGAATGTACAGAAATCTCGGTAGTTACCAGACTAATCTGGGTACTTACCGAGATTACTGCAAAATGGATACCTGCGTTTTTTTAGACGAAAAACAGAGTTTTTTCTCACCCAATTCCACACACACACTCTTAGACACTCCTCTACCCTTTTAGGTCGGAATCCCCCCCCTCTCTCCCTTAGATTAGCTCTTCTGTCACTCTTTTCTCTTAGATTAAACACAATTTAGCTTAGATTCAAGCTCTCTTTGTTGGATTTTTGTATTTTGGCTTCTCTTCTCCATCTTTGGACATGGGTATAAGATACTTGATGTAATCCATATTTTGCTGCGATTTTGGTAATCAATTTCAGTTTCTTTCTTGTTTATGGCTTTAATTTCATCTTTGCTTTTTATTTCTTGTTTAATGATGAGTAGCTAAACTTTTCATAGCCAAATCATGTGAAGATTGAAGAAATCACCCTCTAATTGATGGAATTGGGAATGGGTAGTGCTTAATTGTTGTTATATCAATGAATTCATGTCTTAAAACTTGTTCTTAATGCTTGAATTAGCTTGTACACCTAGTTCATGAACAAACACACCACTTTTATAAATGTATGTTGCGAAGGGGTGTGGGAAAAGGGGTTTTAAGATCATTCTTTATAATCAACTGAGTTGTTTAGATTGATTAGGGAGTGAGGTTCAATCGGTTGTGAAATCGGGCAACTCTAGCACGTTAATCTTGTTTCGGTCAATTAAATTCTTAAAGGCGGACTGTTGAACCGGGCAAAGGGTGTTCGATTGTTGTATGGCGTCGTACATTAGCTTAGGAGTTTGCACCCATGAATGAGTTGATATAAGTAGAGGTTGGTAGGTTGGTTAATCCCATTCCCGAGCTAATCGATTGGAGGGGTGAAAGTAATCAATTAGATCATGGTTTGACTATATCTCTTTCTCTCTTTAGTATCTTTAGTTTATATTTTGTTTTAGTGTAATTAAACTTGAAATATCTTGGTTGACCTAAACTAAATTCGAAAATGGATTTGATACTCGATTGATTCCTCGTGGGATACGACCTTGCTCACCTCTATAGTGCTTCCGACCCGGTACTCTGCCGGTTAAGGTTGGTCGTTACTATTTTGGTCATCACTGTCTACCGAAATTCGAACCTACTGAATCCACGATTGCCTTGTTTGCACGAACCGAGCTTAGCTCAACCCGATTCACCGTTGCTTCTGGCCCGGCTCCTCCACCTCAGCCTCCATGGCTGTTGATCCAAATGAATTCATCATATCCTTCACTTTTTTGTTTCAATTTTGAATTGTTTTGAGTTTCGACGACCACAATGGTCTTCGAGTCGTCTGTAATTGAAGCCGACTTGCCCCTAACTCGGTCCTTCTTCTCACCCCTGGTGTTGCGTCCATGGCTGCAATTCAGCCGAGTTCTTCCTGTTTGTTTTTTTATATCAGAAAGGTAAACAACCTCTCAAATTTCACAAAACAAATCAAGTTGCGATTTGTATGTCGGCATATCATTTAATTATAGCACATGTTGTGCTTCTACAATTGTTTGCAAAACCTAATATAGGCTTTTGCAATTATACCAACTGCAACAAAATTTTACGAAATTGTCACCAACAATCAATTTTCCGATCCAGCACCCTGGTTGCAATCTTCGTCAAATCAATCAGGTCACCACAGTAGTCGATCCACGCACTTCTATCTTCAGCACTCACACTGTAGATTTCAATCTCTGCGATTTTTTTCTTAACCTGACTGCGATACCATGACAAATTTCGATCAATGTATTTCGTATATCGTCATCAATCACAAGATACAAATATATAGCCACTCTCAGGGCTTCAAGAATTCTATCCAATTGTAACGCCCCATTCCCGGACACCGAGTCCTTATCCGGAAAAGGATTGTTCGGCACGTATGATATAAAATAAATTTCACATTATACATAAGCCTCTACTACGTCGTATTGAGTTAAGCAAAATAGAAGCTAAAAGACTCGGGTATATTTTTTTTCAACAACTAAGAGTAAAAACCACATTCTAAAGATAGAAGTGCAAACTTATTACAACGAAATCCAAAACTTGCAACGTACGATAAACCTCCAAAAGAATTAAAAGAAATTACAAAGTCTTCAAAGAAAATGTAACAATTCAAATGTATCGTGTAAATAAAAGCAACATAAAAGCTTCAGTGCCGGCGTCCTCAAACGTCGTCTTCGAATTCCTCATCGAATTCTGGATCAACCTGTTCATCTTCTCATCCCCAACACACAACAAAACATGCATTTGAGGTAAGTACAAAGGTACTCAATAAGAAGTAGAAGCTACGTTTTAATTAAGCATTATAAAGTAAGGATCATGTTTATTAACTTGTCTTTATATAACCAACTCAATCTAAGGTTCATTTTATGTCCATCAACATGTCATGACTATACGTTTCTATGTTAACTTATCTATGTTACACCCGCATTCAAGGGCATTACGCATGGTGTATATCCGCCATGAGATATACTGTGCAACCTATTGGTGAATCACACCAATAGCCACAGGGGAAAGCCCGATGGTGTACACGTTCGGCGAAGTCCCCCTGCCCTTCACCCGTTTATAGGCCAACAAAGTTATTCACTTTTACTGAACGCCCACACACCGCGATATGGTCAGGTGCCGATCCAAGAATGGCATGATATTTAGTCTCTTACTAGTCAAATATGTAGTTTATTAATTGTTAACTTGCCATTTAAGTGTTTTCAAAGCAAACCTCACCGTAACAGCTCTACTCCCTCGCGTAGAAGGCTAGACAACATCCTATCAGATACACAGACATTGATGAATACTAACTCATCAACGCACAAGCATATCATGCCCTTTTGACGGTCCCGAACTACAACTATTAGAAAGAATCCATTCGGTGCCGGAACTAAACGTATCAGAAAATCACTCAAGGCTTGTTCATGTTTAATTAACGTTATTAGAATCAACATTTAAAACTAATCTCATGGCTTAAAAACAAAATTCCCCAAAATAGGGGCCAATGCGTGCGCATTGAACGAACAGTAACATTCAGGATGCTCTCTGTCTGACCAATACATGCGCATTGAGCCTGTTGAAAATAAATCTGACCATCCTGTATCATCAATGTGTGCGCATTGCTAGCCAATTCGTACGCATTGAGCATCCTGTACCAAAACCCGACTTTCTGTTTCATCAATGCATGCGCATTGCTAGGCAATGCGTGCGCATTCAACACATGAAAGCCCTAACTTGATTTTAGGCAAACTTAACGATTCCTACCCAATTCCAATCATGTTTAACAACGAAAGTACTCAGAAAATAGCAGAAAACACATCCTTAACAAACCAAAACATTCCATAACCCCTTAGCAACGATTAGACATGATTTTCATCATCTAAAAAAATATCAAAACGCTAACCTTGACCTTATAAACCATAACCAAAATGTAGGAAGAACTTCTTACCTTTTAGCAAGCTAATCCAAACCACGAAACCTATGAAAACTGCAGCAAAGTCGGATCCTTTTCTACAGAAAACCTACGTGACCAATCCAAACTTAGATTAGATTCGATCACACGCTTCTATACAAACAAGACTACGAATTCATGAGTTTTAATCCATCAAACTCATTTAAAAACACATCTAGGTCGAAAATACCTTTAGAAAACTCCAAACTTTTAGTATTGAAACGAAGCCCTCTTTACGACGATTCCAACGCTTTACACGAATCTGAAAGTGGTCAAGAACCAACTTAGAATTTTGAAGAAGTCTTCAACCCTTGTTCTTTTGCTCTCAAGCGTTGTAGAGAACGTGAAACCAATTTTGATAAACAGATAGATTATAGGAAGTAATGAGATTTATTTTCGTTAAATAACCAATCCCAAAATATTAATCTTTCCATTTTTCCTTATTCGTCCCTAAATTAAAATTAATCCAATTTCCATATATATATATATATATATATATATATATATATATATATATATATATACATATTCAACATACATATGTATATACTACTTCATTCCAAATAAAAATTAATATAATATTTCTTTTTCACAAAATGACACGTCTGTATTTTTTCGAAAATCAAAATATTAAATTCATCCTTAAGAGGAGTTTCATCCTCAAAACTGAAACATACGTGATAAAGTCATGAAGTCTGGAAACTCACTTATCAGTTATGATATTGTGTTCAACTTTCCAAGTTGCTTTGTTCGGTAAATGACTTGACATTTCATTAAAATATTAAATAAAAAAAAAACACTACACTTCACATTTCTTCACAATGTCATCGGAGTTCCTCCGTCTTTCTCAAACCCGTTACCCCTCCTCTTCCTCTTCTACTCCCTCGTAGCCTCCATGTCCTTCCTCTTTTTTTCTTTTATTTTTTATTTTTTAAGTTTAATGATAAATCCTCTACCTCCATCTTCAAGTTTAACAAATCCAACAAACACTAACAATCTTTTTTTTTTCTTTTCCTTCAAACCCATTTCAGCCCAAAGCTAGCCCGTCAAGGCCATTTAATTAGCTCCAGCCAAGCTGGTCATCACTTCATCCAAGGCCTCAACAGCAGCTTGATCTTTTAATTGACTCTGTAAATAAATTCGATGCGATACTAAAGAAAAATGGAAATCCTTGTCAAAAATAAATGTTTACAATTTACAATTGATCTTGGTACCGGTGAGGTGAATTTCCTTTGCTATAAAATGTCTTTAACATGGGTTTCTGCAAATTTATTGAATTTGACGGTAGGATTTTTTTTGAGCTGCAAGGATTGAAGGATATATATATATATGTAGATATGAAAAGCAAATATGGCTATATCTTCCTGTACATGTTTCTTGAATGGATGACGATTTTGAACTTTGAAGTGGTGTAGAGATTCTTGAGGAAATTGGGCAAACCTGCAAATAAGTTTTGTACCTGATGTACAATGTTGTAAATAGGTAATTGTTTTGGTGTTATTTTGTAAATAGTGAGTCAAGCAGTCACGGGGTATAAATAGCTGTAATAGACTTTTTCTATTTGATGAGAAATGATAAAATCATTTTCCCGTGTTTTCAGCTTCTTCCCCAAATCGTATCCATGAGGTAAGAACCCTAGCTTTCTGCTGCACTTTTATACAAAATTCACATGGTAACAGAGAGCTTCCGGTCGAATCTCTGATTCTTCCTTCTTCATTTCGGTTATTAGTTTCTTCGATTCTCTCTTGTTATACGGTTTTTTTGCTGATTCATCTGCATCGAAGGTTCGTCGATGGCGGTTAATGGAGAAGCTGAGATTACACCTTCGCACCCTCTATACATGCATCCTAATGAAATTCCGTCAATCATTTTGGTACAACCTCTGTTGACGGAGAAGAATTACTACGGTTGGAGTAGAGCAGTTCGAAGAGCCCTAATTTCGAAGAACAAATTAGGGTTTGTGGATGGGAGCCTTGCATGTCCAGAACCAACAAATAAGCACTTCGATTCATGGAATCAGTGCAATAATATGGTTTTGTCATGGATCTTAAACTCAGTTTATCCAACGATTGGGCAAAGCTTGCTCGGTTCTAACACGGCTAGAGAAGTTTGGGTCGATTTGCAGGAGAGGCTTTCGACTAGAGATTTTTTTTAGGGTTTATGACATTCAAGAGGAGATTTACGCTCTTAGGCAGGGAACCTCGACTATTACTGAGTATTTCACGCGTCTGAAGATCTTATGGGAGGAGCTGATTATGTTGCGTCCTATACCTCGATGTGGCTGCCGTACCACACAGGATTTTAAGGATTATGTGGAAGCGGATTACACAATTAGCTTCCTTAGAGGCCTCACTGATAGTTATGAACCTATCAAATCAAAGATTCTTCTGATGAATCCTCTGCCAAAGATGAATGAAGTGTATAATTTGGAAATCAAACTTGAGAGACAATTGCAGCATGGACCTGTAGTGGGGGTCAACTAGGGAATCCAATTGTCCTCCAGAACAGTTCCTCAGATTCTCAAGGCAACTTTGTGAAGCAATTGCCCCCAAAGAGGTCTATGATTACTAATCAGAGTTCTGCAGGGTCTCAAAACAAAAGAAATGTTCAGTGTACGTATTGTAGCAAGACTGGGCACACTGAAGACCGGTGCTACAAAAAAACATGGGTTTCATCTGGGCTTTCAGAGCATGAGACAGGCTAATATGGTGCAGCAAAATTCCCAGGACTCTCAGGAATCTTCCAGATTAGACTTGACCACAGGAACAAGAAATGCGGTGCCCACATCATTCACATCAGAGCTGTATGCAGAGATGTTGAGGTTGTTTCAGAATATACAAGGGAGTTAGGGACATGGAAATGGGTAACACATGGCCTCATCTGCAGTGTTGAGTGCCAACTTCCATCAGGCTGCTTAAGGTAAGCCTGGTAAGGACAATGTAGCATCCCTTAGGGACTGGATTTTGGATTCTGGAGGCACTGATCACGTGGCATGTTCAATTTCTTTGTTCACCACATATAGACCTGTCACACACAAACATATATCTCTTCATAATGGCACATGTGTTCCAGTTACTCACATTGATGAGGTTCGTATAAATGAGTCACTCACTTTATCTTTTGTCTTGTGTGTGCTGATTGAGCATAAATTCACCCTTCAAAAATAATTTATAATGACTCGAAACCGTGGGTGAGTACGAGGTCGAACCCAAGGGAAAAGTGTTTGTGAGTACCAAAGTGAACGTGTTACTTAGTCTAGGTGAACAATCTTTTTAAAGTGTTTGTATACTACAACGACACTAAAGTGATTCTTACTAACGAGTCTAAAGATAGAAAAGAGAGAAAAAGAATTAAACTACTAGATTTTAATGATAGATTAAGGGACATAGCCGAACCATGATCAAAATAGCTAATTTCAATCCCAAGGATAGACAAAACCGGGAGTGTGCATTAAGACAAACGAACTCTCACATTCAATTTCACGGGTGCAAACTCCTAATCCCGGTACTAAAGTCTGAACACTCTCTCCTAACACCTTATGCCATGCTAACTACCCTTCCTGAAAGAAGATTCACTAACAAGACATGTTATGCACTAGAGCCGCTTAAACGTTAAAACGAGTAACCTCGCATTGGGCCCGGGCTTAACAACTAAGCCGGGTCTACGCCGCGATCCTAGAACCCCTTTTCCCACATCTCTCTATCTGAACAACTCTTTAGATTGATGTGTGTGACTTTGATCTAGGTAGCTAATCTAGCCCAAATATGTTTAAAATAAGTTCTAAGACATGAAACAAGCAAGATTAAACAATAAAAAGCACTACCCACTCCCAATTTCATCACCCAAAGGGAGATTTCACCAAATTTCACATGATTCGACTATGAAAAGGGATTAGCTACTCATTATACTAACCAAAACATACATAAAACAGTAAATGAAAGCCATAATAAGTAAAAGAGAAGAGAAATATACCATTAATTTGAAGAAATTCGAGTTTGAGATCCAAAAGTACAAAATAAAGAACTAATTAAAAGGTGGATGCTTTGAGTTTGGAATGGAGATTTGAGCTTGGAAATGGAATAATTATAATAAGATAAAGTGTTCTAATCTATTACAAATTTCGAGCAAAGAGTGGGTATAGTTTAGCTAAGAGAGGGGAGAATAATGTGATGAAATTCGATGGAAGTGGGTGTTTATAGGGGCAAAAATCTGCAGAAAATGGCCCCAAACGCACATTTGAGAGGTCCCCAAATGCGCGTTTTGCTTCATGTACTCGCTGTTCTAAAATTAGCAGTTGAAACGCGCGTTTGAGATTTGACAGTTTTCTGGCTGCAGTAAAACCATGATATCTTCGCGTGTAGAACTTTGATTTGAGTGATTAAAAATGCGTTGGAAATCTCTTTCAATTATCTACAACTTTCATGAGGAGTACATGACCAGAAAATGCTTCCATAATAGGTCAAATTGCTGATGAACAGAACGTAGCGTGAAGATACCAACTATTTTTCTTCCTTTTCTTCATTTTTCTTCTTCCTTGGCTCATTCTTGCACCTTGATCATACTTCTCATCATAAATATTCGCCTTCCGTGTTCTCGTGACACCTAGACCCTACAATCTCATGAACGAACAACACACACAAAGGATTCCGGAGGGTAAAAGTGCTCGGGAATGGGTTAATATCACTAAAAAGAGGTAGTAAACCATCAAAGCGACGGATTTACTCCCCGTGCTATAAACTCACGATATTACCTGAAAACGGTCTAAAAACACCGAGAATGTGCTAAAAGTAGGATAAACGGGGGGTGGAAAATGCACCGGAATCACGTAAAGTTGACTCCCATCATGTGCCATCGTTTACTTTCAATCTCATTTCCCTTAGTACTCTCACTAAGACTAGTTCCTATGCTGTGTTTTCATTCTAGATCTTTGTTATTCATGAGGTGATACATATGGGGATGATTGGTACAGCTAGAGAGTACTGCGGGTTGTATCATCTTAAAGCATCCTACCCTCATATATCCTTTATAGAACATGTTTCTCCTTATGCCTCATCCAGTGTTGCAGATGATCAGCTGTGGCACTGTAGAATGGGACATATGTCTGCACTTAGGTTGTGTCTTGTTCAAAATTCTACACCTTTTGTTCAAGTTTCAGAAAATAAACACTGCGATGTCTGCTCTCTTGCCAAGTTGAAGAGACAGACTTTTCCAAATAGTAGCTCTACCACCGTTTCATGTTTTTCTCTCATTCATGTAGACATTTAAAGGCCATATAGGCATCCCACCCTAAATAATCAACGTTTCTTTCTTACCGTTGTTGATGACTGTAGTAGATACTGTTGGTTGTTTCTTTTAAGACATAAATCTGAAGTCAGACAGATTATTCACAACTTTTATGAACTCATTCTCACACAATTTCAAACTAGAATTCAGATAATGAGGACTGATAATGGGCAAGAATTCAATATGCTTGAGTTTTATGCTAGTAAGGGTATTATTCACCAAACTTCCTGTAGCCATACACCCCAACATAATAGGGTTGTTGAACACAAGCACCAGCACATCCTAGTTGTAGCTAGAAGTCTTAGGTTTCAAGCTAAGGTGCTTATTGCCTATTGGGGTTTATGTGTTGAACATGATGTCTATTTGATCAATATCACACCCACACCCTTCTCCAAAATCGCACTCCACATGAAAAGTGAAGGATGCAGGTTCTTAGATCTAAACGAATTAGATCTACGCGCAGCGGATGGATCACGATTTATATGACACAACTCATAATTAAAGGACTTAAGTACTACAAGGGGGTTTAAGATTATGTTACCAATAACGGGAAGAGTCGCCTTGATCTTCCGATGTGTTCTCCAAACGGCGGTTGGTGGACACCCTTCTTGTTACACGAGCCTCCTTGATATGCAACCAGAAAAATCCCGAAGATTTTTCCAACTCGAACCCTAAGAATAGAGGCCGAAATTTTTCGGCCAATTTCTCTCGGTGAATAGTGACGTGAATAGTACCTTGCCATTAGACTTGGGAGAACTCTCTTTATATAGGAGAGTAATCAATGTCCTCCAAGGATTAAATAATTAAGAGATAATTATTCCATTAATCCTTTATTCCAAATAAAAGATAAATAAAATGATTATCCCAAACAAATTAGGATAAATCATATTATTATCTAATATTCCATGAATTATCATTTAACAAATAAATGATAAATCACATGTCAAATAATTATCCAAGAAAACTAATTTCTCTCTAATTAATTGACTCACATTGGCGCCACATTAAGGGTTTACTAAGCCCACATAAAATGTCTTTTATGTGTATTATATTATTTAGCCCAACTAAATAATATCCATGCATATCAATTAATTAGCCCAGCCAATTAATTATCACTGAGGCCCAAGTAACAAGATTATTGTCCGAATTACAGAAGCCACATCGGGGACCATGGACCTATAACCAGTAGCTCCAATAATTAATTATTCGTCGAACAGAATAAGTACATTAATTATTAATTCCGGGATTACGCCACCATAAACCCGAAACTGAACTCTACCGATTATAGATGTATACTTATACTCAACCCATAGAGTCAATAAGCGTCCATTGATATAATCACTACATACAGATTAACCCTCCATAGATCGTCCCATTCTCGAGTGGGAAGTCTCCGTGAACCCGACTCCGAAATATCTTATCCTTATTTACCATCAACCCCCTGATGATCAATTAGTGCACATATCTGACTAGTAGCTAATTAGTCAAATGCGAACTCCCGGGATCGATCACTTTCTTAGGGCTAACAAATAAGGGGATCTCTCTACTTCCCAGAGGAAGGAATGGATTCCATGTCTGTGAAAATCGAACTACTCACTCATCTGGAGATAGTGCCAATGAGAAGTGGCTTGGAACACATTATTTAAGTGAACCGTAACTAACACATCAAACACTACCCCGGGACAAGCAGCATCCTGTGATCACCTCAGGATTAAGGTTGATCCATATATGATCATCTAATGATTTAATAAGATTCCTCGATTACACGGAATTACACCGAGAAATTGAGATTAAATCGGTCCATCCTATATGAATGCCATCATATATAAATGCCCCACGTAGGTACCTCTCTACCGACAATCCGGATAAGACTATCACACCTTAAGGTGTTCAAGCATTATTGGTGTTTTAATCAAGAGACCCTAAACTCGATTAAGTTCACCACGGACTAACAGCTTTAAGCATATCTCCACTAACTCAATCCTCACGTGTAATCCATACACCGAGTTAAGTGGTTACATACAGATATATACTTAGGGTTTGTAGCGATGTATTACTTTACAAGCACAAAGCAAGTAATAAGGTGAGATAAATTCTGTCATTCATTATTAAAAACAATTACACAAATTGTCTTTCGGCACTACACCTAACAATCTCCCACTTGCACGAAATGACAAGTAATGATTGTTTTTAGAGCACACCCTTTCTCATCTTATTCACAACACTCTCCCACTTGCTCTAAAAGCGGATGAGACATATCCATCAATGCCGTACCCTCCAAGCACTCGACTTGGTACAATCGATTAGTTAGGTTGTCGACTCGAGACGATCTTTAGGATTGAAACGTGGCGGTCCTTCCAATCAGTGGTACTCTCTCTCTCAATATTCTTTTGACCTCTCGGTGACCGAGAAGATCCTTCTAAGCTATCTCTTCACTATTTTCACAATGAAGTGATATCGGCTTATCGGACACAGAATTACTCCCCAGGACCAAAAGGAAATTCTAAGCACTATGAGTAAACACCGAGCCCGAGATCAACTTAATGATCATCCTTAATCGACTACAAGTCGAAATCATTGTAATCAACCATATTCAAGTTTGCACTGAATATACAAGCATATGATTCCTCGTTCTCTAACGATACTTGAGGACGTACTAAAAATCACTACTTATTGCTCAAATCCAAGATTCGATTACTATTGACTTATGATAACTTTGACTTGCCGTTATCCAAGAGAGACTCTATCCCATTTTCTCTTTATCCGAAGATTTAGAGAATCATTCCTGAGAGGTAGGGTAGGACAACTCTCGATGAATGCTGCAACCATATATGCATAATCATCTTATTCAATAAGATCGGTGGGATAGCCAATGACTCATTCTCGTGAATTTGACCGAATCAGATTCTTAGAACATAGTCCAATTCTCTCATCCAGAGAATCTTGGCGTGTCAGTTTCTGACTTCAGATAGCACACACATGTTGTTTCCAACTGTTTCAGTGTTATCATTCATGAACACTAACTACTATATTTTACCAATATTGATACCACGATCTACAAAAGACTTATCAATATTCCGGTCAAGTCCACATATTTTAAAACATGCGACTTTTAATGACCGAGAGGTTCTCTTAAATCCACAAAGGATATAAGCCATGGCACGCCTCCTACCAAAGGTTCTTTCTGAATGAATTAAGATATCGTTAGTCTCGCAAAAAAGGTCTTAGGGAATCACCCCTATCTTCTCGCTTTGTAACGAATCCATTATTCATTCTCACTAAAACCCTTACATTACGAATGAATTCAGATTCCGTTGTTCGGCAAGAAAGTCTCAGGGAATCACCCCTATTTTCTGCTTTCTAACGAAATCTAGCAAGACTGAGTGGTGAGAGAGTTCAAGGTCTGGTTAACTCTCTACTTGTCAGGGAATCACCCCTATACCACTCAACTTTGCGCTGAAAGTTTAAACTTTCCTATTCATTCGACTCTTTTTTACTATGTAGATCCAATTGCTCCCATCGGGCCTGAGACACTCGGGTGGTTCTACAATAGATCGAACAAAACCGGAGTACAAAAACTCCATTTACGAGGTTAAGGTTGTCAAACCAACCTCTATGATCGTAATCCTATACAGCCCACTAAGAGCCATAGGTTATCAATCACCCCAATGAGACCGTAAAGTCCACAAAACCAAAATGGGTCAATGGTTAAACCATACTCCCATCTGCGTGGTGGATTGACATCCCGATCTAGTAGTATTTATCAAAGTGTAATCACCAACAACCGATGTTGGGCGTGGTCCGATTAAATCGATAGTAACTACCTTTGGGTAACCGTACTCAAGGTTTAAGGTTGTTACTTATAGATTCTATCGTAAGGCTTGTGACAGATTCAACCGTCACTTTACGATCTCAAGAATCTTATAATCAACCTTCACTCGTCTCATTAAGATATTTCACGAACAAATATAATCGAACGTATGCAAAAAATCTCCAATCCTACCTTCAAGCATTAAATGCTAAATGCCTACATTTATGGAAGTGGTGTGAACCGAATTCACTCATTATCCATAAATTCACCGGCATCTTCTAGGTAGACTTCTCGGTTTACATAATAATGTTAACCGTTATTTTGCAACCAATTATCTTAATCAAGTTTAACAATGGTATTATAGCACATTAATAACTATATCGTGGCAAGTCTATGGTTTCTTCCTCGGTGAGAAACATTCCACTAGAGGCGGGCCGAGCATCGATCCCAAGACTATGCGGTAGCCTATTTCTCGAGCATGGAATACTCTATTCTCTGCTAAAATCGAGAGACTCCTCCTCGTATTCTTTTGATAAACTAAATCACGTTTGAGTAGTTATCGGACAAAATGTCACCACTCAAAAACTCCCACTAGTCGGTATCTCTCACTAGACCCGAAGGTCACTTGTGAACAAGCTATGTTACCTCTTCAAATCTATTACCCTTTCTCGATTGAAAGGAAACTTAGTCATTGTTCCTTTGAGATAGTGTTCTAGGCTCGAGATAGGAATCACCCTTAGCGATCGTCAGGTCTTATCTCTAGGATATATGCACTAATTAATAGATTTTGAAGGGTCGTTTATCTTAATACGGAAACCTTTTACCTTTAATAGTTTTAGATGTGTTACACATACTTATTCAGCTGTTCTAAGTGGTTCTGACTTTATCAAACAAAAGTCCGAGTCTCGATTCGTACTACAAATGTCATATTCACTTTCTATGAGGCAAATCAGTAGTATCAAGATGAAAGTGAATCCATTTGTTTCAACGAATCAGAAACGAAAAAAATAAATTTTTCCGTGATATTCAAGGATAGAATCCAAATTCATTTCCTTATATCACTCCCACTATTGTAATTGAAATTATCATCCGTTGTTACTCTATTAATCGTTAATGCATAGCTTCCTTGTTCTTCCAAAGAACTAAGCTCTTTGAGTCAAGTTACTCGGTTAAGAAAGTCGCTAAGATTCATTGGTTAGTGATCCAAATCACTTTCCTTATCCTATACTTTCTTTAATTAATGTTTCGGTTTAGCCTCAAAACTTTAGTTAAGATGATTAATACTTATAGACATTCTTTCCCATTCTTAACTTTCCTTAAAAGGAAATAGTCTTGAACTAGCAGTTCGTTTGAGTAGACACTACTCGTGAACCGTGGGATGTCTAATGAAAGTGTTACCCAGTGGGGACTGATTTTCTAATAAATTAGAAAAACATAATATAAAAGCTCCCACTAGTTTATCGGTTCCAAATACCGTCTAACTAGCGACACTTTAATTTATGATTCTCCAATTTTTCTATCAGAAAATTTCTCGTGTAGACACTACACAATTCACTAGAAGAATTATATCGTCCCAATCATCTTTCAAACTAACTACGGTTGTCTCTCGCTCACTTTTGAGTGACAAGCAGTGACATGCCTATTTACGTCACTTAAGTTTTGAAGGCTTCAAGAGAAATATCTCTTCCAAAAAATTAATCGCATGTGAGATTAATAAATACAACGTTCTAGTTACTTACCACTTTTTAACGAAGTCATTACTAGTCAATTTTACACTAGCGATCTAGCACCTTAGAGATATATATAACAGATTGTAAATAAAATTGACAGAAAATAAATCCAAATCATACACTACTAAAATTTTAGGAACATAAACTAAGTACTTATAGTCTATCCTACTGCTCCAAGGATTTAATCTAATGCCTCGAAAGCCGCTTAGGGTAGGTCAAAGAGGTTTCGATTAATATTGAAGATCGATTGAGAATCGAACATCTCATTTGTGATCGTCAATCACCTTTCCTTTTTCAGCCAAGGTACTACCAAAAATACCTTTATGAGTGTGACCTCATGTCTCAGATTTTTAGGTAGACCCCGAGTGTGCGCTTAGGGTCGGTCGGTGACCCGACGAGTACCCAAAATCCTATCCTTTCGGAGACCAAGCCTTGAATTTTGATAGCGGTGAAGGCCTTCCTGTGGAGGCCGGTCCCAGCCGGCACGAGGCGTCACCATTCTCTCACGTTGCTTGTGTCAACAAGAGGCCGTGGGGTCGGCCGTCGCCTCTCCGCTCCCCACTCAATATTTTGAAAAAAATGGTGGGTTTATCGATCACGTTTTTGGACTTGATGTTACATTAAGGAACAATAAATCATAGGCCCGAATGTTGTCGGTTATGTGGGCTAGCCCACCCGACCTATTCGTTAGAACATATGTGGCCGTCCGGACGGGTCAAGGCTAGGAGAGGTCCGTTGAGCCATAGTGGCTCTTCGGATGGCTCGATTGCTGCACCCGTGCAAACGCCACACGTGGAGGGTGAAGTCGATCGAGCCGTAGCTACCGTTGACCACCCAACCGTGGTTAAACCACTTTCAACCTGTTTGCCCGTGATTATCCAATCCTTAAACATCAAACTTTCACGTAGACACTACGGAACAAAAACGTAATCTCGCTCTTAGGTAAGGTGGAATTCACCGAGAATCCAACACCTTAACCACGAGGTTTCGATTTTACTCCTTATGCTTTCGCAGTGGGATTCACCGAGAATCCATCACCCAACCTCGACGATTGAAAAACCCGTGTTCCTCGGTTTTTACCTAATTAGTTTCTAATTAATATCAAACAATTAATTAAAACTAATCGTGTGTTTTATACATGCCTAACTAATTCCTCGAATTAATTTCTACATGTATGCATATGGAGTGGAATTCATGATATGATGCATGTCATGGCAATTTTCCAATTCTACTCATACAATCTACACATGTATACTAGTGCGGAAAATAAACACCGAGATGGATGGATGACACCCCGTATCTAACCTATTAGAAAATAAATAACGAAACCCTAACTAGGGTTTACTACTTTCTAACAAAATCTGCAGCTGTTCAAAATCTTCAACGATCGGCAAAGCAAACGAACTTGGATCGCGACGTAACTTTCCAGATCTGTTCTTCACTCCTCGGGCTTCAATATGGACGGTTGGATCGGAGCTTTGACTTGTTAATCTTCCTCAGTGAGCCGCCCAACTTGCTGCTGAAACAGACTCTCACAGCAGCGCATCATATACTTCCCGAGGCCGATTGGGGATCTAGATGAATCCCGATCGTCCTGAAAATTTTATCTCACGTCCAAAACTCCATGATTATCGATCTGACCGGTCGGATTTTAATTTGAACGGTCCAAGTGTTCCCAGAAAATCGAAGAAGTCACAGTTAGGGTTTCTGCGAATCCTGCGTTTTTCTGTTACAGCAGCCACTTCGCAGCAACGAACGGAAACCCAAACGGGCTCTGATCGACACCAAAATTTGTGGGATTGTTCATCAACTTCCAATCTGGATTCTGACCGGAGGGATCTTTGTTTTAACGGCTCAAACAACGGGAAAAACGAAAAAACTAAACAGCTAATGTACAGATCTATTTTCTGGAAATTAAAATTGCAATAATACATAAATTACATAATTTCCTATACTCATATGAACGAATTTTCATCGTTCATATGAGTTTACAATAGATCTAACGGGTAAACGATGCCAACCCCAATCCATCTCTTCAACCATAGCAATTTAAAAAATTATTAATGCATAATAATAAGTAAAATATCACCTAAATGCAATTCCACTCCTTTAAATCGTTTAATTACGATTATGACTATATAAATCGTGGAACCTTGCTCCGATACCACATGAAGGATGCAGGTTCTTAGATCTAAACGAATTAGATCTACGCGCAGCGGATGGATCACGATTTATATGACACAACTCATAATTAAAGGACTTAAGTACTACAAGGGGTTTAAGATTATGTTACCAATAACGGAAAGAGTCGCCTTGATCTTCCGATGTGTTCTCCAAACGGTTGGTTGGTGGACACCCTTCTTACACTGAGAGCCTCCTTGATATGCAAACTTAAAAAATCCCAAGATTTTTCCAACTCAACCCTAGAATAGAGGCCAAATTTTTCGCCAATTTCTCTCGGTGAATAGTGACGTGAATAGTACCTTGCCATTAGACTTTTAGAACTCTCTTTATATAGGAGAGTAATCAATGTCCTCCAAGGATTAAATAATTAAGAGATAATTATTCCATTAATCCTTTATTCCAAATAAAAGATAAATAAAATGATTATCCCAAACAAATTAGGATAAATCATATTATTATCTAATATTCCATGAATTATCATTTAACAAATAAATGATAAATCACATGTCAAATAATTATCCAAGAAAACTAATTTCTCTCTAATTAATTGACTCACATTGGCGCCACATTAAGGGTTTACTAAGCCCACATAAAATGTCTTTTATGTGTATATTATTATTTAGCCCAACTAAATAATATCCATGCATATCAATTAATTAATTAGCCCAAACAATTAATTATCAATGAGGCCCAAGTAACAAGATTATTGTCCGAATTACGTGCCACATCGGGGGCTATGGACCTATAACCAGTAGGCTCAATAATTAATTATTCGTCGAATGTAATAAGTACATTAATTATTAATTCCGGGATTACGCCACCATAAACCCGAAACTGAACTCTACCGATTATAGATGTATACTTATACTCAACCCATAGAGTGAATAAGCGTCCATTGATATAATCACTACATACAGATTAACCCTCCATAGACTGTCCATTCTGAGTGGGAAGTCTCCGTGAACCCGACTCAGAATATCTTATCCTTATTTACCATCAACCCCCTGATGATCAATTAGTGCACATATCTGACTAGTAGCTAATTAGTCAAATGCGAACTCCCGGGATCGATCACTTTCTTAGGGCTAACAAATAAGGGGACTGTCTCTCTACTTCCCGCAGGAAGGAATGGATTCCATGTCTGTGAAAATCAGAACTACTCACTCATCTGGAGATAGTGCCAATGAGAAGTGGCTTGGAACACATTATTTAAGTGAACCGTAACTAACACATCAAACACTACCCCGGGACAAGCAGCATCCTGTGATCACCTCAGGATTAAGGTTGATCCATATATGATCATCTAATGATTTAATAAGATTCCTCGATTACGGAATTACACCGAGAAATTCAGATTAAATCGGTCCAGTCCTATATGAATGCCATCATATATAAATGCCCCACGTAGGTACCTCTCTACCGACAAACCGGATAAGACTATCACACCTTAAGGTGTTCTCAAGCGCATTATTGGTGTTTTAATCAAGAGACCCTAAACTCGATTAAGTTCACCACGGACTAACAGTTTAAGCATATCTCCACTAACTCAATCCTCACGTGTAATCCATACACTGAGTTAAGTGGTTACATACAGATATACTTAGGGTTTGTAGCAGTGTATTACTTTACAAGCACAAAGCAAGTAATAAGGTGAGATAAATTCTGTCATTCATTATTAAAAACAATTACACAAATTGTCTTTCGGGCACTACACCTAACAAAAAGTTGTTTAAGTTTGTCCCTACTTATGATCATTTGAAAGTCTTTGGGTGTTTAGCTTATGCTTCAAACTTAGACCCTCATAAATCTAAGTTTTGTCCTAGGGGCTAGCCTGCTGTTTTTAGGATTCTCACCCACCACCAAAAGAAGTATCCTGCTTAATCTGAATACTAATGCCATATTTGTGTCTAGAGATGTTACCTTTGTTGAAGGTTCTTTTCCTTTTTCATCTTATAGAACCACAACCTACTCCATCCGATGACTTTATTACCCTATGTCCTCTTCCTACCCTCTCTGATGATGTATACATTGTTGATCCTCACACAGAGGTTCAAACTCCTATTTTTCCACTTGCCCAAGAACCCATCAGTCCTCCAGTCTCTACAGCTTAGCCTTCCGGGTCCATTCCAGAAATTAGACCCACTAGACACCATAAACGTCCAACTTGGCTCTATGACTATCATTGCAACTTACTTTTGGCTTCTAGTTCCCATTCTCCCTTAACCTGCTGCACTCTTTACCCCATTCAGCAGGTCTTGTCCTATGATCGGGTAGGCTCCAAGTACAAATACTATGCCTTAAGTCTTATGGTCAATCCTAATCCCAGGAATTACAATGAAGCCTCTAAGCATCCTGAGTGGTAACAAGCAATGAAGTTAGAGATTTCTGCCCTAAAGCACAACCATACATGGACTCTTGTAGATTTGCCTCCTAACAAGACTCCTATAGGGTGTAAATGGATATTCAAGGTGAAGCACAACCCTGATGGTTCTGTAGAACGTTATAAGGCCAAGTTTGTGGCCAAAGGGTACACCCAACAGCTAGGAATGTATTACTTGGAAACATTCAGCCCCGTAGCCAAAATGACAACCGTTCGAACACTTTTAGTTGTGGCAGTCTCTCAGGGATGGTCTTTAGAACAGTTGGATGTGAATAAGGCATTCCTTCATGGGGAATTTCATGAAGAAGTATACATGTTACCCCCACCAGGTTTTGCGCCTTCTAATCCCTCCCAAGTGTGTAAGTTGCATCGTTCTTTATATGGGTTAAAACAGGCGAGTAGACAGTGGAATGCCCGTCTCACCAATACTATTTTGCAGCAGGGTTATGTACAATATTTACATGATTATAGTTTATTCATTAAAGCTGGAGCTGGTACGTTTACTGCTTTATTAGTGTATGTGGACGACACAGTGATTGCTAGTAACAGTCCTCAAGACACAGCTGCCATAAAAGCACATTTAGATGCTGAATTTCACATTAAAGACCTGGGCCCTTTGCGTTTCTTTCTGGGTAGTGAGATATCTCGTTCCAAAGCAGGGTTGATTCTTAATCAACGCAAGTACACATTAGAGCTGCTTGAGAATGTAGGCATGTTGGGCTGCAAACCAGCGCTTACTCCCATGGACACCAAACAGAAACTTGCACATGATGATTCTGCTTATTTTCCGGATGTTAGTACTTATAGAAGCTTGGTTGGTAAGCTCTTATACCTTACTATAACCAGGCCTAATATCTCTTTCGCGGTCCAACAACTTAGCCAGTTTTTAGATGCCCCCACTATTCTGCACTTTCAAGCTGCACAACATTTATTACGGTATTTGAAGAATTCTCCAGGCCAGGGCATTTTTTATCCAGCAGCAAACACCGTTCAACTCAAGGCTTATGCAAACTCGGATTGGGCAGGTTGCATTGAGACACATCGTTCAGTTATTGGGTATTGTGTGTTTCTTGGGCAAGTTCTCATTTCATGGCGTTCCAAGAAGCAAACTACCGTTTCTAAAAGCTCCTCCGAAGCAGAATACCGCTCTATGGCCATGGCCACTTGGGAGGTCAAATGGCTCATCTATCTACTTGCAGATCTTGGTTTTAGAAATGCCAAACCTGTGCCACTGTATTGCGACAATGACAGCGCGATTTATGTCACTGAAAACCCAGTTTTTCATGAGCGGACGAAGCACATAGAGGTCGATTGCCACATTGTTCATGAGAAATATGCTACAGGGATCATTAAACCATTACCAGTCCACTCCCATAATCAGCTAGCTGATATGCTAACCAAGACAGTTGATAGATTCACTTTGCAGCACCTGCTTCAAGGCTTGGGCATTATCAACCTCTTCAGTGGCTCAGGTTTGCGAGGGGGTCTTGAGGAAATTGGGCAAACCTGCAAATAAGTTTTGTACCTGATGTACAATGTTGTAAATAGGTAATTGTTTTGGTGTTATTTTGTAAATAGTGAGTCAAACAGTCAAGGGGTATAAATAGTTGTAATTGACTTTTTCTATTTGATGAGAAATAATAAATCATTTTCCCGTTCTTTCAGCTTCTTCCCTAAATTTTATCCATGGGGTAAGAACCCTAGCTTTCTGCTGCACTTTTATACAAAATTCACAGAGATGGCCAAAAAAAAACAAAAAATTTCAAAAAAACAGAGCATTGCAGTGAACTAGCCTATTAGAGGTACCCCTTCCCTTTGCTATTTTTAAGATCATATATTTTGTTTTGAAGTAATGGTTCTACATTTTTTCTTAAAAAATATTGAAAATAATAATGTTTCAAGCTATTGCTGCAGTTTGAGATGAAATTTCAAACAAATTTGGGGATATAAAATGACCAGAATCATAATATTATATAAAATCAGTCAGAATCATCAATAGACAAGTTAAAATATATTATTACATAATAAAATAAAGGCTCCAGAGGCCAGAATGATAAGATAAGATACAAAATGGTTGAGAATGACATAATGTAGTAACACATGTAGTAGCACATGTATAAAAATGTAGTAACACATGTAGTAACTATCATTCTCAACCATTTTAGATTAAAACCGTCCTTCACAACCTTTAACCTTAAAATAATAAAAAAAATTATGGGAAATTAGGGATAAGGACACAATCTGGAATATTATTAAGCAACAGGACAACTACATATTTTTTATAGGGAGAAGGACAACTGCATAATTTTTATAGCGAGAAGGACAAACAAATAATCCCTTAAAATCAGTGAATCTCCCTAGTGAATCCCGAAATCGGTGAATTTCGACGGTGAATTTTGATGAATCCCAAAATCGGTGAATCCCGACAATGAATTTTGAAAATTAGTGAATTTAACATGAATGAATTTTGGCAATGAATTTAAATGAATAAATTTGAACACAAGTGAATTTCGATAGTGGATAAATAGTTTTGTCCTTTATGCAAAAGCTTTCAAAAGATCGCCTTCTACTTAATTGATGAAATATTTTTGTCCTTCTCCTCATTCCCCAAAAAATTAACATATACTTTGGTGGGTTCTATTTGGACCCTTTTTACTACTGCACTACATTAATGAATATTTTTTCGGTGTGAAAAACGTCATTCACATTTGGTAGTTTCACAGTGGCATACCAATGTCGCCAATCACCGACGTTGGTATGCCACTAAAACACCAATGAAAAGTCATGGATCGACGTTCTAAGATTTAACACTTTTTATATAGGAGCGTCAACCACACCGGCTGGTGTTCGCTTGTGGAACACCAACGTCATCGCTGATCGACGTTGGTGTTCCTTGTGAACACCACCAGTGTAGATCGACTTCCTATATAAAAAAATCATGTGATGCCCAAGTAATTTTTGTGATACAAGTAGTAAATGGAGTGCAGTAGTAGTAAATAGAAGCCAAATAGAACCCCCTATATTTTTTGCGGAAAAAAAAGGATATTAACGTATATACAGAGAGAGAGAGATAGATAGATACATGAATACATATGTATACATAGATTCTCAAGTATATATTACTTGCAAAACAAACGATCCAAACATAGCCCGAACATCACAATAAAGGGATCTTTCTTTTACCAAGGATAAAATTGAAATTAAATTTAATGATTCTCCCACCAATTCATTAAAACCCTAGATTCACGTTTTTGAAAAAGGTAGAATCCATCACTCTGCACTGTCCACCTACAAACAATGTCACCAGTCGGCGTATCGATACAGTAATCTTCACGTAACCTCCGATCAAAGACGGCAAAAGTTCTGGTTTTCGACGCCCACGAAAACGTACAAAAGTATTTTGGTCGGGTACCGAAATGCCACCGGTGATCGAACTCAATAACAGCAGTCTTGTATCTTGTTAAAACGAAGTCCTTCGGGCTTCCATCATCTGGATCCCTAGTGCAGTGGATATGCAGTGGTTCATTGCTATTATGCAGATAGTTGTCCATGAAAACCATATATTTGCCATGGACATAAATGGGTCCAAGGAGAAAAAATGCTACAACGATTATGTTTATGTGATTTGGAGATGACATAATTGAAACCATTATCACCTACCACCAGTAGAGATAATTTCCCTTAATACTAGAGAATCTTTGTACAAAAGTCAATAGGCATATATACATATATAGACTCCTTTGTTTTGAAGCCTTTATATAATAGATAGTGAAATATATATATTTTGAGGGGTAAAATAAGGTATTATTATGACCGCAAATGCTACATGACCTAAATATTTTCACCATAATTCTACCGAAAATTAATCCAAGCCAGTTATTGGCTGGATGACAGCCAATGGAAAAAAAAAAAATTGAATGGTGAATGTAGACACTTCCTATTATGGACCATATATAGAGCATCTAATTTTTTTCCCCCCACATTTAGTGCATTTAGTTTGATATTAATACCTTTTCATTTATTTTAGTACAGGGTAAATTACAAGGTCCCATAACTTTTGGGTGATATCAATTTTGGTCTCATATGTTTGTAATTATCGATTTTGGTTTCGTAACTTAAAAAAACACGTCAATTTTGGTCCCATATATTTTCAATTATCGATTTTGGTCCCGTAACTTAAAATATCACATCAATTTCAGGACACCTGCATTTTGCTACGGTGAAACTGAAATCTCTTTGGTTTTTTTTTAATATTTCGATCCAATATTATGGAAAAACAATGAAGCTTCACCAATTTTTTCTCCAATACGGCTACTTTTTTAAAATTTTGTTCCAATATTATGGAAAAACAATGAAGCTTCACCAATTTTTTCTCCAATACGGTTGCTGCGGGTAAAAGCTTCCTTCAAAGCTTTTCCATATTATCACCTTTCATCTATAGATGGAATATACTAATGTTGCCAAACACTTTGAAATGTTGGAGGCAACTACATGATCTGTTACGCTTGTGTGTGATCGAGTTGGGGGAAGGGGGAAGAGCTAGCATATCAATAAATTGGATGCAATCAAAGTATATAGACATTAGAGCGTTTGCAGGGGATAGAGTAACAATAAATAAATAAAAACCCCATAGATCTCAAACATTACATGGTGCGTCGCTTGGACCAATAAGTACTTTAAACGATGCAGATCTCTTGGAACATCCTCAAAACAATAATTCATCCAAACAGTCGAGCTTTGGAACAGAAGACAACAAAATTTCTGCTTCAGTGTGAATATTGAGCATGACGTTGACAACATTCAATCGGACAATCGGGTAATTTTGGGTCGAAATATTAAAGAAAACCGAAGATATTTCATCGGAAAATGTAGGTATCCTGAAATTGATATGATTTTTTAAGTTACGGAACCAAAATCAATAATTAAAAATGTATTGGACCAAAATTGATGTGTTTATTTAAGTTACGTGGCCAAAATTGATTTTTGGAAACGTATGGGACCAAAATTGATACCACGCAAAAGTTATGGGATCAATTTTGCAATTTTCTCTTACATAAACACAACTAGAACATTCGGCTTGCACAAATCCCTCTCTCTCTCTCCCTCTCTAAAAACCAAAAACTCTCATCTCCTTGCCGGCCTTCCTATTCACATCTTTGGGCGCCGGCGGCACTAGGCTGCCGGCGTCCCCTTTCCGTTCCTTTCTAGTCTTTCTTTTTTCGTTTGTCTCTTTTTCGCTCCTTTCTTTGCTCTTTTCGTTCTTTCCGTTGCTTTCCGTCCACCGCCTTTTGCTCCGGTGGTGTTCTCCGGCGGTTCAGTGACTGCTATTTCGAAAAAGATTTTGGGCTTGCATGTTTTCTGATCGGAGTTCGGCTACTATGGATTCGCGTTGGTCGGATCTGTTTGTTTCTGTCAGATTTGGATCCTTCCCTTTGCAGATTTGGCCGTTTGCTGCCTTTTTGTGGCTTGCTATTTTTGCTACAGTGCTGGTAGGGTTTTCTCTCGGTGGTGGTGGCCTTATACTGGCGGCTGGCGGTGGTGGCGTGACATCTAGAGACGGCAGATGGAAGTTTTTAGTCTGTTTTTATGTTCTTAAGATCGAGTCGGTAATAGTCGGTTGTTCCAGATTATTTGTTCAGTCTTTTAGTTTATTTTCAGTCTATTATGTATGGCTTGGAATGTTAATGTCCCTTACCAAATCATGTCCTCCGTATGGAGGCTAAATTTGCTCGACATAGGATTACCCTTATGTCCTTTATTTTTCTTTCCTTTTACTTGTTGTGTCCAGTTTTTATGACTGGCGTTGGTCTGGAATTTGTCCGGCTATTTTCCGGCGATGGTCCGGTGTTTGTAATTTTTGTTGTTGTTTTAATGAAAACCTTTCGTTTCCCAAAATGGCACTGGACGTTCCCAAAATGGGTACTATCAGGGTTTAGGGTTTAGGGTTTAGAGTTCAGGGTTGATATCTTTATTGTTTTGGATAAAAAAAATCCCAGTTTCTGTAATCAATAATTACAGCACTAAAGAGGTGAGTTCAACAGTTGAAGCCAATGGCCATGAACAAGAAAACACAAAGAAGACCTTGAAGCTGGAAACTGTTCATGACCATTAGAGGTTGACCCTAAACACTGATCAATCTAAAAAGGATAGGGCGAGCGGCCGGACTACTTCAGTCCGGATACTAAGGTACCTGACACCATCTCTCCTCGGCTTTAATGTCGAGCTACTAAAGAGGTGCCACGTGGGTATGTTCAAATTCTGGCATCGTCATAAGCCCCCCAGATCCAGTAGACCCCTGGTTGGTCGGTTCGGATCTGTCACGGTGGTGGCTCGACACGGACGTTTAACTTACAGAGTTTGAAACATTGAAGAGTTGCCAGGTGGCAAAGCTAGTTATGACGTAGTTATAGCTAACCCGAGAATCGATGCGTCGTCGCCCACAAACTTAACCAAGGACGTTTGTCGAGGCAAGTGGGAGGGGTTATAACCCCATCATGTCAATCGTTTCATAATCACGCTGGGTATTAAAACATAAGATTTGTTGCCGGTTTCCATTCTTTGTCCCTCCTCCAAATTCGATTCTGCAAGTAAGTGTCTCTTCTTTTACGTTCTGATTTCATAACTCGATTTCCTTTATCTGTAGATAAAACCTTATTCTTTCGGAATCCTAAGCCCAAATTTTCTCTAATGGTGATAGCGGATAGTAGAGATGTTGGGTCGATTTTGAAACAAGAAGACGTAGATGAGATTTGTGAGTTGTATGGGGAGAGGTTTGCACCGAAACTGCCTGCGGAGCCAAATTTGTTAGCTCCAGACCCGCCGGAGGGCTTCTGTACAGTCCACCGTGAGTCTTTCGAGGTTGGTCTGAGACTACATTTTTGCCCGGCACTCCTTGCCGTACTCCGGCATTATGGGCTGGGGATCTCCCAGGTAGCACCCAATGGTATCAGGGCCATTGTAGGGTTCGCAATTTGGTGTCGGCTGTTAAATCTGCGGTTTAGCATGGAGAAGTTTAGATACTTCTACCACCGAGTAGGGGTAAAGGACCACCCCTACCGATATTACTTCTCTAAGAGGCAAGGGAAGTCTTCTGACATTCCCATACTTTCTCCCGGCAAGGATTCCTTTAAACGATGGAAGGAGAGATTCTTTTATGTATGCCATGACGGCCATCCCGAGCTGAGCGTGTGGAACACGGCTGATCTGGATAAGGACGAACGTCCGGACGTAAGGGAGACGTGGGTGGAGAAGATCCAGGGGTCTGGTTACTCCATCGAGTGGCAAAACCTATACGACAACTTGATCGCCGCCGCTCGGCTGGAGGACGTTGGTCCTGACCCTTATGTGGAATTCACTAAAGCTGAGTGTAAGTCCTGTAGGCTCTCTGTCTTTATGATTTGTTTTTGCTGGTGTACTTACGCTTTTGTCTGACTGAGTGTTTTGTTTATGTTTGCAGTGGCTGATTTTGCCGACTTACTAGCCGGGGCGGAGAAAGAGGTGGCGGTTCGTCTGCCTGTGCCGACTCCGGTGGTTCGGATCTTACCTACGGAGGATACGATGTCTCTGCCTCGGTCTCACCTCAGGAGCAGGTCGGCTTAGAAGCTCCTGAGGAAACAATTGAGAAGGGGATAGTCCTCAAAAAAATGATACGCCCGAGGCCGACCTCGAATGATGGTCGTTCCTCAAAGAAGAGTAAGTCTAAAGCTCCTGAGGGAGCTCAGGAAGAGGCTGCCTACGAACAGAAGCGGGTGGCCAGCACGTCGGATGAAGAATTGGCGATTCTTGGATGCAAAACCGTGGAGCTGGTAAGTGCTCTGTCTTTATCTCATTTTTGTTTTAGAAATAAGCCGTGACCCTAATATTGTCTTTGTTTGTTTAGGGTGGCACGATCGGCCAAGATGTTTTCAAAAGATTAGGCAAGGCTTCTATAGACTTAGTTGCCCACAAGAATAAGGCGGCCGAACTGAGGCAGGCTCGAGATGAGCTTAAGGCGGCCGCTAAGTGAAGGCTCAGTAGGCCCAACTTTCAGCTCAAAAGGGAGAGCTGAAGTCCTTGGCAGATGAGCTTGCCGAGGGAAAGAAGATGAAGGGGAAGGAGGTCGGAGACCTTCTAGCAAAGGTGGCCGACCTGAAGGCCGCTAACTCGGCACGGAGTGCCGAGGCCATCCAAGAGTACAAAGCTTTGGCGGAGTTCACCAAGACTTTGAAGGTGCTGCTAATCCCCATCCTCTACCATGGGTATACCTAAGGGGCGGACGAGGCGAGGATGCAAAATCCCTCTCTCGTATTGGATGACCTTCCTAAGAAGGCCTACTACCAGCAGGGAATGGGCATGGCTTACACCGAGCGCGTGCAAGACTTCAAGGCTGGAGTGGACATTGTGTCCAAGTATGTCCTCCAACCTGCTGCCACTCCTTCCGGCTCGGCCCCTCATTCCTAACACCAGAAGAGTCCTACTGCTGATTCTTAAAGCTTAGAATCTCTTTAGCTTTTAATTGTAAAAACTTATGTAATTTTTTATTATAAAGGACAATTATTTTGTTAATGTACTTCTGAATTTAGTTTTTATAGAGAGTTGTTGTTCTCCCAGTATGCCATTAAATTATTTTGTTTTGGATGGAATATTGGTGGTTGTATTTGTGAGTTGTCAGATTTTGTTTTGTTGTTAAATTATTGGTGTTGTTATATTGTTGGTATAGTATGTCCCCCAGTATGCCATTTACTAGTTTTAACTTTTAGATGGCATACTTGTTTAGACTGCATACTAACCGAGCTTGACGATCGGATTTATTCGTATCAAAGAAAAATTCGTCAAATGGCGTTCTGCCCGATATGCAGCTCTGAAAATTCAGATTGCATACCTGTGTTCATAAATAAGGCTGAGCTCTACTCAGGAGCTTGGGTAACAATAAAGTAAGTTCTATATCTGCGCGAGTCAGGGTAACTTTAATCTTATATCAACTTACAGTAAACAGGACCAAGTTAAATTGACCTTAGGACTAATTGAGCAAGATTAGATTCATTAAAATTTGATCATACGGACTACCGACTCACATGAGGTTTTAAGGACGAGCAGGGCCAGGCTAGTGCTGACTTCACGTTTTTAAAAATACGGCGATCGGGGCCAGGTCGGCCTGACGTTTTGAGTGTAGTTGTAAGGACGAGCAGGGCCAGGCTAGTGCTGACTTCTCATTTAAAAACACGGCGATCGGGGCCAGGTCGGACTGACGTTTCGCTTGAAATTTTAAGGACCGGTCGTGCGGGTTTAAAGTAAAAAAAAGCAAGAGCAGCAAAGCAAGTATGTTGACGCAACGAGATCATTTATTCAAAGAAAATGGAGACATCCAAAGCGGACATAAAAAAGGCTGAAAACAAAGTGCGGAAACAAACTAAAAGTATCCAAGGTAGATAGCGAAAACGGGCAAACAGAACTAAAGTGCAGAAATGTGATAGTCTAAAAAAAGTAATAAACGATAAACTTGCCGAACTGATCAGCCCAACATGATTCCTTTGTCCTTGATGGTGGCGACGTAGCAACTTCGAGCGACCTCCAGAACTCTTTGGATTTCCACCAGACTGCGATCGGTCGGAAACTTCAGGCTGATATGAGCTGGGAAGATGATGGTCCGTAGATCAATCAGGGCAGGCCTTCCCAAGATTATGTTGTATCCTGACGACCACTTGACCACGACGTAGTTGACCATGAGCGTTCTTCCCGCTGATTCCTTTCCAAATGTTGTCGTGAGCCGAACCATGCCTAAAGGGTGGATAGGAGACCTGCAAATCCAAACAAAAGCGCTGACACAGGGACTAGTTCGGACTCCTTAAGATTCGTAGCCTGAAAAGCTGCTAAGTATAGGACGTTGATGGCACTGCCGGTGTCAACGCAAACTCTTTTCACCAGGTTCTTGTTTGCTACAACTTCAATTACCAAACCTTCGTTGTTCGGGATCAAGAGGAGTGATTCCCTTGGCCCATAGCTTACTTCCTGAGAAGGGATTGAACTTTCTCTACTCGCCTGCGTGCTCCCCAATGGTGTTAATCGGGCGGTTGTCCATCTGTTGGCCTTTGTCCGGAGTCTGGTCTCTCCTTCGCTGAGGCTCGCCTTGTCTACCGTGGTCTCGGTTGTAATTCTTCTGTGGGTAATCCCGTTGTCCTCGGCGTTCGCCATAGCACGGTCTCTCTACAACCTCATCCAGCTTTCCATCCGTAATTGCAGCTTCTACTTCACATTGGAAATCTCTGCAATTGTCCAGCTCGTGCCCCGTATCTTGATGATAGGTGCATAACTTGCTTTGGTCCCTTTTGTCCAAGGGACTTCGCAGTGGTGTGGGGGTTCTTGCCAGACCCTTTCTTTCCATGATCGCCAACACTTGTTCTCGAGGCCTGTTTAAGATAGGGAAGTCTCGCGGTTGTAGGGTATTCTTCCTCTCGGATCGGCCTATGGCCAATCCGCCTGCACGGTCACCAGATGGCTTTCTTTTCTTGTTAGATGTTTCTTCAGCCTTATCCCTCTTGGGTTCAGACTTGTCTACTTCTCGCTTCAGACGATTGGCTTCTTCTCTTTGCCAGTGCTTGAACGCTATGTCCAAGCATTCTTTCATGGATGCGGGAAGCTTGCTGCTCAGTTTGGCGTACAACCTTCCTTCACGTAAACCTTCCACAAAGGATGCGATGCGAACTTGATCATCGGTGTCAAGCATCTGCAATGACTCATCACTGAACCGTTTGAGGTACTGTAGCGCAGTCTTGTCCTTCTTATGTTTGAGGGAGAACAGATGGGTTGCATTCTTCTGGAACAGTTTGCTGTGATAAACGCGTTGAGGAACATCTTTCCTAAGGTGTCGAAATTGTAGATGGTCCTGGGCGGTATCTTCTTGAACCATTCCCGAGCTCGACCGGTGAGCAGCACCGGAAACGCTTTGCACTTCATCTCTTCCGGGGCACAGTCGAGATTCATGTGCGTGAGGTACTGGAACAATTGATCATGGGGATCTTTGGTTCCATCGTAAGGATCCAACTTTGGGATCTTAAACCTTGCCGGTCGTGGATAATTGTCGATCTGCTCGGAAAAAAGGAGATTCGAGAGCCTGAAGCGCTGATTTCCTTCCGGCTATGGCCTCCAGCTCGGCTTGAGCTGCCTCCATCGCTTGAGGCACCACTAGCTGCTTCCTCCAATTTGACGAAGTCGACAGGTCATCCCTCTTGGCTCTTTTCCGCCTAGGAGGAGAAGGAGATTGCTGCCAGGTCCCATCGTTGGGGTCATCTTCCTCCAGTTCCTGCTCCAAAAAATTCTCTCCTGACGGATCCCCGTTCGGTTGATACAGATCCTGTGAATCCTCATCTAAGGGGTCTTCTTCTTCTAGACCTTCCCAGTCTTCCTCCTTTTCGTCATCTTCTGCCAAAACGGCATTGAGGACGGCCTCTTTCGATGCATCATTTAAGGCCGTAATTTGATCTACCAAATTCTGGTGGGTTGTGTCTAGAGAGACCTCTTCTGGAGGTGGGCTCTGGTTGTTAGCATCTGATTCAGTAGCATTGTTGGGCGTTCTTTGCCGATGGCGCCTTTATTTGTCGTGTGGTCACCATGACGATTCTGAAGCTTTCCTGGGACTATCAAGCAAAGAGGCCCTCATTCTAGTGCCAATTGATGATCCAAAAATCGTCAGGATAAACTTCTAGGCCCTTTCTCCCGTTGATAACCTGAGGATACTCCAAAAATACAGAAAGTTGATGAAAGAATGGGGTGATCTGGGGTGTTTTAGACTGCACTTGATGGTGATCAAGCTGCCTACGTATCCAATGACTGAATTGGAATCAAGTCTTCGTAGTTTCTTAGGGATAGTTTATATATAGGGGCTTGTGCCCTAGAGTTAGCGTGTGACGTGTCTATGATGGACACTGATTAATATGTTCCCTAAGGAAAAGATTATGATTAGTTGATCTCCTTGATTTTAGGAGATAATTATGGTATTTGAATATTTGTATTAAGTGATAGAGATTGGAGCCTTTATGCCTCAAGATTCTTTCCAAAGTTATCTACTCATTACACACGTGGGAGATACAATTAGAAATTGACTCTAGCCAACCTAAACGGCCAGAACTGAGCCACTCGAGGGAACAACCGAGCTGATACAGCTCTGACTCTTGTGCCTTCAGATGACTGGTAACGTTGGTCATGGGTCGACTAGGATGTGAACGATGTCCGACCTTAGGAGGTCGGGCCCGGGACTAGAAACTGTTCATGACCATTGGAGGTTGGTTAAAACTGATCAACCTAGAAAGGATAGGGCGAGCGGCAGGACTACTTCAGTCCGGATACTAAGGTACCTGACACCATCTTTCCCCGGCTTTAATGTCGAGCCACTAAAGAGGTGCCACGTGGGTATGTTCAAATTCTGGCATCGTCAATGGTAATGGCAGAGAAACACTTTTGAAAGAATTAGTTGAAGAAAGTGCAGAAACTGAGCACATTAGGCTACATAAATCATAATCTTTCTGGGCCTCCAAGATTTCTCTTCACAAGAAGAAGAAACAAATTTCTCAACCATGTAAGCTTTCCTCTCCGGAACTATTTTGACTCCCCAATGCAAAATTTGCCTTCGGACGCAATTAAACGACACATCAAAACATGCTTGACTACGCAAAGCTGGCAAAATAAATGATAATGCACATTTACGACCTCCTACATGTCGGGGGGGGGGGGGGTGTCACCGGAGGTAATGGAATTGCGGAAAGTGGCGGGGCGGCGAGAAGGAGATGACCCAGGGAGGGTTGTCGTCGCACAAGCTGACCGCTGGAAACAGGGCGGCACTGAAATTTTCGGGACCTTCGGCGACTTCGCCAGAAGGGGCATTTTTAGGTTGAAAGTTATTCTTTCCCAAAAATATACTTACAAAATATTACTTGAATATCGTTCTTCTAACGTCCGTTGATACAAATTTCAAATTAATTGATAGCCAAAAAAACATACCTACAAAATAGTAATTCAACATCTCTTCTTTAGCATATTTAGAAACAAAATCTAATTCATACGTATACATAAAACATACTTAAAATGTACTACATCAAGATTGCTCTTGAAGCACATTTAGATGCGGAACCACTAATCAATCTAGAATTGTCAGTTTCATTAACCATATTCTTCTCGATGGTTATCATGGCTAGCTAATTAAAACATTCTTTTTGTTATTGTAGCAGGTTTGGTCACTTTTTGCTTTTTAATGTTTTGATTTGATAATATTTTTTATAATAATTAATACACATTATAAGGGCCCTGGATTTTATTTTATTTTTTCATTGTGCATTTAATTAATACACATTATAGAGGCCTGAATTTTATTTTATTTTTTGGTCATTGGGCCTTTAATTTTTTTGGTCATTGAGTCTTTAATGGCTTTTTTAATACATTATATTAGACTGGATGGGATTAAACATACATAATTTTTTTTTAACAAAACACGTAATTAGAGGCCTGGCTATATAATGGTGGGCTTTCGCCTGTCACCTGACCCACTTAATGTGTGGGCCGGCCATGCACACCAGTCTCTGTGTCCTGGACAGTTTCCAGCTCCAATGCACATGATGCTGATTGCTGAATTTTTTTTGGAAAATGATTCTTCCTCCGAAAAGTGCAGCTGTATGGTGTAAGCTTTTCTGTTTTTTTATTATTATTAATTTTTTTTAAGCAACAAACTAATGGTTCAAAATTTGTGTCGGTGTATTTTTCTGTAGATTCATCGGTGCCGGAATCACTTCTTTTTTTTTAGGCTGTGGGGTCTCTTGGAAACTCATCATGATAGCCGGAGTTTTCCTCCTTCGGGCTGCATGAAGGCTGAAGCGCAGTTAATATGAATGCTTTTGTGAAAGAGAGTTTTTGGAGTTGGGATCGTCTGCCGTGAAACCCTCTGCCGTACGGTGCTGTAAGTCCGAAACGGTGTCGTTTCGTAGCGAAGCGGCGCCATTTGTTTTTGTTTTTTTTTTTTTTTTTTCTAGCGAGACAAAACGGCGTCGTTTGATATCAAAACGATGCATTGTTTTGCATCACAAATGCAATATTCTTTGTGATGATTTCACGGCAGATGATCGAGGTCCGAGTTTTTGTGTAGGGGTGTTATTTCAAGGATTGTGTGGGTTCTATCTTGGCATTTTTCTCTTCTGACTTAGACTCTTTTTAATAGACCAGGGAATTGGTCAATTGGACCGAAACCCTTGGAGATGAAAGCTATTCTTATGGTGGTGATGGAGGCAGTTCGTTTGGGGTTTACCTCACTTATAGCGAAAAAGGGTTGTTGTCCTTTTTTTTCTTGGCACAAATATTGTTGGGTTTATTTTTAAAAAGGACAATCTGAACATAGAAATATGGAAAAATCACTGGGAAATTTTTTTTCGGATAAAAATGACATGTTCTTATTCCATTGTGATAGTGAAACATTAGATTTGCGGTCAATTCCACTGCAGCAAATAGTGGATTTGAGGTTATGAAAAATGGAATTGTCCTTATCACCCAATTTATATTTCTACTGTCGTGATTCCTATTTTCCTCTCTTTTTCGTCCTTTTAAACCACTCCCCCAATATTGTTTTACCTCAATACCTTTATAAAAAAAAAAAGAAAAAAGAAAAAAACTCACTAAGTGAAATCACCGAAAAATCTTAATTATAGAGAAAACATGTATTTATGTTATGGTCGAAGGTCTACCGTTTGTGATTATTATTGAAGATATGGTCTTGTAGTGACATTTTTAGGTGGTGTATCTGCAGACACATTTATTTTGACATTAAAAACACCCATGTTTTTAATCAAATAGTCTAACGCTCAGAAAAAGAAATGCTTTAAAGTTGAAATAGGTGTTTAAAATGCACTATCCGGATCTACGCCACCCAAAAATTTCCCTTAACAGTAAGAAATCCAAATGTTACTGGAGACAATGGAATGGTAATATAAGGGTCTGAATATCCGTTGTCGTTGGTTGCTCGAACATTCCCTTCGTGTAACACCATACGGTCCATACCGTAAGTGACTACAGCCCTTGCAAACAAGCTGTAAATATGAGAGCTCCTTTTAACGCCATAAACATGAATCGGGCCACCAACAAGATCAGATCAGCTAACTTGGCAACATTCATGGGATCTTTATCTTCAAAATGAATTTCATTCCTAGAAACCGCAATTTGAGTACGATTCAGAGAACATTTCCAATCACGTACCCTGGGTCCACCACTCAACAATACGTAGCCCATGTGTGTGGTTTCTGATTCCACCCAGCACTAATTAGCTTTGCATTCATCCATGCAACAACAATGCCATGGTCAGTGCCTCTCAGCCGATTCTCTGTTCTTGTTCTGATATGTGAGACAAACTGCTTGACACGCTTTTGATCTTTAAGCTTGTTGATTGTCCAACAACCTCCAGGGTCAAATACAATTGATGCAAACCGATACTACAAGAAAACTAGGTAATTACAACGTGCAATAAATGTGCGTCGTAAAGTTCAGAAATTACAAAATTTATGACGTGCATAAAAAGCACGTCGTTTATATCATTAAAATCATGTCGTAAAAATGATATAATTTAAATATTCGACGTTCTTTTCTGGTATGACCTCAAATCGCGAAATGCCGCATGGTGTAACAATTCCAACAACATAATCTGTTGTATGAGTTGTTGTGAATTCTACCACTGTCTTAGACAACAGTGGTTGTACGTACCATGGCTCCAATGGATAGTTGCTTACTCTTCAAAGGGGAGACTTTATGCACCAGTTTCAGCTTCTCAACTTCACAATCAGAGGCTCTTTGCACATCACAGTCCTTCACACTACATGATTCATTTTCTCCTTTCAACACTTCAATCATGGTGTTCTATTATTCCATCAATAGTAGGCATATATGATGTTTTCCCCCAAATTTCAAAGTCAATGCTTTCAGAGATAATCTCAGATCCATCAAGAGTCCCTAGATCAACTACTGCTTCATGTTTGTTGATATAAGACTCACATGGCACTTCTGTCAAACACTTGGCAGGCGTACGTATATTAGTTTGTAAGACCTCAATCACTTCAGCTACTTCCTGCTTGGCGTGCTTATTCATTTCAGCCCATTCACTAAATTCGCCCTTGTCCTCTGAAAATTTGTCATCTTCGATGCAAGCTTCAATCTGACTAATTTGGGCAGTATGATAAAGTTCATCAACCATTATGCACACACTATTCTATTCAAGACTTCTGCTGACAGGTTGTAAGGGAACTTTTCTCAAACAATTGGTGTGCTTCGTGTCGCCTTCATTTTCACACTTGTTCAGCTGGTTTGGGAATTTCGTCAAACACTTGGTGGGCAAGACTTCATTAAGTACGAGGGACATGATTTCTTGCCATGAATAAATCTTCGATTCCCCAACCTCAAGTCGATCAATCTGTAGTTGCTGCCACCAATGCTCAGCTTCTCCTTCCAAAGCGTAAGATGCTATTTTACATTTCAATTGCTCCGGTATGTTCATTTTCCAGAAAAACTTCTCAACCGCATTTGTCCAACCAATGCAATGGTCTAGCGTCCTATTGAAAAAACGAATCTTCATCCTGATTCTAGACGTGATGTAGGCACCGAGTTAACATTCCTCTTCATGGCATCCATTCCCGCCTTTGTGGTGGTTCAACTCAGATGTAAAAGGGCCAATCTTTTGATTAAACTTACACGGAATATCCCATCGGATCTTTGAATCCCGAACATCATCGCGAACCGGCAACTTCCCTCACTCATTTTGGCCATCGACAAGCGAAGGGAAAAACCTCAGCTCTGATTACCAAATGATGAAGAAGTCTACACAATTAAGATACGATAACAATAGCTAATCCAAGCTCCAAGATTTCAATCATAAAATATAGATAATTGATGAGGCTCAAAATGATACACCTTACGTCATCAACTTTTCACCATTTCTAAGCTAAAAGTATGTTGGTTATTTAAGTATAATCACAAGTCATTGAGGTTATCGGGGTTTAGTATAAGGGTGGTTATGCTCGTAAAGCTAAAATATAAGTATGGAGGTGCGGAGTGCACGCTTATATAAGTGTTTACGAGTGTACGGATGTGAAATGAAAATCCAAATTTTCTAATTGAGAGTTATCCGTACGGATAAGAATCTATCCGTACGGATGAAAGGCTGAAACTGTAAAATTTTGATACTGTGATTTATCCGTCCGGATGATAACTGCATCCGTACGGATGGGCACCTGTGGTCCGAAAAACTGATTTTGGTGTCTTTTGGCCGTTTTAAGTGGGTACAACCAAATGGTACCTTTTCTTTTGGTTTCTATCACTTAAAGGACGTATTCCTTTGCTCTTTTTCAGATCCAAGTGCTATATATAAGCAAGTTTACATTGTTAAACATAAGAACAACATATGTAAGCATCCTTGTTATTTATTCTATATAACTCAAAACTTCAAAGTGCTCTTTAATCTTTTGTCCAAAGTTTAAAGGTTGTTCTCTCAGTTTTATCTCACTTAAATATTCGTGATACCCAGGACAAAGTATAGGGGTCGAATAATTTAAGAAGGACAACGATTCTTTCGTGAAACGGAGAGGTTCCAAGTCTTTTATTTTGCAGGAATTCATGTATTGTTGATCATCTTCACACCCTCAAATTACAACATTCTTCTTAAATTATTGTTCTGATCACAATGGTGAATGCAAAGGATTTGATGATGAATTTCGGGAAACTAGGTTTGAAGGCGTTGATTTCCGGAGGTGGCAAAGGAAGATGCATTTCCTTCTCACAACATTGAAAGTGGTATATGTTCTTAGCACTGAGATACCAGAAGTTGATGATGATGCACCGTTGGGGAATTCAGTGAAGCGAAACAAATGGGAAAATGATGACTACATCTGTCGTGGTCACATTGTTAACGGTATGTCTGATTCGTTGTTTGATATTTATCAAAACTTTGCTTCTGCAAAAGAATTATAGGATGCACTAGAAACTAAATACTTAAATGAAGATGCATCTGCTAAAAAGTTTCTAGTTGATAATTTCATGAAATACATGATGGTAGATACACGGTCTGTAATTGAACAATTCAATGAACTTCAACGCATTTTAGGCCAGTTTGCACAACACAAAATGGAAATGGATGAATCCATTTCTGTTTCTAGTATCATTGATAAACTACCACCATCATGGAAATATTTTAAGCATATGTTAAAACACAAAAAGGAAGAACTCTACTTGGTTGAACTTGGTAGCCATCTGCGCATTGAGGAATCCCTCAGGGCGCAGGAGAATGTAAAATCCAAGGGAAAGGAAATCGATGAATCGACATCCATTCATGTAATGGAGGCCGGGGAGTGTTCCAAAACTAACAAGGGAAAAGGTAATGGTAAGAAAAAGAAACCATTCAATGCTGGCAACAAAGAATCCGGAAAAAGGCTGTTAAGGCCATATTTATATGATTATTAAGGGTTTATTTCATTATTATTTTTCCCACATTTGCGTAATTTACATGAGAATTAAGGGTTTAAGTGTAATTATTTAATAAAGATGATTTTAAGAGGGTTGTATGCAAAATTGATGATTTTAAGTGTTGATTTAATGGAATTATTATTATTTGGATTTTATTACATTTTTGCATTGTTTATTTATCATGTAGTGTTGATTTTGAGTGCATTTAGAGGATAAATGAAGCTCAAGTCGAATTATTCAAGATAGAGTTGGAATTGGCTTGAAGAAATTGGATAAAGATGAAGAAATCCGACCTCAAAGATCTTGGGCGGCGCGTTAAATGCGCGTCCATTCCAGGCAGGCGTTTGATAAAGTGAACGAGCGTCCGGATTGTATTTTACATTCGAGAGAGTTCGGACGGAGGATGAACGGCGTTTACTCAGCGTCGAGCATTACGGGCGGGCGTCCGACGGGCAGACGGGCGTCCCACACCCGACTTACTTCCAAATTACTTAAAACTCTATAAAAGCACCGCATTATGAAGCCTAAAACCCTAATCTTTTACACACTATTTACTCATATACACATAGTCGCCTTTCTAGACCCTAAGGAGCCGTTTTACACAGAGATGCAAATCTCCTTCAACAATCGTGTTCATCATGATTGTTGGCTAAACATCCCGCAGTTGAGTCGACAGAGGAAGCCTATCAACAACCAAACCAACTAGAGGAGTTCGATGCTTATGTTTAGTGAGTTTATTTCATAGTTTTTCATTACTTTGGATCTGTTTTATGTTGTTTAAGTTTTATTGAATTAAGATTTGATGAAACGATCTATGTTTATTTTATGCTTGAATAAATTTATGAAAGTATGTTTATTTGAGTTCTCTTTTATTCAAAGTAATGCATCTAATTGTGTTGTAAGAGATTATGCATGATTAGTTGAGTAAGAGTTTGGAAACAATCTCGTGATTTCGTGTTGATTGCATGTTTAGTTTGTTTGAAAGGATAGACGAAACCCTAGAATTTGATTGAAGATATTTAATTGAATTCGTGAATAAATCACTACTAAAAACTATGTCTTTTTAATCACCATCTAGTTGGGATTGTTGGTTGATAGGTGGAATCTAGTCGCCTTGCTGTGTTTTCCCTTAATTGTTTGAATCAAATCGTTGGATTAAGTTTAGTTTAAGTTCTAGTTTGATAAACCCTAGTTTCTCTTGCTTTTCCGCAATTTTACGCTTGATTCGATTCGGGACGTTCGTTCACAATAGCGAACGCCCGTCCATTAGGTTTAGTTTTGGGCCGCTCGTTCACTTTAGTGAGCGGCTGCGTCCGTCTTTCTGCTTTATCATTTTTCAACTTGTTTTTATTCCTATTTTAGTTTCAATTCTTAGGTTTAGGTTTTAGTTAGTTTCAGACCTTAGTTTAGTAGTTTAGTTAATAATTGTGACATAATTGATATAGATTTATATTTGAATCCGATAAACATTCCACTCCTCAGATTTACGACCGTTAGCACCCTATACTACGATCCTTATACTTGGGGTGTTTCGGTTTATAAATTTAAAACTAGTTTTTACCGAACAAGTTTTTGGCGCCGTTGCCGGGAGTCGGTAACGGTTGTCGGATTCTTCATAGGACAATTTTACGAGTCAAAGGGATCGCTTTTAGCACGCAGTGAGTATTTTGGCGTAACTTTCGCTCGAGTGTCCGTTTGGAACGCAGGACCCCAATTCGAAAGCTCGTTCGGCGCCGACGACGTGGTGAACCGCCGTGAGGCCGTTCATCGCGTTTTCGAGGTCAAAATCCACTGTTTTCCCTTCCTTTTGGCCTGTAGAAGTTTCAACACGTTTTTACCGTCTTAGTGTTTTTCTTGTTTTTAAACTTTTAGTAGGTAGGTTTCTTTTCCAGCTTTCGTTTAATTTTAGGATTACATTTATTACTGTTTTATTTTATTTGATTTTCTTTCAATTATTTTCCTTACTTTTTTTTTATAGCTTAGATCTGTTTCCGTACTTATAGATTTGTTTGATTCCATAAGTCTTTTCTCGCTTTTATTTTTATCTCGCTTTCAATTTACGTAATCTTAGTTTTTAGGTTTTCAGTATCAACGAGCGGCGTTCAACAACTTGAACGCCCGTCCACCCTAATTCGTTCTCTGAGCGAACGCGTTCATTCAATCAACGAGCGTTCGATTACGAACGAACGTCCACTAACACTTTGGGCCTTGATTCGATCTGTTCAATCATCACTTCTTTTCTTTCTTCTCTTTTCTTCTCTTCTCTAAACCATCTAATCTTTTCTAAACTGTTTCTAATCAACCCCAAAGGGTTGATTTCTTCCTTTTCCTTTCTTCCGGTTTATGCAAACGAGAAGTAAGAAGGACTTCGATCTTTGATCCTGAGCACGAACGATCTATCCTTAGAAGAAGGCTTCTCCTGATTTGGACAAAATGGCGGATCAAGATCCACCAATTCCAAATCCCGACCCCAAAGCTCGATTAAATTTACTCCTTCAACGGATGCAAGCTCTGCGGCAACAATGAGAATCGACAAGTGGGCATAAATCAACAACTTCAACAATTCCGCCAAAACCAAATTTTAATCGGTTGAACCAGACCCCTACACTCCATATCTTAATCAAGATTTTCTCGAGGCATAGAGACTGTTCGTCCTCCCGACGACATGGGAGGAGCGAACTTTGATCTAAAGAACGGAGTAGTTGCTCTAGTTCGAGAATAGCTCTTTCCATGGTGCTGCTCAAGAAGATCCACACGACTTCTTATCCACATTCGTACAAATCTGTGAAGCAGGCCATTATCCCGGTGTTGATTCTGAGATAGTCAAGTTAAAGCTATTTCCTTTTGCTTTGAAAGGTGAAGCAAGCAAGAGGGTTTAAATCGTAAGCACATCATTCCTCCATACATGGAATGATGTCAAAAGAGCCTTCGCTCTTAAGTGGGTTTCACCAGGCAAGATTATGGAAATGAAACGGGAAATAGCTACGTTTGAGCAGTTGGAGGATGAAACTGTTGGCAAAGCTTGGGAAAGATTGAATCTTTTGATGAGGAAGTGCCCCAATCACGGATATGATAGACATGAGTTGTTGGAACTATTTTACAGAGGAGTCTCTCAACCTAATCGAGACTATCTTGACTCCACAGCTCATGGATCCTTCTTAGGGGGAGGTGATGAGACTGCCTACAGAGTGGCTGAGACCATCGCCAAGAACAATATGTGGTCGACTCCTAAGAAGACCAATATTGTTAAGAAAGAAGGTACTGCAAGCAATCCTGATACACAACTGTTGGTTGCTCAGATGGAATTGATAAGCAAGCAGCTGGCCAATCTTCAGACGCAGCCTTCTGATCTTGGAATGCAGGTAGGAACGGAGATAACGGAAGAAGTAAACTTAATGGATAATCAAAACCAACCCTTCCGAAACTTCAACCAGAACCAGAACTATTCAGGATTTCAAAGACAAAACTTCAATCAAGCCAAGTTACCACCTGGCCCTTCAAATTCGAATTCTTTCAACTCGAACTATCGAGGCCGCCTAACTCCCAAAGGCCTCAAGGTGGGTGGAATCAAACCAGAACAACAATCATACCATCTCATGTGTCCCTCAACACAAATTCGATGAGTGGTAGACATGGTGAAGACTCATTTACCTACTAGTGTTAAAGCAATTGAGAGACAAGTTGGTCAAATGGCGCACCACGGCAAGCAAGCGGACCTCACGGTAAACTTCCGAGTTATACCGAGAGAAATCCAAAGTCGATGTGAATGTTTGCACCGCCATTACACCTCGGTGGGAGTATGGGCAAGAAGAGGAGTTGAACGAAGTAACTCACGAGAAGTGGTAAACAGTGGACCCGGCAAGATGTCGGAAGCGAGTAGCCCTCCCGATGCCATGAGTTCAGGAGGGGAAATCGAAAACCACATGCCGAAGAAAGCAACGATGAGGAGCTTAGTGACAATTCTTCTGAGGATGAAAATAATTCGATGACGAGGAAAGGAAGGAAAGTCAAGGGCGTACCACGACTAAGAAAAAAGGAAGAAAAGTTTGTGAGATGGAAGGATAAGGAGGATGAGGCGATAAAGAATCAGGCCACGAAGAATGATAAAGCCCTTCCCTATCCACCAAAAGGAAAGAGAAAGCCCTCACTAATGACAAGCGGTATGATGGGGTGAGGAGGATACTTAGGGACACTAAAGTGAGTATGCCTTAGCCGAGGTATTAAGCGAAATGCCTAAATGCTCTAAGTATCTTAAAGAATTGCAGTGGGAGCAAGAGAAAGCTTGAGGGATGGTGAAGAAGTGTTTCGAGAAGATTGCGCAATGGTTTCACAAAAAGTCGCTGTTAAGCGAGGTGACCCTGGCAGACCCTCAATCTCCTGTGAGATTGAAGGCCAATTGTTCGAAAATGTATTATGCGACTCGGGGCCTCTATTAATGTGATGCCATTAAACGTATGCAAAAGCTCGGGTTAGATAAAAGGATGCGGAACGCCCGATTTCTCTTGGATGGTAGATAAATCTAGCCGGATCTGCACCGGTTGTGTAGCTAATGTGCTCCTTCAAGTTGAACATTTAGTCTTCCCTACCGATCGGGTTATTCTAGACTATCCACGATGATAAGGA
This sequence comes from Gentiana macrophylla, assembly GCA_026214975.1. NCBI lineage: Eukaryota > Viridiplantae > Streptophyta > Magnoliopsida > Gentianales > Gentianaceae > Gentiana > Gentiana macrophylla. The sequence goes on from CM047805.1 coordinate 111,239,195, forward strand.
GATGCCTCTAATTCTAGGCCGAACCTTTTTAGACACTTCTAACGCTCTCATCGACTTACGCAGCGATGACATTACTCTTAGAGTCGGTGACACATCTGTCACCTTCACACGAGGGACACATCCTGAAAGAGCCGTAATTGATGAAATATCGTTTGTCGAAGCCATATATGAGGACGGAGGAGATGCCTATTATGAAGATGCAATGGAGCTTACAGAGATAGGTGTTTTTGAAGTCATGGACATTGAGGATCCGGTGATCATGGACCATCTTCTAATTCATTTCCAGCCGTAGGCATTGACGAGTCATCTTCACTCGCACATCTTGAGCTGTTATTGAGCTAGAAGCATGGAGATGCCCAAATGACAAACGATGATTTCAAAGAACGAGTCGGAAGACTTCATCCCCGGTGAAGAAGCTCACGATGGGTAGTTGGGACGAGGTAGAGTTTTGGAGAGAAGCTACTCATTGGGAAGTAGATGATTGGGAAGAGCTGGCAGAAGAGCTTAAAGATGAAGAGTTAAGAAAAATGATCGATCACAAGAAAAAGGAAGCAAGTGTTGACCGGAGGATTCCGATGGATGATTTGATCGATGCACTTTTCCGGGGTTGAGCCTCGGGAAGATGAGGTGTTCTCTCACAACCACTTCAAGCTCATAAAGAGAAAGGTGGCCCGTTAAAGTCTAGTATTGAGCAACCACCTACTGATTTAGAGCTTAAACCGCTTCCAAAACACCTTAAGTATATCTTTCTTAAGGATGGAGATAAATTGCCTTTGATCATTTCTTCGAAACTCGACCCTGAGCAAGAAGCACAGCTGATAGAAGTGCTTAAGAAAAACATCCTCGCGTTCGGTTGGCAAGTGGGTGATATCCGAGGGATCAGCCCAGACATATGCATGCATAAAATCCGAACGGAGGAGGGAGCTAAAAGGTTAGACAACCTCGTAGAAGACCGAATCCGCATATGCAGGAGGTTGTCAAGAAAGAAGTGATAAAGTGGCTCGACATGGGAATCATCTATGCAATCGCCGATAGCGAGTGGGTCACCCCTACTCAAGTTGTGCCAAAGAAGGCGGAATCACGGTTGAAAAGAATGAAAAGGGGTAGAAGTTGCCCTACGCCTCGTGGATCGCTCACAGTGCAGATTGACTATCGTAGATGAATGAGGTTACCGCCAAGGACCACTTTCCCTACCCTTCATTGACCAAATTTATTGAAAGACCGAGTGGTCACAAGTATTATTGTTTTCTCGATGGATACTCGGTTACTTCCGGATAGCCATCGACCCCAATGACCAAGAAAAGACCACGCTTACGTGTCCATCCAGTACTTTTGCTTTTCGTAGAATGCCATTCGGTCTATGCAATGCACCCGCGACTTTTCAACGGTGTATGTTGGCCATTTTGATGGACTTGTTGAGAAATGCATGGAAGTCTTCATGGATGATTTCTCGACCACGGCGATAGCTTTGATGAAATTTTAAAGAATCTAGATATGGTACTCCAACGTTGTGTTGAGAAAAATCGGTGCTTAATCGGGAGAAATGCCATTTTCTAGTTGATGAAGGAATAGTTTTGGGACACAAGGTGTCCAATCTTTGGTATTCAAGTTGATAAGGCTAAGGTCGAAGCCATTGAAAGGATGACGTACCCTAAAACAAAGGAAAGAGGTGCGAGGTTTTCTAGGACATGTTGGCTTCTACCGGCGTTTCATTGAGACTTTTCTACGATTGCCAAGCCTTTATCAAATCTCTTGAAAGAAGATGTCGATTTCTTGTTCGATCACGAAGTGCAAAGAAGCTTTCAATTGTCTGAAAGACAAGCTTATCGATGCCCTATTTTAGTTGCACCGACCGACCAAGCCTTCGAGTTGATGTGCGATGCCTCTAATTACGCCGTGAAAGCGCAGCTTTAGGTCAAAAAGTTGATAAAAGGTTCAGCCCATCTATTATGCGAGTCGTACCTTGAACCCGGCTCAATGCAATTATACTACGATTGAGAAGGAATTCTTAGTCGTTGTTTTTGCCATTGACAAGTTTAGAAGTTATCTTCAGGGTCTCAAGTGATTGTATGGACAGATCATGCGACTTTACGCTACCTTATGGATAAAGCGGATGCAAAACCAAGGTTACTTAGATGGATTTTAATTCTACAAGAGTTTGACCTTGTGATTAAAGATAAGAAAGGTAGTGAGAATATTGTGGTGATCATTTATCTCGCCTAGTAAATGAGGGTGCGTAAAATCACAATGATATAGGCATTGATTTTCCGGTGAGCAATTGATGAAGCTTGAAACGGTTAGGCCGTGGTATGTCGACTACGCCAACTATTTAGCGAGCGGTCATTTAGAGGATATGACGTGTCGTGGAGAAGAAAAGTTCTTTTACGATCTTAAATATCTCGTATGGGAAGATCCTTATTTGTTCAGAGTCTGTAAAGACGGGTTGCTTCGAAGGTGTGTTCCTGAGCATGATCAGTGGGATATTCTGGAGCAATGTCATAGTGGTCCCACGGGAGGTCACTATGGAACACCGAAGACGGTTGCAAAGATTCTTCAAGCTGGATTCTACTGGCCGACTCTGTTTAAAGATGCAGAAGCCTTTTGTAAAGGTTGTGATAGGTGCCAGAGAACTGGACGGCAGAGTAGTCGGATGGAAATGCCACTTAAGCCCATTCTTGAATGCGAAGTTTTCGATGTATGGGGCATAGATTTTATGGGACCCTTTCCATCCTCATGTGGTAATAAGTATATCCTCGCCAGGTGTGGATTATGTTTCAAAGTGGGTCGAGGCCATAGCTACTCAAACTAATGATCATAAGGTGGTAAAGAAATTCTGCAAAGAATATCTTTACTAGATTCGTATCCGAGAGCACTCATTAGTGATGAACGTACTCACTTTTGCAATGCGCCGCTTGACAAGATCCTTGAAAAGTATGGTGTCAAACATAAGATTGGTACACCATATCATCCTCAAACTAGTGGCCAAGTCGAGGTAAGCAACTAGAGCTTGAAAAGAATTTTGGAGAAGACCGTGAACAATAATCGATCTAATTGGAGTCTTAAGTTGGATGACGACAGTGGGCTATCGTCTTGCATTTAAAACCCGATGGGCACGTCACCCTTCCAAATGGTCTATGGCAAAGCTTGTCATTTACATTGTCGAACTTGAACACGAGAGCTTTACGGGCAATTAAATTCTTAAATTTTGATAGCCAACTCGTGGGGAGAAACGATTATTCTGATTGAGCGAGCTCGACGAATTGTGATCTCCGTGCATACGAGAATGCTAAGCTCGACAAGGAGAGAACTAAGATACTCCATGACGCTAAGATCAAGGACCGAGAATTCAAAGTTGGTGAAATGGCTTTACTCTATAATACTAGACTTCACCTGTTTCCGGGTAAACTCAAGTCTAGGTGGTCTGGTCCATTTGAGATTCTCGAGGTTAATCCAAGTGGTGTAATTACTTTGAACGGGTATGGTAATCAAGCTTTTAAAGTGAATGGCCATCGACTTAAGAAATATTTCGGGCAACCAAAGGAAAAGCCTGAGATTCTTTATTTCCAAAGAAGAGATGAAATCTGAGATGTCCCGATTTGTGAAGAGATTCCATCTTATTTCTTTGAGTCAGATGATGATGACGTTCCTATATCCACCCGTAAGGTACCTTCTGCTGACACTTCTGATCATACCACTATGACTATGCCTATCGTCCGCAAGAACAAGAAGAAGAGAGTCAGTGTCGTTTGGAGAAAAAGTTTAATGAACTTATTGCACACTTGACTTGTTGTTGTGGTGAAAATCATTTCCGCCCGAAGCTCCCGATTACGATCATCGAGGTGGCGGTAGTCAAACCAAAGTGGCCCGATCCGGGTTGATCTTTTGAACTTTGTGTCAAGCTATTGACATTAAAAGAGCGCTCCTAGGAGGCAGCCTAGTTTTCTTTGTTCATTTCCTTTTCTTAGGTTGTTTTGTTTTATTGTTTTAGAAATAATACTTTAGTTGATTTTGTGTTGACGGTTATTCCTCTTACGTTCATTGTGAGTGTTTTGTGTTATGTGTTGCTCATATACCCCGTGTACCCCGAGATTATATGGTATGTCGAGTGTGGCAGATATTTTTGAGCAGGTTCACAAGCTTTTATGTCCGGTGTTGTCTATTCGAGTTGTCGCGGTATATTCATGCTCCGGCCTGACCTCTGCCAACCTACAGCCGACAACCACTTCATAACCAGCTAAGTATTCTTTTCTTTTATCTGCACATTCTGAGGACATAATGTGATTTAAGTGTGGGGGGGTGTTTGGGTATGTTTTTATGCTATATCCTTTGAAATATGAGTGAATGTTGAATGTTAAATTTTTGCGGAATTTAAATTTTTTTTTTTTGTGAGTCTCGAGCATATAATTGGAACTAGATGCTTGCTAGTTGTAGTTTTCTAACGATGATAGTATGTGACTTAGTGAGATAATTATAGCATGTTTTACTTTTATGGAGATAGTTTCGTTTTTCACTCACGAAAGCCTTTGATTATGAAGCATGACTTTTGAATTATATCCTTTCATTATTTTTAATGATTTATCTTAGGAAGGTCGAGATAGTTACACCTTAGTTAGACCGTAATCTTGTGAATATCATAACGTTTGAATGTGATAGGTGAGATGTAACTTATGACTTTGAAAAGTGAATAAATAAAGTGAGTGAGCAATTATTAATAAATCGTTTGTCGGAAGTCGGTCGATGATTGGAGTGCGGTAGGCGTTATCTCGAAATGTCCTATTCCACTATGATGACCAATAGCTCACGACGATCGAGGAGAAGCTACCTTATGATTTGAGTAAGGTAGGGTGTTATCACGAAAATGTCCTATTCTACTATGAGGGTAAGAGCTTATTCGATATCGTCAAATTTGAAAATTTTGAAAAATGATGAGTAAAAATAAGTTAAGTCTTTGTTATCATGGATCTTATACCCAGTAGAACCGCATGATATCTTCGTAGGGATTATCCTACCGAGTGCGTGGGAAGGCTTTGAGTGGAGTCACATTCTTTCGTGCATACCTAGGATAGTCATTGGAATTTCGAGAGGATATTTCTTTGAAAGGCTTGCTAGTTTGAGAATGGCTTGTCACACTTACACCGAATCTATCTCTGTGTTGGTATTATTTGCTATAGTTGTTGTATCTGTTGTTACGTGAGTTAGAGATCTATGTGGATTATTTTTAAAGTTGAGCTATAGTTTTGATTGTTTTGTCCGAGGACGTACAAAAAACTAAGTGTGGGGAGTTGTTAAGGCCATATTTATATGATTATTAAGGGTTTATTTCATTATTATTTTTCCCACATTTGCGTAATTTACATGAGAATTAAGGGTTTAAGTGTAATTATTTAATAAAGATGATTTTAAGAGGGTTGTATGCAAAATTGATGATTTTAAGTGTTGATTTAATGGAATTATTATTATTTGGATTTTATTACATTTTTGCATTGTTTATTTATCATGTAGGTGTTGATTTTCGAGTGCATTAAGAGGATAAATGAAGCTCAAGTTGAATTATTCAAGATAGAGTTGGAATTGGCTTGAAGAAATTGGATAAAGATGAAGAAATCCGACCCAAGGCATCTTGGGCGGCGTTAAATGCGGCGTCCATTCCAGGCAGGCGTTTGATAAAGTGAGCGGCGTCGGAATTGTATTTTACATTCGAGAGAGTTCGGACGGAGGATGAACGAGCGTTTACTCAGCGTCGAGCATTACGGGCGGGCGTCGAATGGGCGAGACGGCGTCCACAACCGACTTACTTCCGGCCGACTTAAAACTCTATAAAAGCACCGCATTATGAAGCCTAAAACCCTAATCTTTTACACACTATTTACTCATATACACATAGTTGCGCCTAGGACCCTAAGGAGCCGTTTTACGAGAGATGCAAATCTCCCTTCAACAATCGTGTTCATCATGATTGTTGGCTAAACATCCCTGCAGTTGAGTCGACGGAGAAGCCTATCAACAACCAAACCAACTAGAGGAGTTCGATGCTTATGTTTAGTGAGTTTATTTCATAGTTTTTCATTACTTTGGATCTGCTTTTATGTTGTTTAAGTTTTATTGAATTAAGATTTGATGAAACGATCTATGTTTATTTTATGCTTGAATAAATTTATGAAAGTATGTTTATTTGAGTTCTCTTTTATTCAAAGTAATGCATCTAATTGTGTTGTAAGAGATTATGCATGATTAGTTGAGTAAGAGTTTGGAAACAATCTCGTGATTTCGTGTTGATTGCATGTTTAGTTTGTTTGAAAGGATAGACGAAACCCTAGAATTTGATTGAAGATATTTAATTGAATTCGTGAATAAATCACTACTAAAAACTATGTCTTTTTAATCACCATCTAGTTGGGATTGTTGGTTGATAGGTGGAATCTAGTCGCCTTGCTGTGTTTTCCCTTAATTGTTTGAATCAAATCGTTGGATTAAGTTTAGTTTAAGTTCTAGTTTGATAAACCCTAGTTTCCTGCTGTTTTTCTGCAATTTTCTGCTTCAGTTCGTATTCAGACGTTCGTTCACAATAGCGAACGCCCGTCCATTAGGTTTAGTTTTCAGACGCTCGTTCACTTTAGTGAACGCTCGTCCGTATTTCTGTTTTATCATTTTTCAACTTGTTTTTATTCCTATTTTAGTTTCAATTCTTAGGTTTAGGTTTTAGTTAGTTTCAGCCTTAGTTTAGTAGTTTAGTTAATAATTGTGACATAATTGATATAGATTTATATTTGAATCCGATAAACATTCCACTCCCTTAGGACGACCCGTTAACACCCTATACTACGATCCTTATACTTGGGGTGTTTCGGTTTATAAATTTAAAACTAGTTTTTACCGAACAAGTTTTTGGCGCCGTTGCCGGGGAGTCGGTAACGGTTGTCGGATTCTTCATAGGACAATTTTCTGAGTCAAAAGGGATCGCTTTTAGCACGCAGTAGTATTTTGGCCGTAACTTTATTCGAGTGTCCGTTTGGAACGCAGGACCCCAATTCGAAAGCTCGTTCCGCGCCGACGACGTGGTGAACCGCCGTAGGCCGTTCAGTGCGTTTTGAGGTCAAAATCCACTGTTTTCCCTTCCTTTTGGCCTAGAAGGTTTCAACACGTTTTTTTTACCGTCTTAGTGTTTTTCTTGTTTTTAAACTTTTAAGTAGGTAGGTTTCTTTTCGATTTAGTTTTAATTTTAGGATTACATTTATTCTTGTTTTATTTTATTTGATTTTCTTTCAATTATTTTCCTTACTTTTTTTTATAGCTTAGATCTGTTTCCGTACTTATAGATTTGTTTGATTCCATAAGTCTTTTACTCGCTTTTATTTTTATCTCGTTTTCAATTTACGTAATCTTAGTTTTTAGGTTTTCGTATCTCGAACGAGCGCTCAACAACTTGAACGCCCGTCCCACTGAATCTGTTCTCTGAGCGAGCGTTCATTCAATCGAACGAGCGCGTTCGATTCAACGAACGTCCACTAGCACTGGACGCCAGTTCAGTCTGTTCAATCATCACTTCTTTTCTTTCTTCTCTTTTCTTCTCTTCCTCTAAACCATCTAATCTTTTCTAAACCTGTTCTAATCAACCCCAAAGGGTTGATTTCTTCCTTTTTCCTTTCTTACGGTTTATGCAAGCGAAAGTAAGAAGGGACTTCGATCTTTGATCCTGAGCACGAACGATCTATCCTTAGAAGAAGGCTTCTCACGATTTGGACAAAATGGCGGATCAAGATCCACCAATTCCAAATCCCGACCCCCAAGCTCGATTAAATTTACTCCTTCAACGGATGCAAGCTCTGCGGCAACAATGAAATCGACAAAAGTGGCATAAATCAACAACTTCAACAATTCCGCCAAAACCAGCTTAATCAGTTGAACCAGGACCCCTAGCGAACTTTGATCTAAAGAACGGAGTAGTTGCTCTAGTTCAGAATAGCTCTTTCCATGGTACTGCTCAAGAAGATCCACACGACTTCTTATCCACATTCGTACAAATCGCGTAAGCGAGCCATTATCCCGGTGTTGATTACGAGATAGTCAAGTTAAAGCTATTTCCTTTTGCTTTGAAAGGTGAAGCAAGCGAGATGGTTTAAATCGTTAGCACATCATTCCCTCCATACATGGAATGATGTCAAAAGAGCCTTCGCTCTTAAGTGGGTTTCACCAGGCAAGATTATGGAAATGAAGCGGGAAATAGCTACGTTTGAGCGGTTGGAGGATGAAATGTTGGCAAAGCTTGGGAAAGATTGAATCTTTTGATGAGGAAGTGCCCCAATCACGGATATGATAGACATGAGTTGTTGGAACTATTTTACGAGAGAGTCTCTCAACCTAATCGAGACTATCTTGACTCCACGACTCATGGATCCTTCTTAGGGGAGGTGATGAGATCGCCTTCTGAGTGGTGAGACCATCGCCAAGAACAATATGTGGTCGACTCTAAGAAGACCAATATTGTTAAGAAAGAAGGTACTGCAAGCAATCTGATACACAACCGTTGGTTGCTCGGATGGAATTGATAAGCAAGCGGTGGCCAATCTTGACGACGCACCTTCGATCTTGGAATGCGGTAGGAGCGGAGATAACGGAAGAAGTAAACTTAATGGATAATCAAAACCAACCCTTCCGAAACTTCAACCGAACTAACTATTCGAGATTTCAAAGACAAAACTTCAATCAAGCCAAGTTACCACCGCCCTTCAAATTCGAATTCTTTCAACTCGAACTATCGAGGCCGATTCGTAACTCCCAAAGGCCTCAAGGTGGTGGAATCAAACCCGAACAACAATCATACCATCTCATGTGTCCCTCAACACAAATTCGATGAGTTTGGTAGACATGGTGAAGACTCTCTCTACTAGTGTTAAAGCAATTGAGAGACAAGTTGGTCAAATGGCAGACCAGCAAGCAAGCAGACCTCACGGTAAACTTCCGAGTTATACCGAGAGAAATCCAAAGTCGATGTGAATGTTTGCACCGCCATTACACCTCGGTGGGAGTATGGGCAAGAAGAGGAGTTGAGCGGTAACTCGAGAAGTGGTAAGCAGGCCGGACCCGGCAAGATGTCGGAAGCGAGTAGCCCTCCCCGATGCCATGAGTTCGGGAGGGGAAATCGAAAACCACATGCCGAAAGAAAGCAGCGATGAGGAGCTTAGTGACAATTCTTCGGAGGATGAAAATAATTCTGATGACGAGGAAAGGAAGGAAAGTCAAGGGGCAGTACCCCTGACTAAGAAAAAGGAAGAAAAGTTTGTGAGATGGAAGGATAAGGAGGATGAGGCGATAAAGAATCAGGCCACGAAGAATGATAAAGCCCTTCCCTATCCACCAAAAAGGAAAGAGAAAGCCCTCACTAATGACAAGCAGTATGATGGGGTGAGGAGGATACTTAGGGACACTAAAGTGAGTATGCCCTTAGCCGAGGTATTAACTGAAATGCCTAAATGCTCTAAGTATCTTAAAGAATTCTGTGGGAGCAAGAGAAAGCTTCAGGGGATGGCTGAAGAAGTGTTTCGAGAAGATTGCGCAATGGTTTCACAAAAAGTCGCTGTTAAGCGAGGTGACCCTGGCAGACCCTCAATCTCCTGTGAGATTGAAGGCCAATTGTTCGAAAATGTATTATGCGACTCAGGGGCCTCTATTAATGTGATGCCATTAAACGTATGCAAAAAGCTCGGGTTAGATAAAAGGATGCGGGAACGCCCGATTTCTCTTCAGATGGTAGATAAATCTAGCCGGACTGCAGCCGGTTGTGTAGCTAATGTGCTCCTTCAAGTTGAACATTTAGTCTTCCCTACCGACCGGTTATTCTAGACTATCCACGATAAGGAGATGCCTCTAATTCTAGGCCGAACCTTTTAGACACTTCTAACGCTCTCATCGACTTCGCAAAGGACGATTACTCTTAGAGTCGGTGACACATCATCACCTTCACACGAGGACACATCCCGAAAGAGCCGTAATTGATGAAATATCGTTTGTCGAAGCCATATATGAGGGCGGAGGAGATGCCTATTATGAAGATGCAATGGAGCTTACAGAGATAGGTGTTTTTGAAGTCATGGACATTGAGGATCCGGTGGATGCGGACCATCTTCTAATTCATTTCCAGCCGTAGGCATTGACGAAGTCATCTTCACTCGCACATTATCTGAGCCTGTTATTGAGCTAGAAGCATGGAGATGCCCAAATGACAAACGATGATTTCAAAGAATCGAGTCGTGAAGACTTCATCCCTGTGAAGAAGAAGCTCACGATGGGTAGTTGGGACGAGGTAGAGTTTTGGAGAGAAGCTACTCATTGGGAAGTAGATGATTGGGAAGAGTTTGCGTAAGAGCTTAAAGATGAAGAGTTAAGAAAAATGATCGATCACAAGAAAAAGGAAGCAAGTGTTGACCGGAGGATTCCGATGGATGATTTGATCCAGTACCTTTCCGGGTTGAGCCTCGGGAAGATGAGGTGTTCTCATCACAACCACTTCAAGCTCATAAAGAGAAAGGTGGCCCGTTAAAGTCTAGTATTGAGCAACCACCTACCGATTTAGAGCTTAAACCGCTTCCAAAACACCTTAAGTATATCTTTCTTAAGGATGGAGATAAATTGCCTTTGATCATTTCTTGAAACTCGACTGAGCAAGCAAAGCACACCGATAGAAGTGCTTAAGAAAAACATCCTCGCGTTCGGTTGGCAAGTGGGTGATATCCGAGGATCACCCCGGACATATGCATGCATAAAATCCGAACGGAGGAGGGAGCTAAAAGGTTAGACAACCTCGTAGAAGACCGAATCCGCATATGCGGGAGGTTGTCAAGAAAGAAGTGATAAAGTGGCTCGACATGGGAATCATCTATGCAATCGCCGATAAGCGAGTGGGTCACCCTACTCAAGTTGTGCCAAGAAGGCGGAATCACGGTTGAAAAAGAATGAAAAAGGGTAGGAAGTTGCCCTACGTCTCGTGGATCGCTCTGAGTGCAGTATTGACTATCGTAGATCGAATGAGGTTCTTGCCAAGGACCACTTTCCTCTACCTACCCTTCATTGACCAAACTTATTGAAAGACCGAGTGGTCACAAGTATTATTGTTTTCGATGGATACTCGTTACTTCCGGATAGCCATCGACCCCAATGACCAAGAAAAGACCACGTTTACGTGTCCATCTGGTACTTTTGCTTTTCGTAGAATGCCATTCGGTCTATGCAATGCACCCGCGACTTTTCAACGGTGTATGTTGGCCATTTTTGATGGACTTGTTGAGCAATGCATGGAAGTCTTCATGGATGATTTCTCAGTCTACGGCGATAGCTTTGATGAAATTTTAAAGAATCTAGATATGGTACTCCAACGTTGTGTTGAGAAAAATCTGGTGCTTAACTGGGAGAAATGCCATTTTCTAGTTGATGAAGGAATAGTTTTGGGACACAAGGTGTCCAATGCTGGTATTCAAGTTGATAAGGCTAAGGTCGAAGCCATTGAAAGGATGACGTGCCTAAAACAAAGAAAGAGGTACGAGGTTTTCTAGGACATGTTGGCTTCACCGGCGCTTTCATTGTAGACTTTTCTACGATTGCCAAGCCTTTATCAAATCTCTTGAAAGAAGATGTCGATTTCTTGTTCGATCATGAAAGTGCAAAGAAGCTTTCAATTGTCTGAAAGACAAGCTTATCGGTTATGAATTATGTGCCATTTATTTCTGAAGCACTGTATGTGCAGGATGATGATGTTTCGTGGTGGATCGACTCGGGAGCAACAAGACATGTGTGCAAAGATCAACGCTGGTTTAAAGTCTTTGAACCGGTGAATGATGGTTCCATACTAAAGATAGGAAACGAGTCGATGGCTGTTGTAAAAGGCATTGGAAATGTTATTTTAAATTTCAGTTTTGGAAAATTTGTAAAACTATTTGATGTTTTATTTGTTCCGTGCATCCGGAAGAACCTTGTATCCGGTGCACTATTATGTAAATCGGGCTATAAACAAGTATATGAGTCCGATAGGTATATATTATCTAAACATGGTGTATTTGTAGGTTTTGGTTATTTGTGTAATAATATGTTTATGCTTAATATTGTTAATAATAAAGTTAATCAAGTTATGCATATTTCTGATGTTAATGTCTCAAAGTTGTGGCATGCTCGGTTAGGACACGTGCATTATAAACGTATGCATGTTATGTCTAAAAATGCTTTGATTCCCCCGTTTGATATCAATATGGATAAGTGTACTACTTGTATGCTTAATAAAATTGTAAGACAGCCATTTCGTGGTGTTGAAAGATCGTCTATAATTTTACAACTTATCCATAGTGATTTGTGTGATTTTAATTCATCACCGTCTTTGGGAAATAAGAAGTATGTGATTACTTTGATAGATGATAGTACTCGTTTTTGTTATGTGTATTTAATTAATACTAAAGATGAGGCACTTGATAAATTCAAGATTTATAAAAGTGAAGTAGAATTGCAATTAAATTCTAGTATTAAACGTTTTCATACCGATAGAGGTGGAGAATACTATGATCCAACCTACTTCGGGTCGTGTGGTATTATACACGAGGTTACTGCACCGTATACGCCACAACAAAATGGCATTGCGGAGAGGAAAAACCGTACTCTAAAAGAGATGGTAAATTCCATGCTGTCTTACTCAGGATTGAGTAATGGATTTTGGGGTGAGGCCATGTTAACGGCCTGTTATTTACTAAACAGAATTCCTAATGAAAAGAATTATGCTACCCCGTATGAACTTTGGTTCAAAAAGAAACCAAACTTAAGTTATTTGAAAGTTTGGGGCTGCAGGGCGGTTGTTAGACTTCCTGATCCTAAAATTAAAACTTTAGGAGAAACAGGCATCGATTGCATATTCATTGGATATGCAAGTCATTCAAAGTCATATAGGATTTATGTTATAGAACCTAGTGATTCCGTGGATGTACATTCGGTTATAGAATCACGTGATGCTATCTTTGATGAGAATAGATTTACATCTATTCCTAGACCAAAGAGCATTGCTCTTACAATAGTTGGAGTGGAGAATGTGAAGAACAATGATTCTCAAGTCGAGTCTTCTGAACTTCGAAGAAGTAAGAGGGCTAGAATAGCAAAGACATTTCCACCGGATTTTGTAACTTATTTGGTGGAAGGTTCGAGAAATGAAGTTGGATATCAATACTCATATTGTTACAATATTGAGGATGATCCAAGAACATTTTCTGAGGCAATGGGATCTCAGGATGTATCATTTTGGAAAGAAGCCATCAACGACGAGATTGATTCCATAATGGGTAACAATACGTGGATTCTTATGGATTTACCACGTGGTTGCAAACCGTTAGGTTGCAAATGGATTTTCAAAAGGAAAATGAGAGTCGACGGTACAGTTGACCGATATAAAGCCCGGTTAGTAATACAAGCCTTTAGGCAAAAGGAAGGTATCGATTATTTCGATACTTATGCTCCCGTTGCTAGAATCTCCTCAATCAGGTTATTGATTGCCTTAGCCGCAATTCATAACTTGGTGATCCATCAAATGGATGTTAAAACAGAGTTTCTAAATGGAGATTTGGATGAGGAAATATACATGAAGCAACCGGAAGGATTTATTATGCCCGGTAACGAGCATAAGGTACGTAAACTTGTGAAATCATTGTATGGACTTAAACAAGCTCCTAAACAATGGCATCAAAAGTTTGATGAGGTTGTCTTGGCTAGTGGGTTTAAACTCAATCAGTCGGACAAATGTATTTATAGTAGATTTTACGATACAAGCAACGGTGTGATAATCTGTCTATATGTCAATGACATGTTGATTTTTGGTACAAACCAAAACCAGGTTGATAAGCATAAAGAACTCTTATCTTCTAGATTCTCTATGAAAGACATGGGGGAGGCGGATGTCATTCTTGGTATTAAAATTAAGAGAAATCAGGGAGGATTTTCACTAACACAGTCTCATTATATTGAGAAAGTGTTGAAGAAATTTAATTGTGAAAATTATACTCTGGCAAATTCTCCCATGGAGCCTCATGAGAAACTTGGACCTAATAAAGGTGAAACCGTGAATCAACTTGAATATTCACGAGTCATTGGTTGTTTGATGTATGCAATGACTAGTACACGACCGGATATTGCCTATGCGGTTGGGAAACTAAGTAGATATACGAGTAACCCAGTAATCTTGTCATTGGAGAGCGGTTGTTCGTGTATTAAGGTATCTTAAGTCTACCAAAGACTTTGGTTTGACTTATGTTGCATATCCTTCGGTGATTGAAGGATATTCGGATACTAGTTGGATATCTAATGTAGAAGATCATTCTTCTACTAGTGGATGGGTGTTTGTTTTAGGTGGAGGTGCCATTTCTTGGGCTTCTAAGAAACAAACATGTATAACTAGCTCGACTATGGAGTCGGAGTTCATTGCCAGGAAAAATGGCATAGGAATTTGATTCATGAAATTCCTTTATGGCCTAAACCAATATCACCAATATCTATTCATTGTGATAGTTCCTCTACACTGTCTAAAGCTTATAGTCATGTGTATAATGGTAAGTCACGACACTTAGGCGTTAGACATAGTGCGGTACGTGAGTTGATCTCTCACGGGGTGATATCGGTTGTGTATGTGAGATCTCAAAGGAATTTAGCTGATCATTTGACGAAAGGATTAGCTAAGGACTTATTACAAAAGTCGGTTGACGGGATGGGTCTACAACCTGTATAAGTTTCTGATAATGGGACGCCCAATTTCCCATTGGTACAATGCCTTAGGTTAAATTCAATGTGGTAAGCCTGTTAATGGAAACTTGAGCACATGTATTAATACCGAAGGTATGTGCAATAAACCTGTGAAGTTAGGTTGAAGTTTACCTTCTTAATGAATCTTTTGAGAGTGCTAATGCAGGTGCACGGTAAATTAAAGATTCACCTATATGAGTTTGAGGTATGGCCGCTTCAAGGAGAGTTGGGTTGACTTTCTATATGCTCAAGAATGGATATGGACACAAGGCTGGATTTCAATAAATGGTGTCAAGAATAATACTTTGTAGTAGTCTCAATTCATGTGTATTGTTATGTACATGTGTTCAAAATGTGTATAGGGGTTCAATGCTTAGTCACACCCCAATACTCGAATATTTGCGTGTAATAATACTAGGTGGAAATTCAATCTTCGTGATATTTTCATTGAAGCATGAGTTGGTTTATATTATGATTGTTGTTTTTACTAAACCAAGGATTACACTTAAATGGGGGAGGAATGTTGGTGATTTAAGTATAATCACAAGCCATTGAGGTTATCGGGTTTTAGTACAAGGGTGGTTATGCTCGTAAAGCTAAAATATAAGTATGGAGGTGCGGAGTGCACGCTTATATAAGTGTTTACGAGTGTACGGATGTGAAATGAAAATCCAAATTTTCTAATTGAGAGTTATCCGTACGGATAAGAATCTATCCGTACAGATGAGAGTTATCCGTACGGATAAGAATCTATCAGTACGGATGAAAGGCTGAAACTGTAAAATTTTGATACTGTGATTTATCCATCCGGATGATAACTGCATCCATACGGATGGGCACCTGTGGTCCGAAAAACTGATTTTGGTGTCTTCTGGCCGTTTTAAGTGGGTACAACCAAATGGTACCTTTTCTTTTGGTTTCTATCACTTAAAGGACGCATTCCTTTGCTCTTTTTCAGATCCAAGTGCTATATATAAGCAAATTTACATTGTTAAACATAAGAACAACATTTGTAAGCATCCTTGTTATTTATTCTATATAACTCAAAACTTCAAAGTGCTATTTAATCTTTTGTCCAAAGTTTAAAGGTTGTTCTCTCAGTTTTATCTCACTTAAATATTCGTGATACCCAGGACAAAGTATAGGGGTAGAATAATTTAAGAAGGACAACGATTCTTTCGTGAAACGGAGAGGTTCCAAGTCTTTTATTTTGCAGGAATTCAAGTATTGTTGATCATCTTCACACCCTCAAATTACAACAAAGTTGTAGTTTTCGACCATTTATATGAGCCATTTGAGTTGAATGTCATAAGTCGGGTTCATGAGTCGAGTAATTTGTAATTCACGTTTATTTTCCCCAATTCGATATTATTTCGTATATTATTGGACTATTTTCATTTTACAAGGATTGGGCCAATTGTTATAGAGCGATTATGGGCCAAGTTGGACAAAGAAACGGACCTCGGGTGTTCCAGAACCTTTAGTTAAGTCGGTAGAGCGGAAAAAGACAAAAATGTCCTGGATGCCGTGTGAAGTGCCGCTGCCGCATCAAGAATCTAGATCCTTCGAAACCGTGTTTTCTTGGATGATGGATAGATCTAGGTGTTACTAAGTCGGTTCATAGCACTATAAATAAGTGGCACCAGCCACGAATTACAATGTACAATTTTCCACAAGACAAATACATTATATTCAAGTTCTTTTTTTTTTATATTTTATGATTTCTAGTCACGGATCCGACGGATTCACCGCCTAGGGAGCGATCTGAGGAGGATCTGCACTCGTCTTCAAGGGTATGATTTTCCGGTTTTCTAGATGTAAATCTGTCGTTATTTCACTTGTGATTAGTATGGTTTAAATGTTTATATTAGTTCTGCTATATAGTACTTAGTTTATTTTACCCCATGAATGTTTAGATCTGAATCTTTGGTGAAGAAATCATGAATGAAAGGTTGCATTCTTCGGAGCCCGTGACGGTCTTTGTCGCGGTTGCGAATACCTGATCGTGTGCAAAGCACTTACTAGCAATAGGACTAGGTCTATCGTAGTAGAGTACTGGCGAGTCAAGGTCGAATCCCACAGAGACTCGTAAGAACGTCTAATTATCAAGATTGAGTTGTCACGATAACGGTCTATGACCAACTATAATATCGACAGTAGTAAAATTGGTAACAATCAACTAGCAAGATTATGCAAGTTCAGCGAAGCAAACTAGAGTTTCTAAGGTATTAGTTCAATTATGAGTAATTAGTTATTCCCCCCCCCCCTCCCACACATGCAACAGTCCTCCCCGTCGGTGAATTTATTCATTGTTCAGCAACGGGTACAAATCCTAACCCTATCTACTCCGACAATGGCGTGGCAAGACAATCTATCATAAGCTACCCTCCTTAATTGGTCCGTAATAGCCCATACGTATAAAGAACTAGAGTCGCCGGGTATTGAGCGCTAACTCATACCGCAAACCCGCCTAGATAGTTGTCGACATTGACCAGCACGTTCCTAGGGACCATCAAGATATTGTCGTAATTAACACTTCACTTGCGGTCCTTCATGTTAATTTACGATGAGATGCAAATAGCTGATCAGGCCAAAAACATGTAAATTAAATCTATCGATCAACGTAGCTGGCCCCGATTATCATGAATTAGTAATTTACTAGGTATCCAGATCTAGCGATAGACCGTCGCAGATCTGAAGAACGCAACTACTATTTTATGATTTCTTCACCAACAAATCAGATCTATAACACATGGGGTAAAATAAACTAACTACTACATAATTAAACTTAATAAGCAATTAAAACATACTAGTCGAATAGAACAACGATAGATCTACATCTTGGAAAAGACAAAAAATCATACCTTCGAAGACGAGCGTAGATCTCCTTCGGATCTCTCCCTAGGCGGCGACTCTGTCGTCTCTCCGACCAGAACTCATAAAATAAATAAAATAAAGAACTAAGAACTTTTATTGCATAATGCTTGTCTCGAAAATTGTACACTTGTGTTCTGAGGCGAAGCCTCTTATTTATAGCTATCTAAACCGACTTAGAATCATTAGTTCGACCCCTCGTCCAAGAAAACACGTTTCGGAAGCTTCTGGGACCTCGGTAAGTCGGCGGCCATCCTCGGGTTACCGAGGGTAATTTTGTTTTTTTTTTCTTCAACCGACTTAACTTGGATGCTTCTAGAATACCCTAGGCCCATTTTTTTCGCTCAGTCCACTCCAGATTCGTCCATCATGCTCAGCCCAATATTCCATATCCTGAAAATCATCAAATAATACACGAAATAATATCGAAATAGGGAGAATAAACGCTAAGTGCAGATTTCTCGACTCACGAACCCGACATATGATATTCAACATAAATCGTTCATATTTATAGGTCGAAACAACTATTTTTAGCTCACAATGGAAAGAATATTGATGCCGTATGATAGACTATTTTAACCATCATCAACTACCCCCCACTAGCCTTCTGCTCGTCCACGAGCAGAGTATCAAGGCGGAATGTACCTCCAAGAACAACTACCCATCAACTATCACATATTCAATAAAGATTTCCGGAAGAAACATACATCAAGCCACAATCTATAAGCTCCCCATAATTACTACTTATCACGCATCAATGTGTCGTGTGATGAATCAGTTGTGATAGTGCGTTCGTGAGAAGAATCAAGTTGTATTAACCACACAATCTTAACTTGCTTGCACATACACTCGCTTATCTTGCTTTCAGACTTGGTTACACAACATGGTACCGTAATTGGGTCGGGCGGACTCGGGGACTTAGCATCGCTCTTAAGTCCTCGTTTGTTACTTTTGATGTGAGGGTCGTGCCCTTTTTACATGTGTTCGCTTCCCTCACTGCCTTTATTGCATATAATAATAATTTTTTTCTTCTTTTTTTTCATTTTTTTCTGGCAGATTTCCTCACTTTTTTTTTCCTCTCTCACTCACAAGTCTGTTTGTCCCGGTCACCTTTCGTCATCCAAGTTGTTTCCCTTGTCTTACAACAATTTGTTAAAGTATATAGACAGACAAATAATGATTCCCAGTTAAAACAACTCATCATCTAATCTTAAACACTTCTCACTCAGATTATGTGCTCAAATATTGATTGCAATGATAGAATAATAATTAATAAGTTACTACTTCATGCAATATAACATATGCTCGTTTTTTCATACTAAATTAAATATGCTATAGCTCACTTCAAATTGACTTTGGGCTCTTTTTCTACCGATTCCTTACTCGAAAACGTGCAATAAGCAAACTAAAAACAGTGTTAAATTTTCAAAAATATTCCCTTTTTCGACTACCAAGCTAAGACGCCTACCCACCCACTTATTATAGACATTGTCCCCAATGACTAATAATAAAGAGAAGAAAAAGTACTTAGCTTTGGAAATGTCGGCTGAGTCAAAACGAATCCTGGAGCGTAATCGTTAGCTCCTAGGTCATTCCTCTTCCAAGTTAGTACCTGCTTTCCAAAATTCTTCCAAAAACTGTGAGTAACATGCGAAGGGCAATAAAAAAATAAGGTGGCGGTAATTGTGCATACCAGAGGAATGCGCAAAAACAGTTTAAGCCACTTTATTCTTTCATCGGCCTAAGCAAGACGCAAAAACTTTTATGAGGGTATCACATGAGAATCGTGAAGGAAAAAACCACACGTATCTCTAGCCAGGTGACTGAATTTATATGTGATGAAAAAAACCTTGCGATTGTCATGCTACTTTATTGACTCAAAATAAAATAAACAAAAGCAATAAATATGGGTTTTAGAAATAGTTCCGAGTTTATAGTCGTCAGCTCGACTGTACTAATAGGGCTCCTTCATTCATATTCTGGCTCCTCTAACGCAAAGACTTCCAATTCAGGGTTATACTTATGCTCCAGGTAATATTTCCGCCTGTGGCCGTTAACTGTGAAAGTTTGCCCAGAGTGTTCATGTCTAACTTCACACGCACCTGAATTGTAGACTTTCGTGGCTACATGTGGTGCATACCATCTAGACTTCAACTTTCCAGGAAAAAGACGAAGACGCGAATTGTATACCAGCACTTTATCTCCAACTTGAAATGTGCGGTTCAAAATCTTCTTATCATGCAAGCGTTTCATTCTTTCCTTGTAAATACTTGCATTCTCATATGCTTGAAGTCTAAACTCCTTCAATCTATTCAACTCTAGCATTCTTTTTTCACCGGCTAAATCCTCATCCATGTTTAGAAACCTCGAGTTCTACCGGTAAATGACATGGTTTTCCAAATACTATCATATGACATCCCAATCGTGGTCCTATAAGCTATTCTGTAAGCCCACAGAGCGTCATCTAATTTCAAAGACCAATCTTTCCTTGTGGGATTCACAGTCTTTTCTAAAATTCTCTTAATTTCTCTGTTCGTGACCTCCACTTGTACACTCGTCTGGGGGTGATATGCTACTGCAATCTTATGTCTAACCCCATATCTCATCATCAACTTCTCAAACAACCTATTACAGAAATGACTTCATCCGTCACTAATTATGGCTCTTGGCACTTCAAACCTCGTCAAAATATTTTTCTTAAGAAATCTCAGGACAACCTTGGCATCATTAGTAGGTGAAGCTACTGCTTCCACCCATTTGGAAACTTAATCGACTGCTACCAGGATGTAACGATTTGATTCTGACGATGTGAATGGCCCCACGAAATCAATTCCCCAAACATCAAATACATCCACTTCTAAGATACTCTACAGTGGCATCTCGTTCCGCTTAGAAATATTACCAGTCATTTGACAGGAATGATAGGATCTTGTGAACTCGTAAGAAGATTTATGAATTGTTGGCCAGTAGAATCCACACTACAGTACCTTTGTTGCTGTTTGTCCGGCCCATAGTGACCTCCAGCTTCTCTAGCATGACACATGTGCAAAATACTTAGAATCTCATCATCATGACGCATTTCCTAAGAATGGCATCAGGGCACAATTTGTATAGGTAGGAATCGTCCCAATGATAATGCTTCAGATATGTGAAAAACTTTTTCTTATCTGCAGTATTGAATTCTGGTGGTAGGTACTTTCCTGCTAAGGAATTCAAAATGTCAGCAAACCAAGGTTTCCTTGATCTCAGAAGGTTGCTCTTCTTCTAGCAAAGTTAATCTTGACAGGTGATCAGCCACCTGGTTCTTAGATCCCCTTTTATCTTTGATTTCCACATCAAACTCTTGTAAGAGTGGAATCCATCTTAATAATCTCGGCATGGAGTCTTGCTTGGTTAGAAGGTATTTCAAAGCTGCATGGTCAGTGAATACTGACTTTCGATCCTATCAGGTAAGGTCGAAACTTATCAAATGCAAATATGACAGCTAAGAGTTCCTTCTCCGTAGTTCCATAATTCCTCTGGGCACTGTTAAGGGTACGACTAGCGTAATAGATAGGCTTAAAGATTTTATCCTTCCTTTTTCCCAGGGCTGCTCCAACTTCCGTGTCGCTAGCATCACACATAAGCTCAAAAGGTTTGTTCCAATCTGGTGCTACCAGAATTGGAGCGGTTATAAGCATTCACTTCAATGTGTTGAATGCTTTCTTGCACTCTTCTCCAAATACGAAAGGTGCATCCTTTGCAAGAAATTCAGTCAAAGGTCTAGAAACTTTAGAGAAGTCCTTGATAAACCTCCTATAAAATCCTACGTGGCCAAGAAAGGCTCGCAACGTCTTTAAGTTCGTTGGAGGGGGTAACTTCTCTATCACCTCTATCTTTGCTCTATCAACTTCCATTCCTTTCTTTGAAATTCTATGACCCAACACTATTCCTTCTGTAACCATGAAATGGCATTTTTCCCAGTTAAGTACAAGGTTGGTCTCTTCACATCTCTTCAACACTTTACTCAAATTGTCCAAGCATTTATCAAAGCTATCTCCAAATACAGAGAAATCATCCATGAAAATCTCTAGAAAATCCTCCACCATGTCCGCAAATAATGACATCATGCACCTTTGGAAAGTTGCTGGTGCATTACATAACCCAAAGGGCATGCGATTGTACTCAAAAGTTCCATATGGACATGTGAAAGTTGTTTTCTTGCGGTCCTCAGGGCATTATAGATCTGATAGTTACCAGAATATCCATCTAAGAAACAATAAAACGCATGACCGCTTAATCTTTCTAACATCTGATCAATGAATGGTATGGGAAAATGATCTTTACGAGTTGCATCATTCAATTTCCTGAAGTCTATGAAAACTCGATGTCCAGTGATTAGTCTCACAGGGATCAACTCATCAAACTCATTAGGTTGGACATTGAATCCTCCTTTCTTGGGCACCACATGAATCGGGCTTACCCACTCACTGTCTGCAATTGGGAAAATGATTCCTACCACTTTCTTTTCAAGGTCTACAGAGATCTTATGCATGCACACCGATGGGCTTATTCCTCTAATATCTGCAACGTCAACCCAAACGCTCCCTTATGCTCTCTCAGTACTCTTAAAAGTTTTTCCTCCTCTAAAGGTGATAATGATGCAGAAATTATAAGGGGGAGAGTATCATCTTGTAAGTATACGTAATTTAAGTGAGAAGGCAAAGGTTTTAACGTTAAGTTCCTTGGTGGATCTTCTAACGATGATCTTAACAACTTACCAGTCAACCGTCAAAGAACTTGTGCCAGGTCGACGTGACCGGTTCCAGGCCGGTTCCGGGCCCATGGCACGACCCTCCGGTTCCGGGCCCAAAATGGAACCGGAACCGCCGGTTCCATTTTCTAGCCGGTTCCCGGGAACCGGCGGGTTTGGCGGTTCCCCGGTCCGGGTCCGGGTCAGACGGTTCAGATCATGGTTCCCATTACGGTTTCGATCACGGTTCCCATCACGGTTCCAATCCCGGTTCCAAAAAAATCAATTTTTTTTTACAAAATTTTTATAACTTACGTTAAAATTAATAATAAATTCTAATTGGTTATTAAACTATATATAATATTTAATTTCATAAGTATGTTTTAAAAAAAAAACACACGGCTTGTATAATATTTAATTTCAATCAATCTATATATAATATTTAATTTCATAACTTATATTCTAGATAATTTGTAAGTAAATTAAAGATTATAGTTTTCTAATTGTTTATTTTTTATGATTGATTTGTAAGTAAATTAAACTTATATTTCATATAGTGATTACGATGATTTATACTTATAATATTATGTATATAAGTTGATATTATATCTTAATGAATCGAGGCAAAATGTATATAAAAGTTGTTTTATTAAGCAACACCATTACATAATTGAACAATACATCAATGACGACAGTCACGGCACACTTGAATCACTTGATAGTTGATACACATTACTTAACACCATACTAATAGTCTAATACACTTCATATCAAAAATACAAACACACTACTAACACACTGAATATTCAAACATAATATGACACTAGAATTCAGGGTACCGCAATATGATACGGACAACCTTTCTGGACCTAATGAACCTATTTTATATGAATAAAAGAGTAGGATGTACTATGTAGTTTATTAATATTTTGTAACATTTAAATTTAATTTGATTAGTCAAAGTGTAACATTTAAATTTAATTTAATTATGTGCTCTTCCTTGTCACAATAATTTAAATAGTAGTAGTATTTGATTATTTGTCTATTTGATTAGTCAAAGTGTTACGATTTATTTCGGTCATAAAGTAATAATAATAATAAGAAATATATTATTATGTTGTGGCACTAGTAAAAACTAAAAAACAACATTTTATGGTATATTAAAATAAAATCAAATATTATTTTGAATATATATCCGTTGCCAACCGTTGGTCAAATTGGAATTTGGAATCTTGGGCAAATTTTGAAGGAAAAAGAAAAAGGAAAAAAAAAACGGAAAAAAACGAAAAAAAAAGAAGCAAAAACCGCCGGTTCTGGCCGATTCAACCGTCGGTTCCTTGAACCGCCGGTTCCGGGCCGGGCCGGGTCCGTTGGAACCTAAAACCGGGTAGGAACCGTGGAACCGCCGGGTTGGATCCGGGAACCGGTGGGTCCGAACCGGATTTGGAACCGGAACCGCCCACATCTAGTGCCAGGAAGGTCTATGAATGGTTCCTCCTAAATCCACAGAAAATATAGGCTCAATTTCTCGCACTTGACATTCACTACACCCAGGCCAGGTTTCCTCATAACTTTTCTCTTCTTCAAGAGTAAAGTCTCAGCTACTTCAGGGTCTAGTGCCACTTGCTGATATAGTTCCATCACAAGTTCATCTATGGCATCTAGTATGTAGTATGCTTCTCCTTCATCTTTAGCATATCTCATTGAATTCATCACATTGAATACTACATTGTCCTCATTCACTCTCAGAATCAGCTCACCCTTATGACCATCTATCAATGTTTTGCTCGAAGCTAGGAAAGGTCTTCCTAAGATCAATGGAACATCGTGATTAGCTTCCATGTCTAGTACCACAAAGTCTACAAGGAATACAAACTTATCAACTTTTACCAAAACATCCCCCACCACTCCGCAAGGTTGCTTCATAGACCTATCTGCTAATTAGGGTTATAGATGTCTCATTCAACTCCTTCATGCCTAATTTATGAAAGATGGAGAGTGGCATTAGATTGACACTGGCTCCAAGATCACACAACGCTTTGTTTAGGCATACTCATTCAATTGTGGATAGTATGAGGAAGCTCCCAAGATCTTTACACTTGGGAGGCAGTTTGCGTTGCAAAACTGCCTAGCATTCCTCGTTCAGGCAAATGGTTTCAAGGTCTAACAATTTCCTTTTGGTAGAAATTGCTTCTTTCAAGAATTTCGCACACTCTGGCATTCCGGCCAGAGCTTCTACCAAAAGTATATTTACTTGCAACTTTTTAAAAATCTCTATAAATTTTTTATAACGCGCATCATCATTATTCGGCTTATATTTCCTAGGGGGATAGGGTAACGTAGCAGGATTAATAGTTACAGTTCGTGAAGACTTACCTGCCGACTGCAGCCACACCAAGGCGTCTTAGCTGCCGACTGCTGCTACTCTGTCTGCTTGTCTGTTGAATTTACAGACTCCCGGTTTACCGGAGTAGTGTCCCGGATTACCGGCCCCTCTTTTTCTCTAGATTCTGCTACTGACTGCTTTCAGATTCTACCTGGACAGTTGGTATAGAAGGTCCAGGCAGTTCTTTTCCGCTTCTAGTCATGATTGCATTTACGTCCTTCGGATTCTTCTCAGTATTACTTGGCAAACCTCCCGGAGGACGGGCTGACACTTGTTCTGCAATTTGCCCCACTTGGTGTGACAGATTCTGCACTAAGGCTTCTTGATTGGTTAGTCTTGTATCATTCTTTTGACAATCAGTGGTGAAGTTTGTATTCAGCTCAGTCGTGGATTTCATAAGTTGATTGACCGTGTCGGTCACAGTTGAGCTCATTTTATCCATGGCTGCTTCCCAACCACTGGACTTATTGAATTGAGGCATGAATCCACCAGTTTATCTCGGTCTCTTTCCACCGTTTGAATCACTTTTTTGAAAACCCCCACAGGGTCACTTAGTCTAAAACCAGGGTGGTTATGAGAACCTGGGCGATATCCGCCCCCATAAGGATTTCCTTGCCTCCCTATATAGTTCACGTCCTCAGTGTTGGTCGTTTCAATCTCTTGAACTTTCCCAACCTTGGCTATGCGATCTTGCATGCCATCTATCTTTTCATTCATTTCCGTTAGCTGGTATAAGATCTTTTGAGAAGTATCTTCTCCAAATATGCCTTCAGCTACTTTGGCCGTTTCAACTTGGTGTGTTCCCCATTGACTTGTAAGCGCAATTTGCTCCAATTTCTCTTCAGCTTCATCAGGTGATAGCAACGCAAAACTTCCGTTGCTTGATGAATCAACTCTCATTTGTTCACTTGGCCGCAATCCGTGATAAAAACTATGCATTCGTACGGGCTAAGTGATATCATAATGAGGGCATCTCCTCTGTGCTTCCTTAAATCTTTCCCATTCTTCTTCAAAGGTTTCAGTGGGTCTCTGCTTGAAATTCATAATGTCTTGTCTCATTTGTAGTGACTTCCCAGGTGGGCAGTACTTATTCATAAACTTCTGCAACAGATCGGTCCAAGTTTGAATTGATCCTGGTGCTAGAGACAATAACCATATTTTCACTTTGTGAATGGAAACAATTTCAACTTGATGTTGTCTCCTGGTACTCCTACTGGCTTAACCGTGCTGACTATCTCCAGAAAGTTGGTGACGTGTACACTAGAATCTTCGTTCATTACTCCATGAAAAATAGTGTAGTTAGTCACCATTTGTATCACATTTGGTTTTGGGTGAAATACCTCAGCTGCATCCTCAGGCTGAACAATTGCTGGCACGAATTGCTCAATCGTAGGCATTGAATAACTCTATAGAGTTCTCCTATCTGCTTGTACCATAACTCCTGCTCCATTCTGTCCATTCTGTGCCATGTCGGTTTTTGTATCTTCCAAAGGTGGAATTTCTTTTCCTACTCGCTGTGATCTCCTTCGTTCGAAACCACGTCGTTCGCCAGCCTAACAGATCTCTCTCGAGTTTCCTTTCTCTTTTGTCTAGCAAACTTTTCAATCTCAGGTATGAATATCTCGAGTTTGGCTGCTGAACTTCTTGTAATATACTACAAGGCACAAAAAGAAAATAAAAAGGTTAGTGACTTACCTTGCCGGCTGTTACACACGCCTGGCAGACTCATAAATACAGACTCCGACTACTTACTCGACTCTGAACTAACAGAAATGATTCTGGCAGAATTTAGACCCTCGGTTTATCGGGGTGGACCCTCGGTAAACCGGTGGCAATTTTCCTGCAGAATTCACAGAACTGACTCTGTACGACTCTAGTATAAACTCACTATAAAAAAGACTTAATTAAACAAACTCAAACATATACAGCACACTCAATCTTAAATAACAATTATTCTTGACACGAGTCCTCGGCAACGGCGCCAAAAATCTTGATCACGTGCAAAGAACTTACTAGTAATAGGACTAGGTCTATCGTAGTAGAGTACTGGCGAGTCAAGGTCGAATCCCACAGAGACTCGTAAGAACGTCTAATTATCAAGATTGAGCTGTCATGATCGATAACGGTCTACGACCAACTATAATATAGACGGTAGTAAAATTGGTAACAATCAACTAGCAAGATTATGCAAGTTCAGCGAAGCAAACAAGATTTTCTAAGGTATTAGTTCAATTATGAGTAATTAGTTATTCCCCCACACACACACATGCAACAGTCCTCCCCACTGGTGAATTTATTCATTGTTCAGCTACGGGTACAACTCCTAACCCTATCTACTCCGACAATGGCAGTAGACAATCTATATGCAAGCTACCCTCCTTAATTGGTCCGTAATAGCCCATACGTATAAAGAACAAGAGCTGTCGGTATTGAGCGCTAACTCATACCGCAAACCCGCCTAGACAGCTGTCGACATTGACCAACACGTTCCTAAGTGTAGATTTCTCGACTCACGAACCTGACATATGATATTCAACGTAAATGGTTCATATTTATTGGTCGAAACAAATATTTTTATCTCATATTGGATAGAATATTGATGCCGTAGGATAGACTATTTTAACCGTCATCAATACTTAGTAAACCATAATTCATGATAATCGGCACCAGTTACGTCTGATCGGAAGATTTAATTTACATGTTGGTAGCCTGATCAACTATATGCATGTCTTCGTAAGTTAACATGAAGAACAATAAAGGGAAGTGTTAGTTCGGATGATGTCTTGATCTATCCTCAGAAAAGTGCTAGTCAATCCACGATAGCTGCTTAGGGAGGTCCTCAGTCTTGAACCGATTAATCCTAGTTCTTTTTGCTTGTGAATTAATACAACCAACGAAGGAGGTTAATTGCACATAGGCACCTATTGTCCTTTCAATGGAAGTAGCGTAACATTATGGATTAGCACCCGTAGCTGTTAAAGATCAGAGATTTACCAATGGGAATGATTGATGCATGATGTGAGGGGAATAACTAATCACTCAGAGTTAGAACTAATCTTTATAAAACTCATAAGGGTACACTTGTGTTTGATCTTGTGTGTTTATTGGCACCAAAAATTTTACTTCTATATCCTATAGTTGGTCGTAGACCGTAGTTGTGACACTCAATCTAGATTAATCTGTGTTTTTACGAATTTCTGTGGGATTCAACATTGACTAGCCAGTACTCTGCTACGATAGACATAGTCCTATTGCCAGTAGAAGCCCATACCACATTGTGGGCGCAATCAAGTTTTAGAGTATATGATTATCTGAGTCGTATAGTGTCTGTTTAGATTGGTTCTAGGAATTTTCGGTCGAGAAGCCGTGAGAATTACTCCCGTAGCCGTGCCAACTGGAAATTACCAGAAATCGTTTCTATTCTGTAAGAGTCATTTTTGTTCTTTCAGAGTATGTATTATTGTTATCGAGTCTGCAATGCGAGTGTAACAGCCGCCGAGGCAAGTAACTAAACTTTTTCTTTTCTTTTTGTGTCTTGCAGCACGGTAGGCAAAGTTCAGCAGTCAGGCTCGAGTATATTTCTGAAATCGAAAAGTTCGCAAAGAAGAAACGAAAGGAAGCTCAAGAAGGAAGAGGCTGGCTGACGGGTGAGATCACACGAAGGAAGTGAGAAAGATAGAGACGAAGAGATTCCACATCTAGAGGAACCAGATGAGACAATGGCATAGAGCGGGGTTGATGAAAGAAGGAACGAAGCAGGAGTAGTAGTGCAAGCAGACAGAAGGACTCTATAGAGTTATGCGATGCCAACGATTGAGCAGTTTGTGCCCGCAGATGTTCAACCGGAGAATGCGGCCGAAGTTTTTCATCCGAAGCCCAATGTCATAAAGATGGTGACAAATTACACTACATTCCATGGAGTACCAAATGAAGACCCAAGTATACATGTCACAACCTTCTTGGAAATTGTTAGCACAATCAAACCATCAGATGTGCCAGAAGATAACATCTAGCTTAAATTTTTTCCATTCACGCTGAAAGATAAGGCAAAGATATGGTTATTGTCTCTAGCAACGGGATCCATCCAATCTTGGACAGATTTACTGCAGAAGTTTATGAATTAGTACTGCCCACCTGGGAAGTCCTTGCAAATGAGACAAGACATTATGAATTTCAAGCAAAAACCGGTCGAAACATTTGAAGAAGCTTGGGAAAGATTTAAGGAGGCGCAACGGAAATGCCCTCACCATGATAGCACTCTACCTAACCGTATGCATAGTTTCTATCATGGACTGTGGCCAAGTGAACAAATGAGAGTTGATGCATCAAGCAATGGATGTTTCGCACTATTATCACCACAAGAAGCTAAAAAGAAACTCGAACAGATTGCACTTTCTAGCCAATGGGGAACACACCAGATTGACAGTGTAAAGGTAGCAGAAGGCGTATTTGAAGAAGACACTTCACAAAAGATCCGATACCAGCTGATGGTAATGAATGAGAAAATGGATGGCATGCAAGATTGCATTGCCAAAGTAGAGAAATTCCAAGGAATTAAGATATCCAACACCGAGGACGTGAATTATTTGGGAAGGCAAAGAAATCAATATATGGGTGGATATCGTCCAAGTTCTCATGGCCACCATGGTTTTCAACTAAATGATCCTACTGGTGGAGAGAGACCAAAGCAAACTGGTGGATTCATGCCCCAATTCAATAAGTCTGGTGGTTGGGAATCAGCCATGGATAAAATGAGCTCGACTGTGACCGACACGGTCAATCAATTAACCAAATCCATGAGCGAGATCAGTGCAAACTTCACAACTTATTGTCAGAAGAACGACACAAGACTGACCAATCAAGAAGCCTTAGTGTAGAATCCGTCACACCAAGTGGGGCAGATTTCCAAACAAGTGTCAGCCCGTCCTCCAGGAGGTTTGCCAAGCAACACTGAAAAGAACCCAAAGGACGTGAATGCTATCATGACAAGGAGTGGAAAGGAATTACTTAGACCAGTCATCAGAGAAGTTCCAGATATAAGTGTTGAGCAGCAAATAGCAGAATCAGAAGCATCGGGGATACCGAGCCTGCGCGACGTTAGTCCGCAGCCGCGAAAATCTGTAGAAACATCATACGAGCAGGAAGCACATCAGCAAGTAGCAGGTAAGTCTAAACGAACTGTAACTATAAATCCAGCTACTCTACCCTACCCCCCTATGAAATCAATGCCAAATCATGATGATGCTAGATGTAAAAAGTTGATCGAAATGTTTAAAAAGATGCAACGTAGAGGCTCTGGCAGGAATGCCAAGTTTCTTAAAGAAGTAGTCTCTACTAAAAGAAAATTGTTAGACCTTGAGACTATTTTCTAGAATGAGGAATTCTCGGCAGTCTTGCAACGCAAACTGCCTCCTAAGTGTAAATATCCTGGAAGCTTCCTCATACCATGTACAATTGAAGGAGTATGCCTAAACAAAGCACTGTGTGATCTAGGGGCAAGCGTCAACTTGATGCCGCTCTCTATTTTTCATAATTTAGTCATGAAAGAATTAAATGAGACATCAATAACCCTTCAATTGGCAGATAAGTCTATGAAACAACCATGTGGGGTTATTACGGATGTTCTGGTAAAAGTTGATAAGTTAGTGTTCCAATAGATTTTGTGGTGCTAGACATGGAAGTAAACAACGATGTTCCACTAATCCTTTGAAGACCTTTCCTAGCGACTAATAAGACTTTAACAGATGTTCATAAAAGGAGAGCTAATCTTAAGAGTGAACGAGAGGATAGTGTGGTCTTCAATGTGATGAAGCCGATAGGTTACACGCGAGATGAAGGAGAAGCATGCTATATGCTGGATGACATTGAGGAGCTTGTTTTGAAGTTTCAACAGCAATTCGCAGTTATCTTAAAGTTGGAAGAACTTTGTTGTTGAAAGAAGAAGAAGAAGAAGAGGAGAAAGTCTGGCCTGGGTGCAGCGAAGGTCATATTCAAGAAATAGAACATATATCTTCTATGGATATAGAAGTACCCCTTCATAGACCTTCATAGCACAAATTCTTTGATTTGCAGTTGACTGGAAAGATACTGAAATCGTCGTTGGAAGAGCCACCAAGAAATTTAACGCTTAAACCTTTTCCCCCTCATCTAAAGTACATGTACTTACAAGATGACACTTTCCTCCTGATTATTTCAGCACCCTTATCACCGTTAGAGGAGGAGAAACTTTTAAGAGTACTGAGGAAGCATAAAAGAGCATTTGGGTGGACTATTGCAGACATTCGATGAACAAGCCCCTCGGTGTGCATGCATAAAATTTCTGTCGATCCTAAGAAGAAAGCAGTGGCTCAACCTCAGAAAAGGTTGACACCGCAGTTGAAAGTTGTTGTTAAGAAAGAGATCATAAAGATGCTGGAAATAGGAATCATATTCCCAATTACTGATAGTGAGTGGGTAAGCTCAATTAATATGGTGCCCAAGAAATGAGGATTCGATGTCCAACCTAATGAGTTGTACGAATTGATCCCTGTAAGACTAATTAATGGACATCGAGTCTGTATCGACTTTAGGAAAGTGAACGACACAACTCGAAAAGATCATTTTCCCCTACCATTTATCGACCAAATGCTAGAGAGATTAAGCGGTCATGCTTTTTATTGTTTCTTAGATGGATATTCTGGTTACTACCAGATCCATATTGCTCTAGAAGACCGTGAGAAAACAACTTTCACATGTCCCTATAGAACATTTGCCTATAACTGCATGCCCTTCGGAATCTGTAATGCGCCAGCTATATTCAAGAGATGCATGATGTCTTTATTTGCGGACATAGTGGATGATTTTCTAGAAATATTTATGGATGATTTTTCTGTCTTTGGAGATAGCTATGATGGATGCTTGGATAATTTGAGTAAAGTGCTGAGAAGATGTGAAAAGACCAACCTAGTGCTTAATTGGGAAAAGTGCCATTTTATGGTCACTGAAGGAATTGTGTTAGGTCATAGGATTTAAAAGAAACGAATGGAAGTGGACAAATCCAAGATTGAAGTGATAAAGAAGTTACCACCTCCAACAAACTTAAATACACTTCGAGCCTTTCTTGGCTATGCAGGATTCTATAAGAGGTTCATAAATGATTTCTCTAAGATTTCTAGACCACTGACTGAATTGCTTGCGAAGACGTACCTTTCGTCTTTGGAGAAGAATGCAAGGAGGCTTTCAACACATTAAAGCAAATGTTGATAACTGCCCCAATTCTGATAGCGCCAGATTGGAATAAACCTTTCGAGATAATGTGTGATGCTAGCGATACAGCGGTTGTAGCAGCACTGGGACAGAGAGAGGAAAAAATCTTCAAACCAATCTACTACGCCATTCATACACTCAATAGTGTCCAGAGGAATTACGCGACCACAGAGAAAGAACTCTTGGCCGTTATCTTTGCATTTGAAAATTTTAGATCTTACTTGGTAGGATCTAAAGTCACTGTTTTCACCGACCATGCAGCCTTGAAGTATATTCTGACCAAGCAAGACTCCAAGCCAAGATTATTAAGATGGATTCTACTCCTACAAAAGTTTGATGTGGAAATTAAGGATAAGAAAGGGTCTGAGAACCAGGTGGGTGACCGCCTGTCGAGGATAAAACTGATAGAAGAGGAGAAGGCCACTGAGATCGAGGAGTATTTTCCAGATAAACAACTTTTTCAGTCTTAGTAGTAGGTCCAGTTAAATCTCATCCTAGACACAATACATCAAGAGTGGGAAATGCATACCCATGGTCTGTGAACATAGTAAATTATCTTGCGGAAAGATATCTACCACCAGAATTCACGAGTATGGATAAGAAAAAGTTCTTTACAGACTTAAAGCATTATCTTGGGACGATCCCTACCTGTATAAGATGTGCCCTGATAACTTTCTTAGGAGATGCGTCCATGATGATGAGATTCCAAGTATTCTGAGCCAATGCCATTCAAGGGAAGTTAGAGGCCATTGTGGGCCAGACAAGACAGCAGCCAAGGTACCGCAGTGTGGGTTTTATTGGCCGACAATATTTAAATCCGCTTACGAGTTTACTAGAGCCTGTCATTCTTGTCAAATGACTAGTAACATTTCTAAGCGGAACGAGATGCCACTGGACAGTATCCATAAGGTCAAGTTGTTCGATGTTTGGGGAATTGATTTTGTTGGGCCGTTTACATCGTCAAAATCGAATCGTTACAGCCTGGTAGCAGTCGACTATTTTTCCAAATGGGTGGAGAGGGTGGCCTCACCTACTAACGATGCCAGGGTTGTCCTGAGACTTCTTAAGAAAAACATTTTGACGAGGTTTGGGGTACCAAGAGCCATAATTAGTGATGGAGAGATCCATTTCTGTAATAGGTTGTTTGAAAAGCTGATGATAAGGTATGAGGTGCGGCATAATATTGTAGCAAAATATCACCCCCGGACAAGTGGACAAGTAAAAGTGACGAATAGAGAGATAAAGGGGATTTTAGAGAAGACTGTGAATCCCACGAGGAAGGATTAGTCTTTGAAATTAGACGAAGCTCTATGGGCATACAGAACTGCTTATAGGACCACAATTGGGATGTCACCATATATGATAGTTTTTGGAAAGTCATGCCATTTACCGGTTGAGCTGGAGCATCGTGTCATGTGGGATACTCGGTTCTTAAACATGGACAAGGGCTTAGCCGGAGAAAAGAGATTACTATAGTTGAATAAATTGGAGGAGTTCAGATTGTAGGCATATGAGAATGCCAAGATTTATAAGGAAAAAATGAAGCGCCAACACGACAAAAGAATTCTGAACCGCATCTTTACTGTTGGAGACAAGGTGCTAGTATACAATACGCGTCTTCGTCTATTTCCTAGGAAGTTAAAATCCAGATGGTTTGGACCATATGTCGTCACAAAAGTCTTCAATTCAGGAGCGTGTGAGGTTAAGGATGAACACTCTGGGAGGAGTTACACAGTGAATGGCCAAAGGATGAAGCATTACTTAGAACGCAATTACGACGCTGAGTTGGAAGTCCTTATATTGGACGACCCAAAATACGAGGGAAAGGAGCCCTATTAGTACATTCGAGCTGGCGACTATAAATTCAGAACTATTTCTACATTCTTATTTATTGCTTTTGTTTATTTAAATTGTTTGAGTCAATAAAGTAGCATGACAATCGAAAGGTTTTTTTCATCACATATATCTTTGGTCCTTCGACTTGAGATATTTGTGGTTTTTTCCTTCACGATTCTCATGTGACACCCTCGTAAAAGTTTTTGCGTCTTGCAACGGTCAATAAAGAATAAAGTGGCTTAAAATGTTTTTGCGCATTCATCATGTATGCACAATTACCGCCACCTTATTTTCTTATCGTCCGGCGCATGTTACTGAAAGTTTTAGGAGTGTTTTGCGATACAAGACGATGGAGCAACTAGGAATAAATTGACATCAGTCCGGTTCCACAATTGATTGAGACACTTGGACAGCCAATTCCAGAGCTAAGTACCTTTTCTTTTCTTTATTATTAGTCATTGGGGACAATGTTTATAATAAGTGGGGGGGGTAAGGACGGTCTTAGCTTATTTAATCGAAAAAGGGAATTTTAAAACACTATTTTTAGCTTGTCAATTACACGTCTTGAGTAAGGAATCGGTAGAAAAGGAGCCCAAGAATGATTTGAAGTTAATTATATCATATTCAGTTTAGTATGGAAGAATGAGCATGTGCTATGTTTAATGAAGTAGTGACTTATTAATTGATATTTTGCCATTTGTATTCAATTTTTGAGTATATAATCTGAGTGAGAAGTAATTGGATAATATGAAGAGTTATCTTAGATCGGGAATCGATACATGTCGGTGGATATACTTTAACCAATTGTTGTATTGTTGCAATCATGATGCCACAAAAGGTAAAACGGGACAAAACGGGCTTGCGAGTGAGAGAGAAAAAAGTGAAAAAGAAAAAGAAAAGATAATAAAGGCAGTGAGGGAAGCGAACTCGTAGCAAAAAGGGCACGACCCTCGCATAAAAAAAGAAAGAAACGAGGATAATGAGTAAAACTCGGTCCCCAAGTCTGCCTGGCCAAAATAAGGTTTCATGTTGTTTTCCCGTGTCTGAAAGCAAGAAGAGCGAGTGTGCACACTAGCAAGTTAAGATTGTGGGGTCGCTATAACTTGATTCTTTTCACAGACACACTATCACAAAAGATTCATCACACGACACATTGATGCATTGGTAAGTATTGATTAATAAGAAGCTTATAGATTGTCGTTGTTGCATGTTCTGCCAAAAATCTTGACTGAATATGTAGTAATTGAAGGGGATTGCTCTTGGAGGTACATTCAGCCTTGATACTCTGCTCGAGGACGAGCCAAAGGCTAGTGGGGGGTAGTTGATGACGATCAAAATGATACACCTTACGGCATCAACATTTCACCCATTCTAAGCTAAAAGTAGTAGTTTTCGACCATTTATATGAGCCGTTTGAGTTGAATGTCATAAGTCGTGTTCATGAGTCGAGTATTTTGCAATTAACGTTTATTTTCCCCAATTTGATATTATTTTCTTGTATTATTGGACTATTTCAGGTTACAAAGATTGGGCCAAGTGTTAGAGAGCGATTATGGGCTGAGCTGGATGAAGAAACGGACCTAGGGTGTTCCAGAACCTTTAGTTAAGTCGGCAGAGCGGAAAAAGACAAAAATGCCCTGGATGCCACGTGAAGTGCTGCCGCCGCCTCGAGAATCCAGAACCTACGAAACCATTTTTTCTTGGACGATGGGTAGATCTAGGTGTTACTAAGTCAGTTTATAGCAGTATGAATAAGTGGCACCAGCCACGAATTACAATGTACAATTTTCCACAAGACAAATACATTATATTCAAGTTCTTTTATTTTCTATGAGTTCTAGTCACAGATCCGACGGATTCGCCGCCTAAGGAGCGATCTGATAAGGATCTTCACTCGTCTTTAGGGTACAATTTTCCGGCTTTCTAGATGTAAATGTGTCATTATTTCCCTTGTGATTAATATGGTTTAAATATTTATATTAGTTCTGCTATGTAGTACTTAGTTTATTTTACCCCATGAATGTTTAGATCTGAATCGTTGGTGAAGAAATCATGAATGAAAGGTTTTGTTCTTCGGAGCCCGCAACGGTCTTTATTGTGGCTGCGAATACCAAGTAAACCCTAATTCATGATAATTGGCACCAGCTACGTCTGATCGGCAGATTTAATTTACATGTGGTTAGTCTGATCAACTATGTGCATGTCTTCGTAAATTAACATGAAGGACGATAAAGTGAAGTATTAGTTTGGATGATGTCTTGATCGATCCTTAGGAACATGCTAGTCAATCCACGATAGTTGCATAGGGAGGTCATCGGTCTTGAACCGGCTAATTCTAGTTCTTATTGCTTGTGAATTAATACAACCAACGAAGGAGGTTAATTGCTGATGACGGTTACAATATACCTATTTATGTCATCAATTATAACCTTAAAATCGGAGTTAATTATGTATATTTCGTATTAAATCACTTGTTTATATGTATTATTTAATGTTAAGTGATTATTAATATGATTTTTGGTATTTAGCCGTTTTTATTATTAAAGGCCAATTTATTTGTGCGATAAATACTGATTTTGCAGATTTTGATGAATCGAGAGGATTAATGTCATTCAATCAGTGGATCTCAAGATAATAAGGAAGAAAATCGGAGCATTAATCAAGAGACAAATCAGATCAGCATAGAAGAGTGCAGTGGGGAACAAGTTAACGAGAAAACACGTTAAACACGTGCTGAGAGAGGCTCGGTCGACCGAGCCCCTTCATTCGGTCGACCGAGGCATGTGGTTCGGTCACCCGAAGCTATCCAAACCGAAAACGTGTGCATATCTTCTAGATCCATCCTATGTCGGCAAAATCCTCTATATAAGCAGCAGCTACGAGATTGAGAGGAGACACCATTACAACACAAGACAGTTTATACAATTTGAGTTTTTAGTTTTAGTTTTCTTTTCTTTATGTTCGTTCATTGTGGATTCATCGGATTCTCCGGTTGGGGAGCGCATTAAAGAGTGGGAGTCACTCTCGTCTTCGAGGGTATGACTATTCAATTATGCAATTGTTATTCGTAGATCTGATGTATTTTATTATGGAGTAGTTTTTCTTGTATTGATTGCGTGATGTAGATTAATTTACGAACCCATGTGTTTAGGTTAAAAACGTTAAGAAGTAATCATGATTTGTACCAACACGCAATCGTGTTCGGTCGATCGAGACATGACATTCGGTCGCCCGAGTCTTGCTCGTTCGACCGACGGCGTGGTGATGTGTAGGGCAATATTATGATCGGCCGACTTCGTCGATTCTCTGCTTTGGCATTAAAGCGAGTAATTAAACCTGATCAACTTAATTATTTGTCATCATAATTTAACATGAAACCTAAAAAGTGATTGTTACTTAGGATATAGATTGAATCGGCATCTAAGAAGTACGCCTTACCGGAGGAATGTTGCTTAGATGAGGTTACGGTTTATACCGGCATTCCTAGTTTCGTAATTGTGTCAGAAGTTATATGAGATGGAGTCATTAAAAGGCGAAGTCACGTAATGGAGGCACGATGATTTAGATGGCCCAATCGGAGCTAAATCTACCTTAGGGGATGACTCCCGTAGTCATAATAATTAATCTTTAACGTTTGTTTTATCTCGTTATCATCCTAATTCACATTGGGGAGTTATAATCTACTAGCGTAATCAATACTGTTTGTTTAGATAATATCCACAGTATTATCCGTGTTTTAGTAGTCTTTCGTTTGTCTTTGTGGTATTCTGTGTCTTGTGGTTGTCACTATTTTATTTACTGCGTTTAGTTGGTTGTAGACCGCCCTTTCAATTTAGTTCTAATAGGGTAAAGTTGTGTTTTGTTTGTGCCGAGTCTCTGTGGGATCGACCTCGACTCTATCTAGCTATACTACAATTGAACTTAGTTCTCTTGCTAGTGTGTTAGTAGGCATCGAGTTAATAATTTAACTTGACCTCAATCAAGTTTTTGGCGCCGTTGCCGGGGACTCGAGTCATTAAATTAAGATATAGCTTATTTTGTTAGAACTGGATTCGTGAATATTCTGTGAATAAGAGTCTGTATATTAAACAGTGTCGTAAAAATAAAAATAAAAAATAAAAAAAAAGAGAGTTCGGTCGACCGAACCACAGTTCTCGGTCGACCGAGAATTTATTTTCTTTTCTGTTTCCGTTCTGTATTAGTTTTATAATATTCTGCTTCTGTGTTATTTATGTTTTCTTTTCTCAAACTTATTTCGAGTCTGTTTTAGTTTTATTTAGCAGTTAAAGGCCTAGCCTTTACTAGTGATTAATTGTTTTATTGTTGTTTATTATTTTATAGTACGCTACTCGGAAATCGAAGGAACCGCTTGAGCCTTATAATCCTGAAATAGAGAAATTTGCAAGGAGGAATAGGAAGTTGGCTAAAGAACTGGCTAAGCAAGGAGAAGAGGATCCAAATCTTGAGGAAAGCGAGCATGAATTGGAAGAAGGACATACAACCGATCATTCTGAGCATTCTGAATCAAAAGCAAATGGAAGGCATTCCGGTCAATCCAACCAGTACTTAATCCTGAAGCCGTTAATAATGCCAATAATTTTAATAATACGAACAATCTTAATGCTAATAATGGAAACCAAGCCCTAGCTCAAGGAGCGAGGCGCACTTTGCAAAGTTATGCAACACCCACTATTGAGCAATTCATTCCCGCTATCGTAGCACCACAAGATGCTGCGGAAGTCTATCACCCTAGGCCTAACGTCATTCAAATGGTGACCAACTATTCCACTTTTCATGGAATCCAAAACGAGGATCCTGGTGTTCACGTGACAAATTTCTTGGAAATCGTTAGCACTGTGAAACCAGAATTAATCCCGGAGGAACATTAAATCTTAAGCTTTTCCTTTCACTTTGAAAGATAAAGCTAAGCAATGGCTTCTCTCTTTAGAGGCTGGATCTATCACTACCTGGGAACAATTGTTGCAAAAATTCATGAATAAGTATTTTCCCTTGGGAAAAACCTTTAAGTTACGCCAAGACATCCTAGGATTTAAGCAACAACCTGGGGAGAGTTTTAATCAAGCTTGGGAGCGTTTTAAGGAAGCTATGAGGAAGTGTCCTCATCATGACATTTCTCTTTGGTTGCTAATGCAAACCTTTTACCATGGATTGAGAGAAACTGAGAAAATTAGAGTAGACGCCTCCAGCAATGGAGCGTTTGTTCTTTTATCTCCTGAGGAGGCACAAGGAAAGATGGAGCAAATAGCGATGAATAGTCAATGGGGAGGCAATGACATAGCTACTATTAAGATGGCTGCTGACATATTTGAGGATAGTGCATCTACCAAAATCTTAGAACAACTTTCTGTTATCAACAATAAGGTAGATGGGATGCAAGAGAGGATGGCAAAAGTAGAGAAAGGGGCTGGAATCGAGGTAACACCTCAAAGTGAGAATGCTTGTACTGAAGAAGCCAATTATATTGGGGGAGGATGTAGGCCTAATCATAACCATCCTGGATTTCGATATAGTGACCTTAATGCAGGAGAAAGGCCTAAACCGCCTACCACTTATCTACCACAGCAAACTAAAACTTTGGGTTGGGAAGCTGCGATAGAAAAACTAAGTAATGTCGTTACTGACAATATGGGACAACTTTCAAAATCCATGGCTGATTTAGCCACTAACTTTAGCCAATATTGTCAGAAGACCGATGCTAAGGTAACCAATCAAGAAGCTCTAGTCCAAAATCTCACTCACCAAATAGGACAACTAGCTGAGCAAGTCTCAACTAGACCTCCTGGAGGGTTGCCAAGCAACACTGAGAAGAACCCTAAGGATTTGAATGCGATCATGACAAGAAGTGGAAAGGAGGTAACTCCACCATCCCTGCAAGAGAAGGAGAAAGGCACAAAGAATAGGGATGGTGAGCCAAGCAATGAGACTAATACTTCCGAGACTTTGCCTGAGCAAAGAACGTATAAAGAACCTGCTGGCCCTAGAGTTGAACTTTGCAATAACAAGTATCCAATTTTCACTGATGTCGATCCTTCAACTCTACCTTATCCTCCACCAAAGCCGAAGCCTAAGTTTGATAATAAGAGGTATAAGAAGTTCGTGGATATATTCAGTAAGTTACAAATCAATATACCCTTAGTTGAAGCACTAGCTGAAATGCCTGAGTACACCAAGTTTTTAAAAGACGCCGTCTCAACTAAAAGAAAACTTCTAGATTTAGAGACCATATGCCTTAATGAGGAGTGCTCAGCCATTCTTCAACATAAGTTACCCCCAAAATGCAATGATCCGGGAAGCTTTCTCATTCCCTGCACCATAGGTAACGTATGTTTAAACAAAGCTTTGTGTGATCTAGGAGCAAGCGTGAACCTGATGCCACTATCTATTTTTCGGAAACTAGGCATGAAAGATCTTAAGAAGACCTCAATCACGCTGCAATTAGCTGACCGTTCTGTCAAAGAACCGTGTGGAGTGGTTGAGGATGTGCTAGTAAGAGTGGAAAAGTTTGTATTCCCTGTCGACTTTGTGGTATTAGATATGGAAGCTAACTACGAAGTGCCCTTGATATTAGGTAGACCTTTTATGGCCACTAGTAGATCTCTAATTGATGTTTACAAAGGCGAGTTAGTATTAAGAGTGAACGAAGAGAGAGTTGCATTCAATGTCTTTGACACTATGAAGCAACCTGATGATGGAGAGGATGTGTGTTTCATGTTGGATTCCATTGATAGGATCGTTCAAGAATTTCAACGACATGAAAGTATCAAGGATTTCTTGGATGCTGTCTTGGAAGAAGAAGATGAAGTCAAGTACGTAAGTAGTGAGGAGGAGAAGATGATATGGCCAGGATGTAGTAGAGGGACCCCTAGGCCTGTAGAGGAAGTAAGTGCTACAGAGATTGAAAGATTCTATCATAGGCCAACATGGCATAAGTATTTCGAACTCAAACTCACTGGTCAAAAGTTGAAGACCTCTTTGGAAGAACCTCCCACAAATTTGACTCTAAAACCTCTTCCCGCAAATTTGAGGTATGTATTTCTTCAAGATGAGACCTTGCCACTAATTATATCTTCTTCCTTGACAGACTTACAAGAGGAGAAACTAATGAGAGTTCTGAGAGAGTACCGCGGAGCATTTGGATGGACCATAGCTGACGTTAAGGGCATTAGTCCTAGCGTATGTATGCACAAAATCTCCGTGGACCCTGAGAAGAAAGCGGTTGCACAACCTCAGAGGCGTCTAACCCCACAATTAAAGGAAGTGGTTAGGGATGAGGTTATAAAAATGCTAGAAATGGGAATTATATTTG
The DNA here is from genome assembly GCA_026214975.1 of Gentiana macrophylla. Taxonomy (NCBI): domain Eukaryota; kingdom Viridiplantae; phylum Streptophyta; class Magnoliopsida; order Gentianales; family Gentianaceae; genus Gentiana; species Gentiana macrophylla. Next base: position 111,280,352 of record CM047805.1, read on the forward strand.
CAATTGCTGATAGCGAATGGGTAAGCCCTATCCACGTAGTTCCCAAAAAGGGAGCATTGACGGTGCAAGCCAATGAGTTGAATGAGTTAATTCCTGTGAGACTAATCACCGGTCATCAAGTATGCATAGACTTTAGGAAACTAAATGATGCGACTCGTAAGGACCACTTTCCTCTTACCTTCATCGATCAAATGCTCGAGAGACTGAGCGGGCATGCTTTCTATTGTTTTCTTGACAGGTATTCGGGATACTATCAAATCCACATCTCGCCTGAAGATCGTGAGAAAACAACATTTACATGCCCATATGGGACATTTGCGTATAATCGAATGCCATTTGAATTGTGCAACGCCCCCGCGACATTTCAACGATGTATGATGTCATTATTTGCGGATATGGTGGAAGATTTCTTGGAAATCTTTATGGATGATTTCTCCGTATTTGGAGACGATTTCGATTCATGTCTCGCACATCTAGCACGAGTGTTGAAGATGTGAGGAGACGAATCTTGTGCTTAACTGGGAGAAGTGTCATTTGATGGTTACGGAAGGTATAGTACTAGGCCACCGCATATCAAAAAACGGGATAGAGGTGGATAGAGCCAAAGTTGAGGTGATCGAGAAATTACCTCCACCTACCAATCTTAAAACTTTGCGAGGTTTTTTAGGCCACGCCGGATTTTATCGTAGGTTTATTAAGGACTTTTCCTTAATCTCTAGACCTCTTACCGAATTATTGGCCAAGGATGTGCCATTCGTGTTTTCTAATGAGTGCATAAAAGCCTTCAACGAAATAAAAAGTAGGCTGATTATTGCACCCGTTCTGGTCGCACCAGATTGGGAACTTCTTTTTGAACTAATGTGTGATGCTAGTGATACTGCTGTTGGCGCCGCTTTGGGTCAAAGAAAAGATAAGATCTTCAGACCTATCTATTATGCGAGTCGGACTTTGAATGCTGCCCAAAGAAACTACGCCACAACGGAGAAGGAGCTTTTGGCCGTTATCTTTGCTTTTGACAAGTTTAGATCGTACTTAGTGGGATCTAAAGTCACTGTGTGGACTGACCATGCAGCTCTTAAGTATCTCCTAGCAAAGCAAGATTCAAAGCCTAGATTGTTGAGATGGATTCTACTGCTGCAAGAATTTGACGTAGAAATACGAGATAAGAAAAGAAGTGAGAATGTAGTGGCCGATCATCTGTCGCGCTTACAATTAGAGGATGGTGAGGAATTACCCGAGATAGGAGAATCTTTCCTCGATGAATGACTTTTTCTCCATCACCACCATCGGAGACATGATGATTGTGTTGCGCTTTCTTCATGAATAGAGGTTGTGAAAGAGAAGAAACAACCATGGTTTAGTTTGTTCGTTAATTATCTATCCGCAAAGTACCTACCACCAAATCTCACTGTCCAAGAAAGAAAAAAATTCTTTAAAGATCTTCGACACTATTATTGGGATGATCCTTATTTGTTTAAGCTAGGATCTGATAATGTTTTTCGAAGGTGTGTGCCCGAGGAAGAGTATAATAATATCCTAAAGCATTGTCATTCTTATGAAGTTGGAGGACACTACGGGGGAGATAAAACTGCGGCCAAGGTCCTCCAATGTGGTTTTTATTGGCCGACGTTGTTTAAGGATGCACACCAATATGCAAAAGCATGTGATGCTTGTCAAATGACAGGAAATATTTCACGGAGGAATGAGATGCCACTTAAGAGCATCCTAGAGGTAGAACTCTTTGACGTTTGGGGAATAGACTTCGTTGGACCCTTCACTTCATCACTATCTAACCGCTACATCTTAGTTGCTGTTGATTATGTATCCAAATGGGTTGAGGCCATTGCTTCCCCTACTAACGATGCTAAGGTTGTAATTAGATTCTTGAAAAAGAATATTTTTACAAGGTTTGGGACGCCTAGGGCAATTATAAGCGACAATGGTAGTCATTTTTGCAATAAACCTTTTGAAAGGCTGATGATTATGTATGGGGTTCGACATAAGCTAGCAACAACATATCACCCCCAGACTAGTGGACAAGTAGAAGTCACCAATCGAGAAATAAAGCGTATCTTGGAGAAAACTGTCAATACGACTAGGAAGGATTGGTCGTTACGTTTAGACGACACTTTATGGGCTTATAGGACTGCATATAAAACCTCGATTGGAATGTCACCGTACAGGATTGTTTTTGGAAAGGCATGTCATCTACCTGTGGAACTTGAGCACCGGGCCATGTGGGCAACAAGGATGCTAAATTTTGATGAGACGTTGGCCGGTGAGAAGAGGATGTTAGAATTGACTCGCCTGGAGGAGTTTCGTTTAGAGGCATACGAGAATGCCAAGATTTTCAAGGAGCGCACGAAGCAATTCCACGATAAAAAGATTCTGGAGAGGACCTTTCAAGAGGGTGATCTGGTTCTCTTGTACAATTCGCGCTGAAGACTCTTCCCGGGTAAGTTAAAATCAAGATGGCATGGCCCATTTCGAGTACAACAAGTCTTTCCTTCTGGCGCAGTGGAGCTATTCAATTTCAAAGACGAGTCCAGATTTGTGGTCAATGGACATCGTGTGAAACATTATCAAGGGGCTTCCTTTTTGGTGCGAGGAGGAGGTTTTGTACCTCGGCGACCACAATATGAATAAACCATCTTGAACTCGAGTCGAGCTAGCGACTATAAATTTAGAACTATTTCCTATAACTATCTTTTTCATTTTTATTTTTAATAAAGTAGCATGCACCTATCACGGTTTTTTTCATCTCGTCATGTTCTGAGTCTAAGTTCGGAATAAACGAGGTTTTTTCCTTGATAGCCGTCATGTGAGTTGTTTATTTAGGTTTAAATCTCTTTTGGTCTTGTCCATGGCAGTATAAGGTAAAGTGACTTAAACTGTTTTTAGATATCTATATCTAATTACTGCCACATTATTTTATAACTTCCATAGACATGGTATTTGACGATTTCGTGGAGCTTGTTTGCTTATACAGGATGTGTCTGTCTCTCCACGACGTGCTGATGTTTACTCCGATATTGTTCCTTTACTTGGGAGCCGTTTCCAGAGCTAAGTCTTTCTACTTGAACTCTCATTTATTTTTGTCATTGAGGACAATGCCATGTTTAAGTGGGGGGCAAGGGACTTAGCTTAGTTATATGTTAAAAATGTATAGGGCAACGGAATATCGAGCCGAATTTTAAAATTTTATGGATGAATGCCAAGTTGTTTAACTCGTACCCTTAAACTTGTGAAGTTCTTATACTTAGAATTGATAGGAAAGAAACCAAGTTGCATGAGTACGTGGTCATATTATACTTTTGCGATAAATTGTTAGTAAACTTAAGGATATTCATGCCAACAATTGCAAGTAGTTAGGCATTGTTCAACTACTCAACATGTGGATCGCTTAGTACTGTATGAATTATGCTAATTGAATGAGGTATGTGTACATTGCATAGATGAGTGGTTATGCTTACCTAGTGTCGTTATTTATCGACTGATGTATTCTGATCTTCTAGCCATCAAAGCAGAGCAATAAGCTCGAGACGTACCTGTGTTTTGACAATGCGTTAAAACACTGGGCTTGTAGTAACATTACCAAAGTAGCCCCGCGCTTGTGGTAATATTCGATACTATGCATGATCTAAGATAGGGAGGATACTCATAAAAGAGAAAAGAGTTTTCTTCCTTGAGATTGGTAGTATTTGAAAAATATGAAAAATTGGAAAAGTTCAAGTTTTTAGAGGCTTTGAGTAGTACTCGGTCTCCAAGTCCAAAATCCCTATAGATACGCTCTTGCCTATTGTTCTAGTGTTTTAACCATAGCGAGGCAAAAGAAGTATGAAAGCTGATGTTGGTGAATTTTGATATGAAATCTGCATAAACTCTAATCTTGTTCAATTTATATAAAACCGATGCACATGCACACAATCACTTCGATCCATAGCGAGTAGTGAATAATGTTTATCTTATGAGCATATCTGGTATGAGTTGACTCGAGTTTCTTGTGTAAGTATGAGACGACCAAGGAAAATGTTGTCTTGGGGAATGACTTATTGATGCTTTGTTTGGGACGAAGCAAAGTTTAAGTGGGGGGCATTTTGATGACGGTTACAATATACCTATTTATGTCATCAATTATAACCTTAAATTGGAGTTAATTATGTATATTTCGTATTAAATCACTTGTTTATATGTATTATTTAATGTTAAGTGATTATTAATATGATTTTTGGTATTTAGCCGTTTTTATTATTAAAGGCCAATTTATTTGTGCGATAAATACTAATTTTGCAGATTTTGATGAATCGAGAGGATTAATGTCATTCAATCAGTGGATCTCAAGATAATAAGGAAGAAAATCGGAGCATTAATCAAGAGACAAATCATATCAGCATAGAAGAGTGCAGTGGGGAACAAGTTAACGAGAAAACACGTTAAACACGTGCTGAGAGAGGCTCGGTCGACCGAGCCCCTTCATTCGGTCGACCGAGGCATGTGGTTCGGTCACCCGAAGCTATCCAAACCGAAAACGTGTGCATATCTTCTAGATCCATCCTATGTCGGCAAAATCCTCTATATAAGCAGCAGCTACGAGATTGAGAGGAGACACCATTACAACACAAGACAGTTTATACAATTTGAGTTTTTAGTTTTAGTTTTCTTTTCTTTATGTTCGTTCATTGTGGATTCATCGGATTCTCCGGTTGGGGAGCGCATTAAAGAGTGGGAGTCACTCGCCTTCGAGGTATGACTATTCAATTATGCAATCGTTATTCGTAGATCGATGTATTTTATTATGGAGTAGTTTTTCTTGTATTGATTGCGTGATGTAGATTAATTTACGAACCCATGTGTTTAGGTTAAAAACGTTAAGAAGTAATCATGATTTGTACCAACACAGAACTGTGTTCGGTCGATCGAGACATGACATTCGGTCGCCTCCGAGTCTTTGTCGCTCGGTTGACCGAAAGCGTGGTGATGTGTAGTAGGCAATATTATGATCGGCTTCGACTACGCCGATTCTCTCTCGCTTTGGCATTAAAACGAGTAATTAAACCTGATCAACTTAATTATTTGTCATCATAATTTAACATGAAACCTAAAAAGTGATTGTTACTTAGGATATAGATTGAATCGGCATCTAAGAAGTACGCTTACCCGAGGAATGTTGCTTAGATGAGGTTACAGTTTATACCGGCATCCCTAGTTTCGTAATTGTGTCAGAAGTTATATAAGATGGAGGCATTAAAAGGCGAAGTCACGTAATGGAGGCACGATGATTTAGATGTCCCAATCGGAGCTAAATCTACCTTAGGGGATGACTCCCGTAGTCATAATAATTAATCTTTAACATTAGTTTTATCTCGTTATCATCCTAATTCACATGGGGGAGTTATAATCTACTAGCGTAATCAACACTCGCTTGTTTAGATAATATCCACAGATTATCCGTGTTTTAGTAGTCTTTCGCTTTGTCTTTGTGGTATTCTCGTGTCTTGTGGTTGTCACTATTTTATTTACTGCGTTTAGTTGGTCGTAGACCGCCCTTTCAATTTAGTTCTAATAGGGTAAAGTTGTGTTTTGTTTGTGCCGAGTCTCTGTGGGATCGACCTCGACTCTATCTAGCTATACTACAATTGAACCTAGTTCTCTTGCTAGTGTGTTAGTAGGCATCGAGTTAATAATTTAACTTGACCTCAATCAATTGCACATAGACACCTACTGTCCTTTCAATGGAAGTAGCGTAACATTAGGGATTAGCACCCGTAGCTGTTAAAGATCAGAAATTTACCAACGGGGATGATTGAAGCATGATGTGGGGGGAATAATTAATCACTCATAGTTAGAACCAATCTTTATAAAGCTCATAAGGGTACACTTGTGTGTTTGATCTTGAGTGATTATTGGCACCAAAACTTTTACTTCGCTGTCCTATAGTTGGTCGTAGACCGTAGTTGGGACACTCGATCTAGATTAGTCTGTGTTTTTATGAGTCTCCGTGGGATTCGATCTTGACTCGTCAGTACTCTACTACGATAGACCTAGTCCTATTGCTACTAGAACCCCGTACCACATTGTGGGCGCGATCAATAATTTTGATTATATCATGCTTACTAACTAAGGGACTTAGCCTATTTATAGGCTTGAAAGCCCATTTAAGTAAAGCCTAGACTTAAAAGGCCCATAAGCTAAAAATCATAAATCAATCATTTGTCTAATAATGATGTCCTACATCATTGAAAAGAAATACGAGGTGGGTATATCGAGAGGAAATGGACGGGGAGTTAAAGAGTGGAGTATATCAATGGTGGTGATGTCGGTGGCCATGAAGGGGAGGAGGCGGTGAAGGGGAGGCAGTGGAGGTGTTTTAAGGAAGATGATGTTGATTTGCTTGCCAAGGTTGAAGAATTGCAGAACTACCTGCTTGAAGAAGATGGGTTTGAATGGGCAAAATTACCCTTTTCTTAATCTTCCCAAATTTGCTTTTGCTTGCTTACGTGGAAAAAAAAATGAAGTGGCAAGTTGTTATTTCCACGTCATTCAGTTTGGTCGGAAATATAAGCCTAGTCATCATTTTACATCGTAAATGACTATTTTGCAAAAATAAAAAACAGACTTATCGGACTAATTTTGTGATCGGAATAAAGTGAGAATAAAAATTGTAAAACATATTCAGTTACATGATAAAATTGCAATTTTGCCCCTTGGGCCTTGACTTATCCATCAAAAGTTCCTTGAATATCCTTTGCGGAAAATCTGGCCGCCTTTTCGACAAAAGTAACGACTTTTTTTTTAGTTCGCTGCCCTCAGGAAGTTTCTCGGCAACATCTACCGCCATTTTCTCCATGTCCTCCGCCACTTTCTCCACCGTATCTGCTATCTTTTCAACCGTCTCTGCGTTGCATCAACTTCTTGTGCGACAATCTCACATCACATTATCCCGCTAATGCTTTTCATTAGCAATTTAAAGCCCAGCTGATCGTCAATGAAATTTTTACTTGTCAATGTCACTATTCTTTGGGCGCAACGGAAATTATTGTAATTACTCCCAGTATCCAATTTGCCCTGAGCCCAGCAAAACAGGATAACGTGTTTTCTAGTTTGAAATTCTTTTTTCAAAAGAAATCCAGTAAAGATAAGAAATGAATCCAGACCCTTTTGCTCTTATTCTACTAATCAATTTTACAAACAAAAAAAAATTTAAAAATGAAAAGAATGAATGGAACTGACCATGAACTTTCAGGCGGCCAAAAAGGAGAACCGCCCAGATGGGGACTGCAGAATATGGCGAAATCCCTTTTTGGCAAAGGAAATTTTAGCATAAAGTCAGAATCAGATAATGATCATGAAATCTGCAAAGGAAGTTATAAAAATTACTTTTTTGATCTACAGTGGGTTAGTGATCTTGGAGAGATTGGTGATGATGAGTATCCAACTAAGAATTTGGACTGCCCTGCTTGGCTTAATGATCCATGAAAGAACAAAGATTGAGATTTCCTTAAAGGATTGTTGCCAATAACATTGGTGAAATCACTACATGAAAGAATATATGACGTTTCCATGAATTGGGTTGTGATCTTTGACTTCAGCATTTGTGATTTTGATCTCTTGGCTAAGTCATGTTCTTGCTATAGGAACATCTCAAACCAAGATTCAAGTGGGATGATCCCTTATTTGTTATTTTCTTTTTGTATATTCAATAAAGAATGATTAGGCTTCCTTCTATCTTGTCTTGATTACCTTGTTAATGGATTTCTGTGTGGTGGCTTTTGAGCTAGAGCTCATTTCCAAAGAAACATTATTACGGTGCATCAGTTATTAAGAAGGTTATATTAAGTGGATGAATGAAATGCATCAAACTCATCTAATTTTATACAATAAAAGTATGTAAGTGTGATGTGTATGTATCATATCCATCCACTTGGTATAACTCCTAAGACGGTTGTAGTAGCCTCTATATACATCCATTTTTTTCTTACCCATCCAAAAAAACAGACTGACAAAAATTAAATTAGCCTCTAGTGGCTCATTTTTTCAGGCATTTTTGTTCATCACATCCACTTGGCAGTCCATATATAGAAGCCCATGGTGAAGGCTTTGAAAATCTCTACAATCTTTAGAGTCATTACAGCAAAATTTGGAAGCCAATACTAAAAACATGAAACTTGACATATTAGTATTTTAATATGTGGGCCATTTGATTTTTTGGCCCATTTTTTGAGGGAGGCTATTACAGCTGCCCTAATAACTACGTTTCCAGCAACATGCTATTCGTATGTGAAGAATCTTGCTAAATTCTAAATAGTGGAATCTTGCTACACTATTGCTATTAGGGTTGTCATTTTTCCCCAAACAATTGTCAATGTTTAATGTTTAATGTTTAAATATGGTTAGATTTTACATATTACTTATGATTTATTATAATCTCAACCATTTGTGTAACGCCACTATCTCGAATATCGAGTCCTTATCTGAAAAATAATATTGGGCACGTGATTTAGAGTAAACTCAAAATCCACGTAAGCTTCATGTTGTATAAGAATGTGTGGGATAAAAGAAATAAACAAGAGACTCGGGAAACTGACACTTAAAAATCTTTTATTAACAAATTCAAGGGATTCCAATTGATGTTGAAATTAATAATAAATGTGTACTAACATTTATCACAATTCAACTTGAGTGAAAAAGAAACCGCTGAAGCATAAGGAACTTCATGACTCCATTCTTAAGCTTGCACTCCATGCTCATCATCCAACCCGTCTTTAACTTGCATTTATTCTTATTCCAAATAAAATAATTAGCTCATACACAAAGCTCATTAAAGAAAAAAAAAGATCAAAAAAGAGATTTATTTATGTCGGATACCTGAGATATGACATGAATCTACTTCATCCAGTTCATAAACAATTGAAAAAGTATAACTTGACAAATACGTAAAACACCTTTAAAAGCATATCTTGAAACATAAGGAAAACCACTTGAAAACCAACTTTAAACCAAGTATATAAAACACGACTATTAACTACAGTTAGTTCATCTTGCACGTACTTGTTTGTTTACAATAATTACATACTTACTATGTGTATCTTGCTGATTAAACATACGTAAGACATTTACTAACTCATACTACACTTTGTCAACTAACCGTAGCATGTTCGTATCTTGTCTGTGATGTTCATGTTTCTTACTTGCTAGGAATATCATCTTGTCTTGACCGTCATGTTTCACTTGCTTCCTACTCACTTGACCTGAGGGCACTGGGTACAACTAGTCTAGCACGACTGACTAAACCTCCAACTTGTGACTTTGAATAACACTCAAGGTACCCTTATAATTGATCACCGTCTTAAGAACATCATGGTTAATACAACATCTCTGACATAGGGCTTTGAATAATACCCATGGTACTTGATACGGTCGGACGTATCACAAACGGGTTTGGGTGATTTTAGCGGTGGATATCTGGCGGAAGTGAGTGATTTTTCTAGTGATGTGCGGTGGAGCTCAAGAAAAATATGAAGATTATATGAAGACAATGTAAAGAAGCGAGCTCGACCGTCGACAAATTGGCAGAGGTTGTGTGCGTTTTGTACTAATATGAGTTGTCCCTGTCGGGGTACAGTGCCGCTATTTATAGGGCTAAGAGTCTGAGGTTACAAATGACTGTAATTGAGGCATAATTAAATGTGATTAACTATGTGGCTGACATGGCAGCGCCCGATTGGGTGAGTTCCGTCATAACCGTAGTAGGTTGTTCGCTTGTAACCATCGTGCATTAACTCTTGTTGCCTTATCAAGTGGGCTTGATCCGAGCTGGCGGACGGCGAGCTGGAGGGTGAGTAGATCGGCACTCAGTGCTTCGTGCCGACATGAAAAGGGCAGGTTTTAAGGTTTTGCTGATCGACGCTAATTGCGCAGCCAATGATAAATATCGTTAAGGCATGAGGCGAGCTGTATTAAAACCCATCCCAGTTCAGCTTATGAAGGTGCGAACTGATTGGGCCGAGGACCTTATTCGTTACTGGGCTTATGTACAGGCCTAATGTGAATCCACGGGCTCTTTTCCGGGCTTGGTGTATCAATACTGACGATGACCGATTAAGTCACCTTGATGATCCGGGCCCTAAATGAATCTAATGATGAACACACACAAAAACCCTAATGCCTAAAGAGTGAGGTGGTGTCGTTTTATGTTTGCGGCTGAGTCCAAGAATGTATCTTAGATTGCCTACGTATCATGTTAAGTTCCAGGAATCAAGCCTTACGTAGTCCTGGAATGGGGTATTTATAATGACAACACATGCCCTAAACCTAATATTAAGTCGGCTTATGATATTGTCACATTTACCCTTTAATGGGCCTTAACCCTTGCCCAAGCTACTCATTGTTAATGGAGTGCGACAAATGGACTCGTCCTCCATGTCGATGTTGCCGACCTGCGGTACTCGACTCCGGGACTCATTGTCTCACACTGCTCGTTGGTCGAATGTCGTAGCCTCGAGACTGGGCATCGACATGAGTACCTTGGCGCTAATCCACAATGTGATGACCAACCGATAGACGGCACATGGAGGGGTGAAACCCTGTATCGTCATAAGTCCCCCAGACTTGAGAGAGGCGACTCCCGTTGTCCGAGGTCGAGTCTGTCACATGGATCGTCTCCGAGTTCGGTCGTCATTTGGGCGGGAAAAAGCCCGCCTTTTGCAACCCCAACTGCCCGTAACCACGTGGCGTGATGTCATGGTACATAGACGCTTTGTATCCCGCAAAACGCGTCACTGCCTTGATTCTCATGATTTCCAGGGGTTATAACCCCCCACTACCCACGTCTTTTCAAATCATTTGCAATCTTTGCTAGCATAAAAGGAGAGAGGGATAGAAGTTGAAGTAGAGCTACCTTGCAATTTTCTTATCACAAACTCCAAACACCAAGTAAGTAATTTCATTAGTGTTCTTCATCTTTTCTTTGAATTTATCCATGTCCAGTAGCAGTGCCACTGAATTGGATAGGGGTAGTGAGACGCAAATTCGTAGCCAAACTCCGGTATCTGCTTCTTCTGGTCATCTTATCCGGCGAGCTTCCGACGAACCCTCTGCCTCCCCCCTGTCCCTAATCAACCCAAAAAATTAGTCACAAGGATGGAGGGTAAAGAGGCTAAAGGATGTCTCAGTTCTCTTTCTTCTGAGGAGATCGCCAGAATCTGTAGTAAATTCAACATAACCAACCCTCCATTTGAAGCTCGAACCCCTTCTGGCCTTCATATGTTTGCTGATGAGCCCCCAGAAGGATTCTGCACCGTCCACGAGGGCCAACTCTCGAGTGGATTAAGATTTCCCCTCTGTCCGGCCGTCCTCGCGGCCCTAGACCATTACGAGATAAGCGTTTCGCAATTGGCCCCAAATGCTGTCAGGACTCTAATGGGATTTGTCATTGCATGCCGAGTCGCGGGGGTCTGCTTCTTGATACCCCTGTTTCGGTATTATTATCAGATCGCTGCTACACCAGACAAGTTGTGCACACCTTCCAGATTAGGCCAAATCAGCACGAATTTGTGACTAGAGGGCCTTTTTCTCACGGGGAGTGGAAGCCTCGTTTCTTCTTCCTTCGTCATGGCCTGGAGAACCCTTATATAGGGCAATAGAGGTCGAGAGGCCCAAAAAAAGACAAACTGGTAAACGCCCATGTTCCTCTAGAGGCTCGACTACTAGGCGGCTTTGATTTCGAGGTGTGCACTCGAGACTTGAGCCTTCTTTATGATCTAGCCCATCTGGAGGAAGCTGGACCGATCCCATACGCAAACCTTCATTTCCAAGAACACGAGAACCGTAGGGACTTTCCTTATTTTGTCGTCGTACTTGTTATCCTGTTGAGTCTGATAACTTGTCATTTGTTGACCAAGACTAACCTGTTCTTTTTGTCTTGCAGTGGGAAGATTCTCCAAGGTCAGATATCCTACACGCCTTCCTCCGTCGGCGGTCGTGGCTGCTCCGCTTCTCGGGGATCGGGCTGCGCCGGAAGTGCCTGTGGCTTCAACCAGGGCGCCCTCTTCTTCCAGAGAAGGGGGTGCTTCTCCACCTGAGCCTACCCCTACTGCCATCGAGTCAACGGTGCCGGCTCGATCATCCGAACCACCCCCGACCTCTAGTAGCTTATCGGTCCGTTATGGCTCGCTTCGAGACGAGGACGATGAGGTGTTAGTCGAGCTGACTCCAGCCGTTGAAGTAAACATCGAGGAACAGGTAGCCCCGACCAAGAAGAGGCCTACCGCTGCCGAGCTGGTGAGGGAGCAACACAGGCAGGAAAAAAGGGCAAAAGTGGCTGAAACTTCTTCCGAGATGGATGTCGACGTGAACTGGGCCGCCGATGACTGCGCGGCCTTGGAGGACAAGGCTCTATCTCACGCTCTTCGGAGGTCGGCCCGCTTCGTAAGTCGATTATTTCTCTTTTCTTTAAATGTTGATTTCTTTCGAGGCCTATGCCTTGTTGTATTGACACTTCCTCTTTTTTGTAGAATAACATTCTTAACCGAGAGGCTGCCCGGCGTCTGGCCTAAACGGGAGAGTCGGAAGACGATCTGCGGAAGGAGAACGGCAGGCTGCTGCAGGACAACGTTGCAAAGGGCGCCGCCATCGCCGGTATGGAGTCTCAGTTCGAGGTTCTAAAGCGCGAGGCGAAGGCCGAGGTCGAGAAATTGCAGGCTGCCCTAACCGCCACCACTGATGACTTGACCCGAACCTAGAGAGAATGGCATGATCAGGGTAGGGAGTTACTCAAGCTGGCCCAGGACTTTGAGAAGGTGCAACAGGCGCACAAGGCTTTGCTGGAGGACGCGGTGAAGGCTCGACGTGAGAGGGATACCTTGGCGACCAAGCTGAGAGTCGAGCGGGAACAGGTCCGTGCAAAGATCGAGGAGGCCAAGGCGGAAGCGATCCTTGAGTATCGAAAGTCGCAAAACCTTGACGCTGATCTGGAAGTGCTCATGCGCGCGGCGATGATGAGTGGTTTCACTTTGGCAGTGACTCAGGTGAAGGATGTCGACCCGGGATTCGATGTGTCGATGCTCGAGACGCCGATGTTCTACAATCCCGAGGCGGAGTCTTTGTACGACCAGTATAGTGAAGAATTTCAACAGGGAGAGTCTTTGGCCATCAAGTATGGTCCTTCCACTTCTGCTCCTGCTGCTGATCCGACTTCTGCCACCCCTGAGCCGACCCCTGAAGCCGACCTCTGACTGTTGTCTTTTCAATTTTCTCTTTTGTTGACTTGTAATTTGAAACTTTGTAATATTATGCACTGCTTTAAATCGACTTTGGCTGGTCTTTTCGACCTGGCCTCGTTTTGTATCGATTTTTGTTTTGAATTTGATTTGATTTTGCAATGTTTTTATTGTTTATCTTTCTTGTCTCGATGTTTTATAGCCTTTTGCTTGTCGAGCCTTTGGCTCTGTTCGCTATTCGCTTTGTTAATGTCGTGTTGTCCCCCAAGTGTATTATGAAACTTTGGTTCTTATTGCACTTGAGCTTTAGCCGAAATCGACTCGTTTGCCTTGGCACTTTTTGTCCTTAGGATTATTTTTGCTACGATCGTGTCGACTGTACGAGTCACGACTTCGTGGGTCACGCCATTGCCTTGGCCTTGTCGCTTCATAAGCTTATTTGGCCTCTGCTGAATCTTTTAGTCCGACTATGCGAACTGTCTTTTGTCTTTCGCCTTTTTCGCCTCTTGGGCTTGTTTGGCTCTTGACTGGGACGTTTGGCCCGACTATGTGAACCTTCCTTTGCCTTAGCCTTTTTTGCCTCTTAGGCTCGTTTGGCTTTGGCTGGGACAGGTGGCCCGACTATGCGAACCGTCCTTTGCCTTAGCCTTTTTCGCCTCTTAGGCTCGTTTGGATTTGGCTGGGACAGGTGGCCCGATCATGCGAACCGTCTTTTTGCCTTAGCTTTTGTTGCCTACTAGGCTCACTTTGCTTTTGGCTTTATCGAGACGTCTGACTTGCGGACTTCTTTGCTCATTGTCGACTGTACTGCCTTAACATTTTGCATCACGCTGGACTTGTAACGTTATGGCTATAAATCCTAACAAACATAAAAGCATCTCGAGGGAAACACATGTTTATTAGAACACTTATAAAATTGTCTCATGAACTTATTACAAGATTTAAAAAACGAAAAGCAAACAAAAGTTGATCGAAGCAAAGCTTATCTTAAACATAATACTTTCTCAGGTTGTTGGCGTGCCAATGTCGAGGAACCATGGTTCCATCGGCTCGCCCGAGTTGATATGACCCCTTGGGGTGAACCTTCAGAATCTGATATGGGCCTTCCCATTTCGGGGTCAACTTTCCAATCGCTTCCTGCCGACTCACTTCGTTTTTCCTCAGAACCAGATCTCCGACTTTGAAGTATCTGTGTCTGACCCTCGATTTGTAATACTGAGAGATCTTCTGCTTATAACTTGCCATTCTGGCTGAGGCTATCTATCTTCGCTCCTCAGCGTTATCTTTCTCGTGTCGAAGGTCGGGTGAATTTGTTTCAACATTATAAGCCAGAACTCGAGGAGAGGGAACGCCAATCTCGGCGGGTATCACCGCTTCGCATCCTTATACTAGAGAAAAAGGAGTTTCTCCTGTCGAGGAATTAGGAGCTGTCCTATATGACCATAAGATGCTCGGAAGTTGTATTGCCCAATCTCGACCTTCTGCCTCTAGCCTTTTCTTCAATCCCAGCTTGATCTGTCGATTAGTTTGTTCGACCTGAGTGTTTGCCTGTGGATGGGCCACCGAGGTGAAGTGCTGATTGATATGGTATTCACTGCACCATTCTCTTACTTTTCGATCCTCGAATTGGGTACCATTATCTGAGTTCAAAGCCTTTGGAATGCCATACCTGCATAAAATGTCAACCCATAAGAATTTTTTGATGGTTGCAGCTCGGATATCGGGCAAAGCCTTGGCTTCTACCCATTTTGTGAAGTAGTCCACTGCGACGACCACATATCGATTATTCCCCGGGGCTCGGGGTAGAGGTCCAACAATATCGGCTCCTCACTGATCGAAAGGCCATGCTGACGAGTTGACATTCATGTCTTGTGCTTGTTGATGAGAGATGTTATCATGGATTTGAAAAGGTTTGCATCTCTGAACCAAGTCATTCGCATCTCGTTGCATTGAAGGCCAAAAATATCCAGCCAGTTTACACTTCCGAGCTAACATCCTTGCTCCACAATGATTTCCACAGGCTCCCCTATGGCTTTCTTCAAGGAGATATTCGCCTTCCGTCTCGGAAACACACCTCAACCATGGGCTCACAAAATATTTTCGATAAAGGATGTCGTCAAAGAATGCATATCTTGCTGATAGGAGTCGGACCTTCCTGGCGTGTATTTTATCGGATGGTAGAATTCCGTCCTTGAGGTAAAGATCGATCGAGTCGATCCATGTGGCCTGCTGAGTGATCGGCTGGGCCTCCGCTTCGTTGTAACTCCTATCGGTCAATAGCTCGACTAGAACCTTCTTACTCGAGACAAAATTCGATGCAAGCTTAGAGAGTTCATCGGCCCTTTTATTCTGACTTTGGGGAACCTGCTCGAATTAAACTGCCTTGAACTTAGGTATGAGGCTCTGCACCACTGCTAAGTAGTTCTTCATGGTTTCTTCCTTAGCCTCATACTCCCCTTTCACATGATTTACCACCAACTGGGAGTCACTGTAAACCAACAAATCCTCGACACCTAGCTTCAGAGCAAGCTTTAGACCAGTGATCATAGCCTCGTACTCAGCCTCAATCTTTATTGCTTTAAAGTCGAATCGAAGGGCATACATGAACTCTTCGCCTTTTGGGCTGACTAGAAGGAGACCTGCTCCTGCCCCCTCCTTGCTCGATGCTCCATCGACCTGGAGGGTCCATTTCTCCTCCGGACTTTGCTTCTCTTGGTCGAGTTAAATAGAAATCCCTTCGGCTAAGAAATCTGCCAAGGCCTGAGCTTTTATCGCTGTTCGAGGGACAAACTCGATGTCGTACTGTACCATTTCTACTACCCATTTCGCCAGTCGACCTGAGGTGTCTGGCTTTGCTAAAATTTGCTTCAGTAGTTGGTCCGTGACTACCACAATGGGGTGGGATTGTAAGTAGGGCCTCAGCGTTTCGAGGCATGAACAAGACATAATGCTAGCTTCTCTGCTGGTGAGTACCGGATCTCGGGGCCATGTAGTGCTTTACTTACAAAGTAGATAGGCACCTGGCCATGTACCCCTTCTCGAACCAAGACCGCACTCACTGCCTCCTCGCATACTGCCAAATAAACTAATAACCTCTCTCCTTCTCGAGGTGAAGTGAGGGTGGGTAGCTCTGATAAATATGCTTTCAACTCCTCGAAGGCTGTCTGACATTCATCGTCCCAATGAAAAGGAATGGCCTTGCGGAGAATCTTGAAAAATGGTAGTGCACGCTGTGCGGATCTCGATAAGAATCTGTTGAGAGTGGCCATTCGACCGGTAAGTCTTTGCATTTCCTTTGTGTTTCGAGGGGCAGGCATATTCTTCAACGTGTCGATTTTATCCGGGTTCGCCCGAATCCCATCCTTCGAAATCATATACCCCAAGAACTTACCTGACCTGACCCCAAAGGTGCACTTCTTTGGGTTCAACCTCATCTGCGTATCCCTCAACACTTCAAATACCTCTCGAGCGTCAACCAAATATTGCTTGATAGATCGACTCTTGATCAGCAAGTCGTCTACGTAAACCTCCATACATCTACCAATTTGTTTGGCGAAGATCTTGTTGACTGCTCTCTGATACGTAGCCCCAACATTTTTCAATCCGAATGTCATGGTTACGTAACAGAAAGTGCCAAATTCCGTAATACAGGCCATTTTTTCAGCGTCTCAAGGATCCATTAGAATCTGGTGGTATCCCTTATACGCGTCTAAAAAACCAAACACTTCAAAATCGATGGTGGAGTCCACTAACCTGTCAATTTTTGGCAAAGGGTATGAATCTTTTGGACATGCTTTGTTCAAGTCGGTGAAGTCCACGCACATGTGCCAACTGCCATCGGGTTTCTTGACCAATACCGGGTTGGCTAGCCATTCTAGATAGAACACTTCTCTCACTATCTGGGCCGACAGTAGCTTACCGACTTCCAATTCTATTGCCTCAAGTCGATCGGACGCAAAGTTTATCTTCTTCTGCTTGACTGGCCTCTTAGCCTGGTCAATTTCGAGCTTATGGACCGCGATGTCTGTGGATAACCCTGGCATGTCGGTAGCCTTCCAGGCAAAGACATCTCTGAACTTGATTAGCAACTCAATGAGCAACCGTTTTTCTCTGGATGGGATCCAAATCCCGACCTGCACACACTGATCGTCTTCTCCTTCCCAAAGTTGAACATTCTCGACTGCATCACTGGAGACCCAGTTCTTTTCCTCTTCTTCCTCTGGAATCAGTTCCTCACCTAAGATTTGTTGAACTGCCATCTTCCCATTCATGACAACGGAGTTACAACTCCGTACGGCTTCAACATCTCCCTTTACCTCCTGAGAACCGTTCCTGGTTGGAAATTTCATGCTGTTATGGAACGTTGAAATGATAGCGCGCAGGTCGAAGAGCGCGGGTCGCCCTATGATAACATTATAAACAGAGGGAGCTTTGACCACTATATAGCTCAACTCGAGGGTCCTTCCTTTCTCACCATCTCCGACCGTTGTGAGAAGTTTTATCGATCCCATAGGATGAACTGCTTGACCTGTAAATCCAAATAGGGGGGATGCTATAAGAGCTAGATCTTTCTCTTTCAGCTTCATCGCCTGAAAAGCCGAGTAATACAAGATGTTTACTGCACTACTGTTATCAATGTAGACTCTCGATACACGGGCTCGACTAATCACAGCCTCGATAACCAGCCCCTCACTATGACTCCTAGACTTGGGGATATCGCCGCGAGGTCCGTACCCGACTTCTGTCGTAAATTTGAGCTGCTTACGCTCTCTCGAGCTATCAGCTGGCTCTCGACTGGCTTGGTCTTTGTCGCTCTCCCCCGGCCTAAAGATCGTATTAACATAGATGTTTGGCCGATTATCATCGTATCTGTCTCGACCAAAGTTATCTCTGTTATTTCCATCACGATCTGGAGATCGATTCATCTGGGGTGATCGATTTCTCCTTCTTTGAGCATCTCGGCCTTGACCCCTGTCCTGATCAGAGTTCTTTCTTTTATACTCTCCACGCCCCCTGGGCGCATCACACCGAGATCTATCGACCACTTCATCTAGCTTCCCTTCCTGAATGCAGATGTCGATGTCTTTTTTCAGGTCGTGACAATCCTCTGTTGCGTGACCTATGTCTTCATGAAACTCACAATACTTGCTTGGATTCCTCTTTTCTCGAGGTTTCATCAATGGAGGCGGTCTTCTTGCTATGTTCTTCGAGAGCATGATCGATAACACCTCGGATTGAGGCCGATTAAGCGGAATGAAATCCTTATCATGCGTGGGTCCCTTCTTTCCCCCGCGGTCTGAGGTGGGTGTCTCTATATGGTCCCAGACTGAAGGTTTGATCTCGACATCCTGTCTCCTGGGTTGATTCTTTTTCGGACCTCGATTATCCTTTTTTGAATCCATCCAGTCGGATTGGGTGTGCCTGCGCACTGCCTCTTCCCCTTGACAGAATCTATGCACCACATTAACACACTCGTCTATGGTGTGGGGGACATCTCTGCTCAACTTCATGTATAACTTCGTATTACACATATTTCCCACGAAACGCGTGATCGTAAGTCGATCATCTGCATCCTTGGCCTGCATGGCCTCGAGATTAAATCTCTTCAAATAATCTAACACTGCTTCATCCCTTTGCTGCCTCATATTCATGAGGTGCGTGGCGCTTAAGTGAAACTTCTTGTTAACGATGAATGCATCCCGAAACTTATGGGCTAACATGGCGAAACTGGAGATCGACCCGGGTCGTAGTTTAGTAAACCATTCTCTGGCCTGACCTATGAGAAGCGTTTCAAACGCCCGACATCTCATCGCATCGGGTGCGCCATCCAACCTCATCTGGGACAGATACCTGTGTAGATGGTCTTCCGGGTCGGTGGTACCATCGTAAGGTTCTATCTTTGGTATCTTAAACCCCTTGGGTTTAGGGAAACCCTCGATCTCCTTTGTGAAAGGGGACTCTAACCATAGCGAAACCCGATTCTTTCCCAGAATAACATCCAGTTCCTCCCTGACACTGTCTTCATCCATTTTCGGATGCTTCTGTTGGATCTCACGCCTCTTTCTCTCCACCGAGCTAGAGGACGCACTGACTTCGTCTCTGGGAGTTTGTTTAGGCTTGTCTGCGGCGTATTTCCGACCGTCATCTGCTGCGACGTCTTTCTGGCTGCCGGCTGCTTGTTTTTGCGCCATAACCACCTCTGCTATAATCCTGGATATTAATTCCAGGTCCGCCCCGGCTAATTGATCCACAAGCGCTCGGTGTTTTGGAGCAAGACCTTGCTTTTCTTGATGTGGGTTTCCATGGACAGGACCTTGCTTTTCTTGCTGAGGATCCTCAAGGACAAGATCCAAGACTGGATCTTTTTCCCCTTGCGTGCCGAGATCTAACTGCTCGTTAATCTGCGAGCTTTGATCTGCAGCTTTGGATGCTGTTTTTCTGGGAGGCATCGTGATCTTGGTGGATTCAATAGTAGAGGGCCCTCCTTCTAGCGCCAATGACGATGACCGATTAAGTCACCTTGATGATCCGGGCCCTAAATGAATCTAATGATGAACACACACAAAAACCCTAATGCCTAAAGAGTGAGGTGGTGTCATTTTATGTTTGCGGCTGAGTCCAAGAATGTATCTTAGATTACCTACGTATCCTGTTAAGTTCCAGGAATCAAGCCTTACGTAGTTCCTGGAATGGGGTATTTATAATGACAACACATGCCCTAACCCTAATATTAAGTCGGCTTATGTTATTGTCACATTTACCCTTTAATGAGCCTTAACCCTTGCCCAAGCTACTGCTGTTAATGGGCCTGGACAGCTGGTGCGGACTCTGTCCTCCATGTCGATGTTGCCGACCTGCGGTACTCGACTCCGGGACTCATTGTCTCACACTGCTCGTTGGTCGAACGTCGTAGCCTCGAGACTGGGCATCGACATGAGTACCTTGGCGCTAATCCACAATGTGATGACCAACCGATAGACGACACGTGGAGGGGTGAAACCCTGTATCGTCAAGTACCATATACGATTCATTCTTAATAACGAATACCCTATGCTAAGGATATTCGGGCAACACATAAAGCAAGTACGAGCACGTAAAACACATATATATGTCTATGTAAAAATCCATACCTAACCTACGCGGACCCATTTAGGCCATCACTGTTACAAAATATGGATAAATGAATGTGCTACAAGAGGATGCGCTCAACTAAGCAACTCAACTTAGTAAGCAGATCAACTGAGTATCAACAAATCAGCGGAGTACCAAGCAGCAGCAGCTGAAGTAGTCAGCTGAATGAAGCAGAAGGCACAACAGTTGCTGACTAGTGTAGTTAGACAGTTATTCTATTGTAACTTCTTCTGTACTAATTCATGAGATGTATGTGCTATAAAAACCCAATTATCAGCAGCATTGTAACTTAACTCAATTCATTAGAATTCCGCGCTATATTTTGTATTGTGCTTTCGATTCACAACTTCAACATGGTATCAGAGCATGGAACTTGAGAGTTTTCATTGCTTTTCTGTGTTCACTCTGGTTTTCAGGAAGAAACTTGAGAGTTTTTATCACATATTCTTGTATTTGCATAGAATCTTGACAAAATTGTGTACAAATTCTTACTTATCGATCAATTTTTAATCGGTTTTGTTACAATCATTTGTGGATTATTGTGTGGATTATCAGTTCTTGATAGCCATGGCAGTAAAGAAGCAAGAGCTGAGCCTTTCAAGTCCGTTCTATGTTCATCCCAATGAGAGTCCTTCATTAGTTTTGTTTCAGCCATTGATAAATGACAACGATTACAATCCTTGGAATATGTCAATGGAGTTGGTATTGATTACCAAGAACAAATATGGCTTTGTTGATTGCACAATTAAGAGGCCAAAAGCAAGTTTAGTAGATTTCCAGGCATGGAGATAGTGTGACACTATGGTAAGATCTTGGAGCTTAAACTCTGTAGAGAATACTATTGCACATAATTTGATGTACTTCAAAAGTGCTCAAATCAATAATCGAATAGATAATTTCTATTAAGACTGTAAGCGGGGAGTATAACGAGCGTATGTTGTGCCTGCATATGTGTATCAGAGTAGTAAGAATGGGAACCCTTTATATAGTGCTACCTCGTGGGGTTGTGAGTTAGTGTGCCTTGAAGTCGTTGTCAAAGGCGTTCACCCTGTATTTGATGTAATGGTGCATAAGTCTCTGATCAATTATACTCAAACAATGATGGAGCGACAATCTCATAGCCATTACCAAAGCAGTTACAATCGTGGTTTAATGTTTGCATAATGTCTGAAGTATGTATTTAATGGAGGGTAGACGTTGTGTGAGATCGGGGATTACCTGCATCATATTGAATATAATTGACCGAGGTGACCTGCACAAGGTCAACAATTAGGGATAGAGGACGACCTTTATCATGTCGGATAGATGACGATTTGCGTTATGTCGGATGTAAAGATGAATGGGCGACCTGCGCCATGACAACCATATTGGACAGAAGATGACAAGTGCCCATGTCGGATGCGGAGTACCAATGACGACCCGTGTTATAAATCAACCGGTTGCTATATAGATGCATCCAATGTCATTCTGAAGGTATACCGTGATAAAGTTCAGGTTTGTTTTGCTAGTGTACCAAATGTGAAACAGAGACCAGATTGATTTATATATTGATCATGCGGTTTTATGAGTCTTGATGAGTGATGCCGATTTCACCACTATCATTAACCAATTATTTTCTTCCCTTCTTCATATATATTCACATATACTTTCAAGCATATCAAAAGAGATAAGAAGTCGAGGAAATAAAATGAAAGAATAACATTTGATTTACACTATATATGTAAAACATATATACACGGTATTCATTCACAATAATCCACTTAATAAATGCCGAACAATGGTAATAACAATAATAATAATAATAATAATAATTCATTTTTAGAAACAAATTGCTTTCATGATTAGTGTTCTTGGTCAAATTTAGTATCTATCGCTTTCTCTTTTGCTTCATCCAGCTCGATCGGATGTTTCTTGGTTGTCCTTGGAATTAATGTCTGTTTTTTCTTGCCCGGTTGATGATTCAACTAATTTGTCAACCTTTTCTTCTATTGCTTGAACCTGTGCAATTTGGCCCCAAATGGTATCAGAATTATGGTCAAATTTCACTGGTTATCGAAATAATTTAATTTTTATTTTTTTTTTTTAAGTAACATTTGGGTAGCTGAACTTATGTTTTGACATATATATATATATATATATATATATATATATATATATATATATATATATATATATATATATATATATATATATCCAGAATATACATTCACAAACATCATTAATTGAAACAAATGCATGCAACCATTAATTAATATGTAATATTGTAATGATATGTATCTAACAAAACATATCCTTTTGATTTTTTCTCGTTTACATTGAAAATGATAGATCAGTAGACTAATCAATTCCTCAAAAAAAAAAAAAAAAAAAAAAAAGACAAATCAAAATAGACAGAGAAAAACTTTTGTGAATTGGAGCAGGTGAAGAAGACGCTTGCCTTGTACGTTGAAAACTACGTGCGTTATAATTTAGGGAGTTTGTGACGTATAAGAAGCAACTACTTTACCTAAACCAAATATTAAGGATGCGAAATACTATCGTTCCGAAATAACTGACTCAGTTATTTTAAAATAAATTTTTTTGACAACTGATTCAGTTATTTTGAAACGGATGGAGTGTTATTTATCTACATTGGATTTGGTGTACTATTTAATTTCAAAAATAAAAGTATGACATCAAAGCATTAAGGAGGACTTTTCTTCAATAGTAATTAAGATGAGAAATTGATATCGAAGGTTCTTTTTATATTTAATGATATATTTATAAGTAAGTATTTTCCTTTAAGAATTTATGAGAAAGAATTAAAATTTTATAATGAGAAAGATAATAATATGAAGAAATATTATAAGACTTTACCTTATCAATAAAATCACCAATTAATTCAGCATTTTTGTCGGTTGTTTCGGCCAGATGTTCCACTAGAGACGCCGCATTTTTCAATTTTCCTTCCGGGAGATCATCAGCTAATTCTTCTGACACCTTTTCCACTTGCTCCGCCACTTTTTCCACCTCATCCGCCACACGCTCCGCCGTTTCTACCACCGCGTCAACCTCATCTAAGAATTAAAAAAAAAAAAGAACAAATAAGTACAGTACAGAAATTAGTATATGCATATACATACAAATTTACGCAATTTTTAGTTTAAAAATGAATTTACTTTTAATTTTTAGCAATGGTCCCCACTTGTTCGTCAAGAAGGGCAATATAACAGTGATCGCAATTCCAAGAACCCACCCTTTCCAACTGCAACATCATAAAAAACTTTATTATTATTATTATTATTTTTTTTAATCAAGAATTGTTTGTTGATTATTAAATATTCTGCTTCCAGGTCTAATTTACTATAATTCAACAAAAACTATAATTAAATGGTTCCTTAAAAAAAGCAATAATTAAATGGACCTTTCTAAAAAATAAATTAAAGAAAAATAATGTAAATTTCAAAACCACAGCGATCATGACTTACCATGAACCTGAAGGGGGTCCAGAAGGTAGTCCAGGAGGAATACTATTGCACAAGACAGCAAACTTCCTGTGATTTAAGATTAATGCATATATATATATTATATATAGTTAATCAACCAAAAAACTGGAAAATTTCTGATTTTTTATCCATATTATTAACATCATTTTTTATCATATGAATTAAACAGTTTTTGTTTCCTGCTAATTTTCTTAAATAATAAAGACCAAAATATATATCTCATGTTTAAATAAACTCAGAAAGTTTTTACCTCTGCAGCCTCGGACTGGTGTTGATATTGTGATGAAGAAATCTTTGGCTGGAAAAGAAATCAGATGGATATGAATATTGAAGCACAGATGATGGCCTGAAATGGGATGGAATGAGTTGAAAGCTTGAAAAACTGCATAAAAGCGTTGACTTTATCATTTTGCGATCTGGGTTCGATTTGATTTGTTCTATGATATATGATATATATATATGCTTGGTCGTATGTCAACTTAAGAAAAGCTTATTTTCTCCCAAAAGTAAAATAGATGCATGTACAACAAAGGATATGTAAATACAACTTCAAATGCCGATATATATATATATATATATATATATATATATATAGGTGTATATATTAGGAAAAAATTGCATCTAATGTGTCAAAATGATAGTGACATTAATTATGATTATTTAAAATGAAATGTCCATTTTTTTTAATCTTCAAATTGTTTTTTTTTTTTTGGGTTTAAGAACAATTTGAATATAGAAATAAACGAAAATGATAGTGGAATATTTTTCTGGTTAAAAAATGATATATCTTTATTCCAATATGGTTTATATTCTTTCGTATTCAACTATAAAAACGAATATATCTTTTGATCTGATTGTCGAAAGATGGTAATTGTTTCATTATATTTTTTCCTCTTCACGTCCTCTTTATTTAAACATCTTATTTGATGTTTTTTTCAACGTTATTTTTGAGGTCATTTTTGTAAAAAAAACATACAGTGGAACAGTGAAACATTGTATTTGAGGTCAGTTCCACTGCAGCAAACAATAGATTAGGGGTTATGAACAGTAGATTTGTCCTTATTATCCAATTTACATTTCCACCGTTCTGATTCTTATTTTCTTCATTTTTTTTGTCCTTTTAAACCACTCCCCCTTGTTTTTTTTTTATACTTATCGGCCAAGTTTTATTTTTTGTTACACAACATTATGTGATGAATGCGTGGATGCCTCCGATGCTAATGCTAATACATTGCATTTGTCGGTGGTTACAACCAGTAACGGATCGATAAAACATTTCTGGTAAAAACCGGAATTTGTTTTAGTAAAAACCCTTCTCAGTGAGTGAAAGATTAGAACCTCGGTGTATATATCCTAAAAGCTTCTATAATAGAACTCATTCGAGAGGGCTTAGTGGTCTTATATAAGAATGGTAAGTCACTATGATAAACGAATGATTATCAATTGTTTCCTCTTTTTTTAAATGAATGTCAAAACACCCTATTATAGATTCATCTTTCATATTTAGTGAATGAAGATAAAATATGAAATTAATTAAACGAGCCACTCAACCAATCCTCGTTCACATACACTGGACGGTGAATCTCTACCTTTGAATATTGCTTACTCCGCTTGGGAATATACACCAATTCACACTAATGTATAAATTGACATCAATATGAGCGGAATCTAAAATTAAACTTTTAATAACAAAACAATAATTTTTTTTTAACACCAAAACTAAATTTCTCACATGACACGTAATTAAACTAATATATAATGGTAAAACATAAAATTTAGTTTTGATATAGTTGACGATCAGGAAAGTGGTAGGAAGTGATCGAATATTTTTCAAAGCAAAAGCGAGTTATTCTTTTTGTCACGTTAAACGTTTAAAGAGCACGTGTGGAGATTCGTGAAACTTTGCATAACATTGATGAACACGGGACCTTTTTTATTTCTCATGTACTACTATTCTTTTATGAGAAAGTCATGTACTACTATTCAGACTTGATTTTTGATTTTAAAATTTTAATATATGTCAAAAGATGCTATAAACAAGAAAAGATATGTCACCGTTGGCTAAGATAGTTAACTGTAACATTATTGCAAACAGATAGACACGAAAGAATTCAAGTGAGATACAGAAGCAAATCAGATTTGATGAAAGCAAACTGAGTGTCAAAGCTGAATACAAAACCAGTCAGCCGAGAACCATTAGATCTTAATAGGAATCTCAGCTGAATTCGAACACTCCCTCTCAAGCTGAAGAATGAATATCATACATTATCAGTTTCACAGTGATACCCTTCAAAGCTGTTCCAGAAAGACCCTTGGTGAAGACGAATTTTACAATACAACCATTGTATGAAACTTATACAAAGCGATATACATTACAACATTTCATTTCTAATCTCTCACACACGATAAAAATGTATCGTGTTAAATATGGTAAAAATGAAAGGCTCTAATGTATGTCACTTGGTACAATCTTCCGACAACCATTGCATCATAAAATAACTCGTTGGTGAGGACATCAGCAACTTGGTAGTGGGTGGAGACAAACGGTGTGCAGATCAATCCACTCTCAATCTTCTCTTTGATGAAGAGACTGTCAACCACAATTAGACGTGACCGGTTCCGGGTCCAAAATGGAACCGGAACCGCCGGTTCCAATTTCTAGCCGGTTTCGCCGGTTCCCGGGAACCGGCGGGTTTGGTGGTTCCCCGGTCCGGGTCCGGGTCTCGGCGGTTCCCGGGTCCGGGTCTCGGCGGTTCCCGGGTCAGACGGTTCAGATCACGGTTCCGATTACGGTTCCGATCACGGTTCCAATCACGGTTCCAATCCCGGTTCCAAAAAAATCAAATTTGTTTTACAAAATTTGTATAACTTACGTTATAATTATTAATAAATTCTAATTGGTTATTAAACTATATATAATATTTAATTTCATAAGTATGTTTTAAAATTAAAAAAAAAACACGGCTTGTATAATATTTATTTCAACCAATCTATATATAATATTTAATTTCATAACGTATATTCTAGATAATATGTAAGTAATATGATACGGACAACCTTTCTGGACCCAATGAACTTATTTTATACGAATAAAAGAGTAGGGTGTAGTTTATTAATATTTTGTAACATTTAAAAAAAATTTGTCATTCAAGTTTTACGTGTTTTATATAATTTATTTTATAATTTCATAAATCTAAACACTAGTATGTTGTGTATTGAATAAGTGTTACAAAAAAAATTTATTGGTTGCTAAACACTAGCACGTGCTCTTCCTTGTCATAATAATTTAAATAGTAGTAGTATTTGATTAGTCAAAGTGTCATGAATATATTTTACTAAAAAGTAATAGTAAAAGCGATATATTAGTATGTTGTGACACTAGTGTCACAATATATTTTTAATCAAAGATAGACTTTCCAACATTTTATGGTATATTTTATACATTAAATAACAACACTATTTATAAATAAAAGAATTGCTAAGTAAATAAATGACGGTTACATTGATAAAAAAATAAATATTCAAAATTTTGAAATAATATACGTTGGATTCAAGGTGGTCCAACTTGGAGAAAAGAAAAGGGAAAAAAAAAACAGGAAAAACAGGAAGAAAAAAAAAACAAAACAAAACAAAAAAAAAACATAGAACCACCGGTTCGGGTCCTTCGGGCCGGTTCCTTGAGCCGCCGGTTCCGGGCCGGGCCGGGTCCGGTCTAGAACCGGGTTGGACCCGTGGACCCACCGGACCCATGGAACCGCCGGGTCCGACCCGGATTTGGACCCGGAACCGCCCAGGTCTAACCACAATGTGCTTTGTCCTATCATGCTAAACTAGATTGTGAGCAATGTTGATAAAAGATTTATTGTCAAAATACAGTTTCAGAGGAGGAGACCACTGAATCTTAAGGTCATTAAGAATAATCTTGACGCATAGGAGCTCACAGACACCCAGAGCCATGGATCAGAACTCAACTTTAGCTCTAGATCTGGAAACCATACTTTGTTTTTTCTTCTTCAGATGACTTGATTATCTTTTAAGAAAACATACCTAGAAGTAGATATTCTGTCTTCAATAGCCCCATCATAATTTGCATACTTTTAAGCTTCAACTTGAACACTTCCTCCCCGTCTGAAAAAAAATTCTTTTCTCAAGACATCCTTTAAGGAAATGTGGAATCCTGTAAAAAGCTACAAGATGAATCTTCTTGGGATTCTACATACTCACCATATTAACAACAAAGACTATGTTAGGTCTGGTGTGAGTGATGTATATTATTCTTCCAACTAATCTTCTAAATGAGGTCTTGTCATCTGGTTCATTTTCCGGAGAAAACCCATGATTGAAATCAACAGGACAAAGATCCAAATTTATATTTCTTCTCTCAGAATAAAGATCCATTCCTTTGAGCGTGCCACCTCAATTCCAAGGAAATACTCCAGTCTCCAAAGAGACTTGATGTCCAATTCCTAAAATAGACTTTTCTGCAAACTCTGAATCTCGTCAGTATCATTACCAGTTACAATGATAGCATCCATATAGACTAGAAGAATAGAAACACTATTGCTGGATGAGTGTTTAATGAACATTGTGTGACTCCCTTGATTCTGACAGTACCCAAGCTTCTTCGTAATGTTTGCAAATTTTCCAAACCAGGCTATGGGTGTTTTTTAAGACCATACAGAGCCTTATTCAGCTTGTAGATTTTCCCTTTATCTGCTAAAAAACTTGGAGGAGGTTGCATGTAAATGTCTTCCCTCAAATCTCTTTGCAAGAAATCATTTTCACATTAAACGATTGTAGATCCTACTTAAAGATAGCATCAAAATATACCAGGATCCTAATAGTATTCATTTGGCTACATGAGCAAAGGTGTCAAAATAGTGAAAGCCTTGGGTCTGAGTGAACCATTTGGCAACAATATGGCCTTGTACCTCTCAACGTCCCATCAGATTTGTACTAAATGGTGTACACCCATCTGCACCTAATGTGTTTGATCGCTTTTGGTGCTTGAACAAGATCCCAGGTCTTGCTTTGTTCATGAGCAGACATTTCCTTCTTCATAGTTGTAATCCATTTCTAATCTTGAATGACATCATGTAGGTTGTAGGAACCTTTGCTGACAGTAGGTTGGAAATCAGAATCATGTGTTGAGAACCAGGATTTTGATAAGAGATGAATTTTTTTTATCGGGTGTTTGGTGTACTCCTTTGGTTGCTTTCTTTTGGCGATAAGAAGTTCTTCCTTGGGCTTGGTACAAGCTCTGGATATCTTCCTTAAAGAAATAAGCAACTCTGCTATGAATTTCCTTCTTGGTAAATTCAGCTGAGGAACTTCAAGTGTGATACTTTCGTTTTGTGAAGTCAATTGTGAAGTTTCAGCTGAGACTTCCTTTGTTGGTTGAGACAGCTGTGAATCTGTATATTCGGCTTC
Source organism: Gentiana macrophylla (assembly GCA_026214975.1). Classification (NCBI taxonomy): domain Eukaryota; kingdom Viridiplantae; phylum Streptophyta; class Magnoliopsida; order Gentianales; family Gentianaceae; genus Gentiana; species Gentiana macrophylla. The sequence continues at coordinate 111,309,615 of CM047805.1, forward strand.
AATAGAAGTCAGCTAAGGAATTTCAGAAGTTGCATTTTCTTCTGAGGTGTCCAACTGTGTAGGAAATTTTTTCTTGATCTGGACCTGAATCTGTCACATCTGGATGCTCCCCCTGAGTTTGAATCTGGTCTTTGTCAACTGGACATCTCTATACCATTGATCCTTCAGCTCTGGAACTATTACCGGATCTAAGAGAAATTGATTCTTCATTGATTCAGACATGGAGATATCCCCTCGAGTCTATACATGAGAAGCTCCATAGTAGGATTCAACTTCATCAAAAGTTTTATCTCTGAGGACAAAGAAATGTTTAGCAGGGGGATGATAACATTTATACCCTTTCTGGGTATTTGAGTAACCAGAAAAAAACGCATTTAGCAACTCTAGGGTATAATTTTCCTCTATTATGAGCATATACGTGAACATAAGCAACACAACCAAAGACTTTTAAATCCAATTATTCACCACATGAAAAACTTGGATACAATTGAGATAAGAGATGTCTAAGGGCCCGATTTCCCAATTACTTAGAAGGCATTCTCTTAATCAGATGAGTTGTAGTTAGAACTGCTTCCCTCAATAAAACATAGGAACCTTAATTTGGAAAATCAGGACCCTTGTTACCTCCGTTAGCTGTCTATTCTTACATTCATCTATTCAATGTTGTTGTGGAGTGTGAATATAAGAAAGACTCGTGAATTATCCCCTCCTTCTGGAGAAAAAAGGCTGAAGAACTAATTGACATAGTCTCTAGCATACTAGTCCTTAACCTTTTAATCCTTGTATTAAATTGATTTTCACCATGTTGAATAATTGTTGGAAAACATTATTAACATCTGACTTATTTTTAAGCAAATAAACTTAAACTGTTCTAGTTTAATCATAAATATAAGATACAAACCACTTTGCTCCAGTGATATTTGATACCCTCGATGGACCTCAAATATCACTATGAATCAAAGTGAAGGGAGTTTTACATCTTTCATTAATGTCTGTAAAAGGTTTGTTTTTATGTGTAGCTAACTCACATTCATGTCAAAATAAAGATTCAATTTTTATTCCTTTAAAAAGACCAGGATACAATTTTTGCATATCACTAAATGCAGGATGCCCTAATATTCTATGATACAACCAAATCTTATCACTAGAAGATCTACAACAAGGTAGATGACATGTTTTATTTTCCTGTCTGTTAGTCCCAGAAAGGCATGAACAAAGGTCAGAGGTAGGAGGGGTGAATGACCTTGTTCACTATTTTTTCAAAATCACTTTGAAAAGGAGTTGTGCAGCGGAGTGCCTTTCTATACAATGTTTTTCAAACAATGAAGATCACACACAAAAGAAAAGTAAAATGCAAAAAGTAATTTGCTCAAGGTAAAATGCATAAAGTAAAGAACACAAAATATGTAGAGGTTCAGGGTGGTGTAGTCCCTTAATCCTCTCTTCTCATGTGATGATAAAAGGAATTCACTATTTTTTTTGTTACACCAATACACAATGTTGATTGTCCTTTCAATGCCCAGTTGCTTCACAATATGAGTAATCACTCCCTGACAGTATCCAACTGGTTCGATGACTTTACTCATGCCGTTCCTTCGGTAAATCCTTCAACATCTATCACAGCTCACAGTTCCTTGACAAAAGATTTCTGTGTCAACTGCCTCAGTCCTTCATAGCCCTTAGCTTCTTCACTTATTGAGAATCCCTTCCGATATTAATGAGTTTGTATCAAATAGATTCAAAGGTTTCAAGCTCAGACTTGATGTATATCAATTTGGCTCCTTAGGATTTCTGAAACTTGAATATTCTGGATAAAACTTTGTAGATCAAGAATTTGGAAGATTTTTTTTATCATAGTTTCTGCATTTTTATCTTGTGTATTCTTGTTGTTGATTTTCTGATCAAGTCCTCTATTTTTAGCCTTGAATTCTTAATTCGAATTTTTTCCGTCCCTTGGTGCGAATTCAATGTCCTTGATTCTTCCTGATTTGATTCCCCTAAATTTTATGATCTTTGTCTCTGATTTAAATTGCCCAACGTTTATCCATGATTTTCGTCCTTGATTTCCTCTGAATTAATTAGAATGTCGTTCCTTATACTCCAGATTTATAGAAATTATTCATCACTGAACTAAATTTCTATATTGTCAGCTGACTTGGTTTAACGTAGCTGATTCCTATTTGGCTAACTATTTACTTGATTGGATGCTTCTCTACTGGTTTAACTTCGGTGAAGTTTAGTCTGCCGAACTGATTTTCTTTTCTCTAATCCTTTGTTTTGGTGAGGTTAGAGTACACCATATTTAGGAATTAGTCTTTAATCACATATATGGTTATACTTAGGTTTATTCAATGTTATCACAGACTTCCTTGATTATAAACATGTCCATAAATCTTTTATATTGAGTCTGGTCCATCAGCCTTCTATTCAACTGATACTTAACATGGTCGATACTTTACTAAGCTGACCTATCAGGCTATGGTCGCGTGTAAGTCGCTTACACTAGCAATAGGACTTGGTCCATTACGTATAGAAAAAGAGCAAGGGTCGATCCCATAGAGACAATGCGAATTCCAGAGATAAATGTACTAAATCACAATTAAGAATACATAGAGGTGGTATTTGACCAACATAAATACAAAGACAAATAAAAACGGTTAACCCTTTCCCTCCCTTAACCATTTTCCTAGCTTGGCATAATTAATCTATCATGTTTACTTCCCCTATAATTCCCCATAATACAATATTCATAATTTTTATCTTTGTCATTAGCTACGGGTGAAGTCCCCTAAACTCGTCTACTTTCAATGTAAGGACATCAAACAGTACAACTAACCTACCTTAGGTTGTATTTACCTCCTTAGGCAGCCAATGACTATGACTGGTAGTACCTAAAGATCGATCCAGACTATTTCCTAACTAACACTTCAATAATACTCCTTCATGCTAGTTCACAAATAACGATTACTAGACATGCCAGATCTAAATAAACATGATTAAATCAATCGATCAGACGTAGCTGACGCAAAATCCCCAGAATTAGGATACCTAGGGTTGCACCGCCACGTCGGTAAAGACCGCCGCCGCTTCGGGTGCGGCGGATCCTACTTCTAGGTCACATACTATGATTCTGGGTATATCTGGTGAATTGGTTTGATAAACATGCAGATTAATTGCAGACGTGTTAAAACATGTCAATCTACCATATCAAAGGCATGAAATAACGTTCAAAGCTTCATATGTTCAACAATAGAGGACTAGCTAGCTTGATCAACTCAAGCTAGTTGATGGATTGGGGTAGAAAGGAACCAGAAGAACTCAAAAGAAATTAAAAATAACTTTTATTTCTTAAGAAGAATAATGTTTAATTGGTACAACTTATGATAATGAAAAGCATTCAAAGCATTGAACTTCTACAGGCCTTATATAGGATCAGGTAGCCAACTTAAACATAGCTAAAAACCCTAGCCAACTTAATTCTGCCTCGTAAGATGGTGACTTACTGTCCAAGAACCCGCCGCCGCGTGATAGGCCTCCATCGGGTCGGCCATCAATTTCCAGATTCTTCAACAGACTCTTCATGGACATGTTTTATTCAGTCCAATAACTCTTATTCAGCCTGGATCCATTTATCGTTGCTCCTAGAAAATGGCACTACCTGAAAATCATGCAAAACGGAGCAAAACAGTACCGGTTCCATAGGTAAAGTAGATAAGTGCTGAATTATGATCCTAGGACTAATCATTATGCAATTGACATGCATTTCATACAATAGTCATACTATTTCTCATCAATTGAGCATAATTCGAGGGTAACGCGGGTATAAAATAGAACCTCATCAACTACCCCCACTTAGCTTTTGATTGTCCCGAGAAAAAAAAAAGAAAAGAATGAACCCTCAGAACAATATACAAGTTAATTAAAATAGATTCATTTAAAAGCTCAAAACAAGAAGCACATCAACCACTATCCATCAGTAACACATTAAACACCATTCAATTTATAAACCGACATGTGTGTGGATAAAGGTGAAACAACATTGATGTAGGCAGAATCACATTGTACCAACCTATAGGCTAGTTAGCCAGTCACAAGCCTACTTGTTCCTTCTTGTCATTGTTTTTTTTTTTTGAAATTTATTATTCATTTAAATAGTATGACAAGTCAACTGGGCAAGGCGGATCGAGAACCAAGTACTACTCAAGGCTCGTGTTTATTTATTTATTTTGTCGAGGCCGGGTAAATTCTCAATAAGAAACTTGCAATGGTAGGAGCCTAGCAAGAAAATTTCTCAAACTTAACACTGAACTTGCTACCCTCCTACCAAGGATTTTCTTTGTTTATAGGCAGTCCCTCTTATTTTCTTCTTTAAGATCCTCACTTTATCGCTCATATTGATGAAATACGAAATTCTTGAATCACACGCCCTTATAAAATCCACAACTTGACCAAAATGAACCAAAGTTAAAGCAATCTTAGACAGCTAAGGTCAACTCTTGTCAACATAATGCATCATCTACTCTAACACTAGTGCAAGTGAGTTATATAAAGGCCGATTTACAAAAAGAATATATGGTTAATATGCAATTACTTCAAAAGTTGATACGACTCTTGTTTATTCATTTTTGAAACAAAGATATGAGTAATTAACTCCAAAAGTTCAAAAACACCAAATCTTTGAAATTTGCTCAAAGAGAAACAAAATAAAAGTCGTGAAAAATGCATAAAATAATTGAAACGAGTTATAAACTGATGAAAAGCAAATCCAAATGCTGAGTGTTGTCCTACCCCCCACTTATCCGAAACATCGTCCCTAATGTTGGAAAAGGTAAGAACGAAACGGAACATAGCTTTGGTTAAGCGTGGAGCTCAGAAAAAACAAATCTGAATCGAACCAATCAATGGCTAATCAAAGAAATCTAGGTGTAGAATCTGCAAAAAGATCTAACACGAAAAACGAATCAGGAAAATCGGGGTAACAGTCACCAATATAACTAAAAAGTAGAAGTAAGAGAGCAAAATCACTTTAAACATTTTTAATCCGACAAGATAGTCATCTTAATAACAATTCATACAATAACAAAAATAAAGTCGGGAAACTAAAAATAAAAATGAAAACACAACATAAAATGGAGAAAAACAAATAAAAACTAAAACGGCAAAGATATCGTCACTGTCATACTCCTCCTCATCATCCACAGGAAAACCAAAACAAGAGGAGGTGAGGAATAATGAGATGGGCCATCTGCATCAGACGCAGCTGCTCTACGTGTAGGGGGAGCTCGGGATGGAAGGGAAACTGAAGGGATACCAAAATTCACATATAGACCATCTAGATTCGAATGGATCGAAGCAAGCACCCTCTCAAAATGCTCATTGACCTGCTGCTACAAGGTACAAGCACCTAATCTGCCACCGTAAACTGAGGTGCGCTCCAATCGATCAACTAGAGGAGGTTGGTTAGAACCGGGATGTCTTGACACCGACTTCGGAGACAAAATCGATTTGGGCTTCTTCTAAACGTCGCTAGCCAGGACCGGGCACTCCGTTACCATAGCAAAAGAATCCAGCATAGGACCATAAAGCAGCATCTCCTGATCTATAGTGAGAGCAACATCGTGAATGTGAGAATGCACAAGCAGACCCATATTAACTGCACTCTCCTGCTCGATCTAAAACATCAAATCTGCCTATTTCGGCGTTACCACTGATACAAGATCAATCGGTAGAAGATTTGCACAGATGAACCTGTGCAGTAGCTTCCTCTACCAAATAAGCTCATGCTCCCTAAACAGCATGGGGAAACCCTGAACGTTGAGCTGACCTGAGCATTAGCCTGGCAGGAATAACTTGCAACCTAGTCAGGAATAACGTTGAGCTGACCTGAGCATTAGCCTGGCAGGAATAATTAAGCATCCACTCAACTTCAAACTAGTCAGGAATAACTTGCAACCTCTCCACACTGACCTGAGCCGTAGCCTGACAGAACTCATCAATATGCATCGGGGGGTTCTCTATCCCAAAGTACTCATTGATTATCTCCATAGAGAAATCAATTTGCACCCAACATGCAATAGTGAACATGGTCTGTGGATTATACGGAACATACACTTAGAGCTCACGGATGATGGTGGCATTGAACTTATTCGGAACCTCGGCCATATCCAACCATCCATGGAACTTGAGATGATTCTCAATGTTGGTCCCGCATGCCTACAATTCAACTCCTCATTCCTGAGACACTGGTCGGTTGTTCCAGTGAGTTAGGAATCATTCGCAACTAGCTAGCGAACTGAACTACTCCACCCCGTTAATGAGTGGATTGCCATCCCCACGAAGGGTTTGCTGTCTTCCAGGGCATTGAGATGTACATGCTTTTTTAACCATGATTTCTAGAAGGGATGGGTGAAACTCTGTGGCAGAACTAGAAAATACACCCGCTGCATCGGAGGTAAGTCCCGCCGAATCGGACGCGAATTTCAAGAAATTGAAAAAAAATGAAACTGCTGATGGAACAAAGATTTGATGGGGTAACCACGGAGTCGGAAAATGGGTCTTCCAAATCGAAAGTTCTTGAAACTGGTGGTCAGGGAACCTGGTGTATAAAAAGATTGAAACATTGAAGAACTTCAACAGTAACATCAACAACATCAATTGGGCTCGGTTTAGGGTAAGTTTGGTTGAAGGAAATGGTGATTTGGGGTTTGGAAAATGAAATTGGAAGGTTTATGTGGTGGGTTTGTGTGGTGGTGATGGTGGTATGAGTGGTGGTGCCGGATTTTATGTGGTGGTCGAAGAAGAAAATGAAGATAAAGGTGGTGGTTTATGGGGTGAAATTGAAATGGGAATGGTGAAGGAGGTGAGGGTTTAAATAGGCGGATGAAGGTAGGAGGAAGGGTTGGTGTTGGGGTTGAGGTGGAATAAGTGATGAAGTAATGGGTGAGAGGATTAAAGAGAGCTTTAGGGGATTGAGGTGTATGAGGCTATGGGAAGGGATTAATGAAGTAGAGGGAATACTGCTACAGCCGAAGCTACCTTCTGACACGCCGCATAGGCACGTGGAATTCATGGACCATCGGGAATCCCAAAAACTTTCCCCGAACCCTATAAAGAGGATTTCCAAGCCCCGCCTCAGCGGGACAAGGTTCCGACGAATCGGGGTCAAACTTTTTCTAGAATTTACCCAGACTTCAATCCATCTTACCTCTCACTGGACCCTCTCACTTCAAACACCAGAGTTTGACTCCAACTGAGCCCAACTTTAGTTTCCTTTGCTTTCTATGACTCGAAATCCTAACCTATTTCACCTGAATGGACATCAAGTAAAAAACCTTCTCACCTTCCATTGGCTTGTAGCCTTTGGCTACGGTGGGATGAAAAAACTCTCGATATACACTCTGGCTACTCTTATTGACTCAAAATAGAAGAAAATCTAACCTAAGGGATAAGAGAAATAGTTCTGAATTTAAAGTCTTCAGCTAGAATTTCTCCGACTCTTCCTCAGTCAGAATTTCGGACTTGCATCTTACAGAATTTCACTCGGGAAGCCTTCACCGAGAGACGCTACCCTCATTTCTCGATCCATGCTCTTTCCTTTCTCTTGAGGCTTAAGAAGAAACATTACTCATTTCCATCAAGGAATGCGCTCTCTCAGAACTCCCCAACAGGTCCCGATGCTCGTCTCCTTGTCCACTTGGACCATGCACTAGGTCTCAAAGAATATGTTTGGTCTGGTGAAGGTAAGATATATAAGTTTGCCCACCAGTTATTTATAGGCAGTGCTGTTATCTAATACAGCTGAATCTCTATGTTGTAAAGTTTGCTTGGATTCCATAGGTGTTTTGGCAGGTTAAGCCCCCCAAAACTCATATTCTTTTAGTAGACTGAGTGTATACTTTATCTGAGAGATAGAAATGCCTTCAGAAGTCTTTCCAGCTTCGATGCCTAGAAAATACTTTAACTCTCAAGATCTTTAATGGTAAACTGCTGATGCAATGCATCTTTGACTTGCTGAATTAGCTGAATGTTAGGACTAGCTGCTATTATGTCATCTACAAAGACTAGCAGAGCAATGAAAGATTGTCTTGATCCTTTGGTAAACAAACTATGATCATTTTTTGACTGGACAAATTCTTGTCCTTTTAAGGACTCAGTCAGCTGACAATTCCACAGCTGGCTTGTTTCAAACCATACAAGGATTTGGTTCACCTGCAAACTTGATTTGGTTTATCTATGGAAAAACTTGGGGGCTACTGCATACACACTTCTTCACGCAAATCTCATTTTGGAAGGTTGTATTGACGTCATCTGATGAAGGTGCCAATTATTAGCTCCTGCTGCCAGTAGGGCCCTTTACTGTGGTAATTTTGACAACAAGGCTAAAGGTCTCTTGACAATCAATGCCATATGTCTGAGTATACCCTTTTGCCAAAAGCCTAGCTTTGTATCTTTCCACTGAGCCATCAGGGTTGTACTTAATTTTGTACACCCAATTGCACCTAATAGGCATATTTTCCGTTGGTAAATCAACCACTTCTTAAGTGTGGGTTGTCTGTAAAGCTTTAATCTCCTTTTGCATGGATTTTTTCTATTCATCATGTTTGATGGCTTGGTTATAAGTCTTAGGTTCTTTAACAAAATCAATTTTATTGATGTATCCGGCATATTCTGTTGAGAGTTTTTTAAGATTCATCACTCCACTCAGTAGATGTGGGGTCTGCTGAACTGTATAAGCACCACCTTGGTAAAAGGTTGGTGCTTCCCTTGTCCTTGTTGATCTCCTCAATGAATAGGTGCAGTGCTTAATCCATTTGGAGCATTTCATTCATTGGAAGCCTCAACTACAATCCCAACTCGTGTCTTTGGTTTTTCTGTGACTCATTCAATAGATCATCAAAGCTGTCTATGACTGGCAATGGGACTGGAATATAAGGAAGATACCTAGCCTTGCCTAGAACCTGCTGAAACATAGGAAAGTAAGTCTCATAAAATTGAGTACTTCTGGACAAAGATATCATTTTTGGTAATATCCATGAGTATTGCACCCTTGGACGTGTTTGAATTCCCAAGATTAACACATGTCCTGCATCTGTAATCAAACTTTGTCATGTACTGCTGAAGTGTGCTAGAAAGGACTAAGCGGCCAAAAACTTTAAACACAGAATAATCTGGTTTGGTACCATGTAACACCTCGTGAGGGGTGCTTTCCTTTAGCAGTTGTGTGGGTGTTGCATTAATTAATTTTACAACATGTAAAAGACAAAAACCCCAATACTCAATGGGTAGGTTACTCTTAAATTTCAAACCCTGGCAACATTCAGCAGGTGTTGATATTTCCTTTCTACAATATCATTTTGTTCTGGTGTGCTGACACAGAAAGTCCGATGTATAATGCCATGCTGAAACTCAGCTCCATTGTCAGACCTAATCACTTTAATAATCTTATTAAACTAAGTAGATACAAACTTAACAAAATATTTAGCAAGATTTGAAGCTTCAAAATTATGCCTCATTAAAAATACCCAAGTAAATCTGGAAAAATCATCCACAATAGTAAAAATATATTGTTGGCCATTCACAGTATGGTGCCTCAAAGGGCCCCAAATATCCATATGAACTATTTAAAAAAACAATCACTACAGTAGTACTTAAAGGAAAATGATTTTTATTTAACTTTGCCATAGGACAAACATAACAGAGATCATGCTCACATATCTTTACATCAGCAGACTTAGAACTAATAACTTGCAGTCATTTATCTGGCAGATGTCCTAGTCTATAATTCTATAAACGAGTATCATCTAGAATACCAGACAAAGTATTATTCGCTACAACATTAACAACAGAAATCTTGACTAGTTGGTCTAAGACATATAGTCCTCTTCACAACTAAGCTAAACCAATCACTTTCTTGTTCTTGTCCTGTAAAATACACTTGTTAGTAGAAAAAACAAATGCACCTTTGGAATGGTTAATCGAAGAAGGTAATGATAACAAGTTATATTTAAAACCAGGAATCGATGACGGTCAACTTGGTATCATATTTTACCACCAACTTACCCCGGATTTGTGTTCTCAATGATGATAATATGTATGAAATCATGGGTTAATTAGATAAATAAGATTAAGCCACGTCCGGGGTGAGTAAATTGGTATTATGCGTATTAACCGTGTATTTTATGCGTTATTTTCCATAAATGGAAGCTACTATGTGTGCTATGGATTTATTGACAGATGAACGAGTGTTAGGAGCATCATTTTGGCTGAATGTGAGAAGCAATTGATAAAGAACTGAACGGAGCTGAAGGTTGAAGTGTTTCTAGCGGAGATTGGACCCGAGAATCTGATTGGTGATTTGGGCCACGAGTTAAGGGCGGATTATGGAGCAAGCCAATGAAAGGAACGGGCGTAGGGTATTCCGAACCTTCCAAGTTAAGTCGGTAGAAAAAACTATGAAAATGACCTCGATTCATCGAGTGGCCCCACCCATCGAGACCCCGAACCTTCCAAAACGCATTTTCTTGTCCTCCAAGGATTATGGTTTACCTTAGGTCGGTTTATACACATATAAGGCCATAGAGTGCTACGGATTTGTATCCATTCATTCATTCCTCATCTTATTCATTCATCTATCAACTAGATACAATGTAGTCTTTTGGTCAATAAAGTCTTCTTTTTCTTCTTCGTTTCTTTCTTGCAAATAAATCATGATTCTTTCATTATTGAATTGTGGTTGGTTTACGATCATCATGGATCGATTTGAATCGCCGGAGAGAGAGAGAATTGAGTATTAGATCTGTTCTTCGTTATGGGTAAGATCTATTCCAATATTTTATTTCGCATCTTAGATTCATGATTGTTCTTGTGATAGATCTAGACTATGCTTGCATCTAATCAAATATGATTTAATTAAACGAGCCTTTATCTTTATTATGTGATTCGTTAACATTAACGCAGAATTATGAGTTGCGTTCTCTCGATTCAGCGACGGTCTTTATCGCCGAATCGGGATACCTAGTAAACCCTAAATCTGTGGTTGTGCGTCTGCTACATTGATCGACAAGTTTAATTCACGATAGGTTAGATCTGGCCAATATTCTTGTCGCATATCGTAAATTAACATGAAGGACTTTTAGTGAAGTGTTAGTTAGGACACAGTATGGATCGATCTCTAGCAACGTGCTAGTCATAATTGATAGCTGCTCAGGGAGGTTCTCTGTCTTCAGCTGGTACTTTCTAGTACTTAATGCATGTGGGCTAATACAACCAACGAAGGAGGTTAGTTGCACATAGACGTCTACTATCCTTACAGTGGAAGTAGATATGGTTAGGAGACTGCACCTGTAGCTTAATTACACACACGGATCAGATAAGGATTAAGGGGAGATTAGTTGTAACTAGTTTGGTGAATGTCTTTTCAATATATGATTGACTATGAGTTTATTTGCAACTCTTTTATTTACTGTTTATTCATGTTGGTCAACGACCACCCTATCTGGTTGACCTATGGATTGTGGTTGTGTTTAGCATTATTAAAATAATAGTCTCTGTGGGATCGACCTTGACTCGCTCTTGCTATACTACGATTGACCTAGTCTTCTTGCTAGTATTAAGAGACTTACACGCGACCAGGAATGCAGAACACATCATATAAGACTATATGGGAATTAGCTCTCACTTGTCCTATATGTGTGACAGAAACATTATTCCCATTAAGTAATCCCATTTTGACACCAGATGAAGGTTTAGGATTACTTAATAGTTCTAAGGAACCTAAAATGTGATCTGTGGCACTAGAGTCCAAGATCCATTGTATAGGTTTTATCAGATTTAAGTCACATATCCCTGTAGTAGGTGAAAAATGGTTGTTGGCTGCATTAGGTTGCCCAACAACAAATCATGCATGTCTAAGTGGATCAGAACTCAACAAAGCCATCAACTTCTCTAGTTGCTGTGTAGTATGATTAGGGAACTCTGGTCGAGCTGACCTATTGTGGACCTAACCTTCTTATGCTGATTATTCCTCCTCTACCAAGTTAGCCTTATTGTATTTGAATCCTAGTGGATAGCCATGTTTCTTGTAACAAGTTTCTTCAGTACGACCATTGAAGCCATAAAAACTGCACTAAGTTTTCTTCGAATTCTTAAGTCTAGGGGTGGCAGCAGGCAAAAAACTGGTCAGCTGGCTGCTTGGTGCTGGCCCTGTCCATTCTTATAGGATAATAGAATAATCTTGATTCTTGGCTTTATTTTCCACATATAACTTCTCCCTATCAAATTTAATGGCCATTGTAAAGGCATCAAGAATTCAAAAGAATGACACCTTCAACATATCCTATGAAACCATGGGATCAAACTCATCTCTCAAACCTTTGAGAAATTTCATAAAATGTTATGTCTCCATATGAACCACCAAAGAGTTGATTGCATTGTAGTGACACTAGGGATCACAAGAACACACTGGCATATGTTTGATTGTCTTGATTTCCTCCTAGAGGACTATCAATTTTGTGATATATTGATTAACTGAATCACTACTCGGCTTTAATAGATTCATTTCTTCAAGAAGATCTAAAAGTCGCAATGCATCTACATTAGAAAATCTAGCAGCAAGATTTTTCGGACTGAATGGGCACTCTTGAAGTACATTAAGCTCTGTGCAAATGTGTTTTCAACAGAATTTAAAATCCAAGATCTCACCATTGTATCATACTACCTCCATGCGTGAAAATCTGCTGAATATGTTTCAGGCATCTTGATTATTCTGTCTACGAAGCCAATCTTGTACTTGTTGTAGACATCTTCTATCTAAAAGGATAAGAAGTAGTTCTGAGTTTAAAGACCTCAGCACGACTTTCCTTCTTGACTTTCCTTCAGTCAGATTTTTGGGCTTTCACCCGCCAAACTTGCACTCATGAAGTTTTCACATAACAAGGCCTCTCTTCTTTCTCGATCCATGTTCTTTCTTTGTTTTTTAGGCCAAGGAAGAAGCATTCTTCCTTACAATCAAAGAGGGGACCTTTTCAAACTTCCTTGACAAGGCCTTGAGCTCTCGGATTGGAACGCTTGGCTCTCTTAGCCTATTCACTAGGCTTGCCTCTCCTACTTCGAGTTTTATCCTTGACACTCAAAGGTTCCACTTTATCGTCCCTTGAATTCAAGCTTTCACCGCACGGGGTGGGCTCATGAATTTCCATAGGAATATGACAATATGACTCCCATGGCGCTTGGTACTGGTCCATGTCCTCTTGCTCTCGAAGTAGGACTCTAAAAAATTACTGCTCGCCGGCTCCTATCACATAAACCTCTTTTTGCACACATCCAATGTTCACCCTCTACATTCCCTTTGTATCTTCAGAATTTGAGCTTAGCATTCGGCATTTTCCTGGTCTATTTTGCAATGGCTCTAAGATCTTAAAAGTTTTGGCATCATTATTTGACCTTAGCGTAATGGTGTCATTGTCCATGTCCATTACGACCCTACTGGTAGCCAAGAATGGAAGTCCGAGTAGTATAGAAGCACTAGGGTCCTCGAGAACAACCAAAATTAAAATGTGAATGGGGTAGTCAAAACCACCTACCTTGACAATATAGTCTATCAACTTACCCGAGACCATATCAACCCGGCGATCCACGAATCACATGATGATATTCTGGCTCATGACAACCGGTAAATTTACATTTTGGCAGAGAGAAAACGGGATAATGTTACTACTAGACCAAGAATCACACAGACCTAACCCTACAGATCTACTATTAATCAAGATACGCAGCCTAAAACTACCAGGATCTCTTAACTTTTCAATCACATCAAAGTCTAGGTAATCCCAAGGCGATGGAATGTAGTTAGGGTCATCCTCGGGATCAGATTTAGAAGAAGAAATGTCATACACCGGGATAAGAGACTTACCTCTCCTCAAGTCCTCATACTCGTTTAGGCTATTGTTTTTCTGGTCCTGGTATCTTCATCTTCCAACTTCATCCTCTTTTTATCCTCTTCATTATGCTTTGAGCATCTCGTTCTAGAATCAGGGAACATAGAGATGGGTTTAATGTTCAAAACGAAGCATCTATTTGGATGCATTGTGCTTGCTTGGATATTAGGCAGAAAATCAAGCTGAATGAAATTCAAAAGTGTCTCGCATGTCCTGCATGAAAGACAAAAGTAAAACAAAGGCACAGTTAGCAAAACTTCCGCTTCAGTTGGGTTCGACCCCAACTGCTGCAGACTTGCCAACTAAAAGCTGACTGGGATAAACACAGAAACACATGGAAAATCAAAATCAAGTTTTTCTGAGTCTCGTTTTTACGGCAGGGTGTGTGCAATAGAGAGCCCATCTTTCTTCTTTCTGATTTTTAAACAATGCAGGAATATGCAGAAATGACTGAAGACTCAAAAATAAAATAAATGAATAAAAGCAAAAAGTTCTTAATTAGGGTTGATAAATTTATTATCAAATATTTGCCATTGTCCCCGGAAAAGGCGCCAAAAACTTGACGTCACGTGTGAGGTCGCTTATACTAGCAAGAGTACTATGTCAATCGCAGTTTAGCAAAGACGAATCAAGCTCGATCCTATAGAGACAATGCAACATTGATAATAAATGTACTAATCTAATTAAGAACACATAGAATGGTCTATGACCAACGTAAAGACAAAAAAGAAATTGGTGTTCCTCCTCCTAACCTATCTCCCAGCTTGGTATACTTAATTGTTATGTTTACTTTCCCCGTAATTTCCCGAGTCAATCAGAACTTATGTTTTAATTCAGTTTTAGGTATGGGTGCAGTCTCCTAACCTTGTTTACTTCCATTTGTAAGGACAGTAAACGTCCATGCGCAGTTAACCTCCTTCGTTGGTTGTATTAACCCACACGCAATAAGTTCTAGAAAATGCCGGCTCAAGACTGAGAACCTCTCTAGGTAGCTATCGACAATGTCTTACACGTTCCTAAAGATTGATTAGACTATGTCCAAACTAACACTTCACTAATTGTCCTTCATGTTAATTTACGAATACGAAAAAGTAGATTAGCCAGATCTAGCCTATCGCGAATTATACCTGTCGATCAACGTAGCTGACGCTGAATCTCCAGATTTAGGGTGACCTAAAGTTTCCTCGCAATTGCAATATAGACCGTCGCAATTGCGAGCACGGCGGTTCCTAATTCTGGAATTTCATATTACTGTTTTGATTAATTCCGGTAAATTATGGGTGTGTTGAACATGTAGATTAATTACATCGGATAGAAAAAGCTAATCTACCATAGTAAAAATACGAAGGAACTTCAAAACTTTATACCTTTGATTATGGCGATCTAGCTTGATCAACTACAACTAGTTGATAGCTAGGGGAAGGAAACCAATGGAAGAACTCAAAAGCAAAACCCAAGAACTTTTATTTCATTTAAAACTTAACAAGAGTTGGAAGTATATGTTACAATGACTGCTACAGGCTTTTTATAGGAGCTGTATACCGACTTAAACAACCTAAACCCTAGCCGACTTATGCATAACACGGCAGCTCGATTTCCTGTTGCCCAAGTACTCACTATTGCCGCTGGGTCTCCGCAATAGCGGCCTTACTTCAACTCTTCTGTTATCAGCAGATCACTTCATGGACTTTTCTACTTCAGCCCATTAACTCTTTCAACCCGGATTCACTTTAATGTAGAATTGACAACCAAGGACCATGCACTAAAAAATTGACATGTATTTCACATAATAACCAGACTATCTCTCGTCAATTGAGCATGATTCGGGGGAAATAATGGTATAGTAACTGGCACTAAATAGAGTGTTATCAATGTGAATGGTTACGCTTTCTTTTACTCAATCCTACTGAAATTTGCGGAGCGAGCTTAATAGCATTCATTCCATCGTAATGTGAATGATTACGCTGTCTTTTACTCAATCCTACCGAACATGGAGGAGCGAGCTTAATAGGATTCATTCTCTCATAATGTGAATGATTACGCTTTCTTATACTCACCGACCAAACGTGGCGGGGTGAGCTTCAGAGATCATTGGACAGTTAAGTTAAGTAGCATCATCCCTCTCTAGGTCGGCCTCTATTAGGGCACTTAAGTTTGTTGCCTCAACAGGAGGAGAAACCCATGCCTCATCGCCATTCTCTTACAGTCTCTTTGCATGGTTGTCTAGTTCGGCCTGAGTATACGGAAACGAGCTGTGAAAGGGTTTCAGAGTGGCATCGAACATCGAAGAAGTTGCCCATCCCGCCATCTGTTTCAATGTAGGGGTGTGCTCACCAGAATCCCTTTTTAAACACCTCGCTATGTGGTAGAGGCCTTGGTCAAAGCCCTCTAGCTTAACTGCGCGCAACGCGTCCACATATTCCTTTGACTGCTTAAAATCAACAACAACTTGCGACTATGCATGTTTCAGTTTGTCGCCGACTTAAGATTTCACATCTCTGAACATTTGAGAGAGATCATTGGACCGGTGTTTCTCCTCGATAGCCAGCTTTTGGGCAACGTCTCATTCTTTCCAGGCAACCTCCAACTCCTTAGTTCTTTCTGCAAGGCTGGTAGACAGACTGCTCCTCCGATTTCGAGTTTAGTCTTGGCTCGACTCGCCTCTTAAACAGCGTGCTGCGCTCACCCTCAACTTTGTCTGGCCGAAGCTTCTCCTCTTTCAGCTCATCCTTCAATATTTGGGAACCTTTGGCCAGAGTAGCGCAATCTTGCATCAGCTTCTTGTTGTTGGCCTCAAGCTCATGGCGAACATGAAGAGCATGTCTTATTGCAGTGCACATATGAAAGTAAGAGAAACTATTCAGGTTGCCAAATGGTACTGGCTAAGAGTAACAAAATATTATGAGTCACATAAAGTGAGATTACCAGACTCGCCAGAACGCCTAAGAACCCGAACAGATCATCTGGATGGGGAAGAAAGTCTTTATACGCGTCCAGCATTACGCCTTGGGCAGCAACCTGGCTCTCACAACAGTTGGCAGCCCGTCCAAGCTAGTGAAATCCTGATTCTTCATGAGAGGAACATTCATGATTGAGTCCACCACAACTTTAGCTTCACGACGGGTTTTAGGCTGGTGAAAGATATTACTCAGCCACACGAGCCCATCTGCTGGGGGTGGGTAGACCTCTTCTTTACCATCATCAGGTGGGTTCACCCAAGAGCTGGGCTTATTTGACTCACCGATATCTTTCATCAGACTTTTCCAATATCGCCGCTGAAACATCTCGGCCTCAACATCAACTGAAAGGGCAGCAGTTGGGTTTATTGTTAAGGGTGATTTTATACGTTTTATAAGGATATATTTTATGTCAATTTCCCCCATATCTGGATGTTTTTCATAGAAATCGAGCTTTATATTGAAGTATTGAGCAAGTGATGTTTTTAATGGGTTAGTTGCAAAATTGTATGATTTATGTGTAAAATTGATGGTTTATTTTGCAATGTGTTTGATGTATTGTAGATACACAATTTCGACCAAGAAGAGGATTAAAAGAGGTTAACAATCGGATTAATGAAGAGGAGAAGAGATAAAGATGAAATCGATTGAAGATAAAGATGAGAAGATCGATTTTTGAGCAAGCTGAACGTTCGTCCAAGTCCCGTCCAGGTTGGACGGGCGTCCATAAAAGTAAACGGGCGTCCAGGCTGAGATTTTCGATTCAGAGAAGTCAAGTTTCCATTGAATCAAGGCGTCGAATATTGAATCAAGCGCCCGAATATTGAACTAGTGTCCGAGAGGAAGAAAATCGGATCGTAGAGTTCGATATATTTTCGGACGGGCGCCCAGAGCGTCGAGGCATCGACGGGCGTCCTTCCACCGCCATAGCGAAGACCGCCTCGATTTTCTATATATATGCACGCTATTTTAAACCCTAGATCATACCGCATATCATTACATACATTGAGAAAACCCTAATTTGAGAGAGTTAGGCTCGGCCGGTGAGCCTTGGTGCTTGGCCGGCCGAGGTTGTTTTTTCTTCGCTTTCTTTCGTTTCTTTCTTTGCTTTATCTTTGAATGCTTAGAGGCTGAGCAATTGTTCAAACCATGTGAATCCGTTTCGGCAGGTTCTTTATTTTCAATCTAGATTTGTTTTGTGAATTTGATTGAAGTTGTATTTTTTCTATGCTTACGTGTTATGCAATCGATATCGAGAGATGTATTGCTTATTGATGTTTACCGTATGACGAGAGTCGGTGTAAACCTTAGATCACCATAGGAAAGATGGGATTTTTAATCTTGACATAACGACAGTTGGATAGGTTGAATATCTAGGTTGCTAGATTGAGAGATCTTACACCTTGGTTTGAGGCGTCAATCTTATATATCGAGAGATGAGAGATTGATAGGCGAATTATCTACGAGAGTAGGAATTCATACCTCCGTTAGGTGGACCACATCTTTAATTAAATCATCACAAGATAACTTTAGAGAGGAAATTAAGGGTTGCGGGATCGGAGGAATATTTGTTTGTTCATTGTTTAATCACCATGATCATCTTCTTGTTTACTGTTTATTTTATAGTTTATAGTTTAGATTTCGTTTTCGTTTTTATCCTTCCTGGCTTTAGACTGACAATCCTCTGTCCAGTTTATTTTATTGTTTTCCTTTTTAGTTTTGTTTTAGTAGTAACAAATTAGAAGAATTAATAAACTAGATTAAATGCATGTGATAAAAAACATTTTGTATTTTAGTAATTTTTATAGAAAATTACACGTTAAATGGATTTATTGAAAGAATGACGTTTGAAGATGTCTAAGTGCAAACTCGAGCTTATTACGTGTTTTTATCGATGATTTTCTATCTATATATATGGTTCAACATTTTGCACGTTTCTATGGCTTTGTAGGTACATTTGCATGTCGTGAAAGGAGAGTAAATGGAAGCTAAAAAGATGTTTAACTGAAGATTAAGTAGAGGGAGGAAGATGCAAGATTTGAATTGAAGTTGAAGTGCAGATTTCATGAAGAATCGAAGAAGTGAGCGAGCGTTTGAACCCTCCGTCCAGGTGAATCGGCGTCTAAGAGGTGAACTAGCGTCCCAAGATCGCGATCGATTCGGGATTCTTTGGAATTTCGGTGGGTCAAGTCGAAATTAGTGGATCAAGGCGTCCAAGAGGTAAAAGTCGATTCAGGATGTTCAGAAATTTTCTGAACTGGCGTCCAGACCCTATGGACGGGCGTCCACGGCACCGCCTCAGCGAAACCGACCTAAAAATCTATATAAGGACGCGTTATTTTCAACCCTAACGAACACAATTCGATCCTGGCGCCCCAAATTTCTTTTGAAGCGGCTCTGCTGCGATTTTTACCTCCTATAAACACAATTTCTTCTTCTTTTTATTTATATAATTTCTATAACAACGATGAGCTAAGGCTAGGCGATTGAACAAGCATGTGAAACCATCTCAACATCATCTTGCTTTCGACTTTGGACTTGTTTTTGTGAGTTTTTATAAAGTTTGTTTCTTTATTATGTGTTTATTTTGCTATGCAATTTATATCGAGAGATGGTTGCTATTTGATGTTTAGCGTTGATGAAAATCGTTGTTAGACTTAGATCACCATAATAAAGTTTGGACTTTTAACCTAAAAATAACGAGAGTTGCTAGGTTAGATTTCTAGGTTTCTAGATTGTACAAATCTTGCACCTTGTTTTGAAAGCGTCAATCTTTAAGATCGAGAGATAGAAGACTGATAGGCGAATTATCTACGAGAGTAGAAGTTCATACCTTTGATAGGTGAACCACAACCTTTATTAAATCTTTACTAAACGATCTAGGGTAGAAATTCAGAGTTGTGAGATCGGTGGATCATAGCTTGTTCGTCGTTGAATTAATTGAAAACCTTTGTGCCTTGTTCTTCGTTGCTTAGTTAGAATTTTATTTTCGTTTTAGTTTTTAGAATATATTTTATTTTCATTAGTTAAGTTCGTAGCTTTCCTTCCTGGCTTTGGGTGACAATCCTCATCGATTTATTTTCCATTTTAGTTTAGGTTTAGTAATAAATAGTAGTGACAATTTTAGAAGAATTAATAAGAACTAGATTAAACAACCTCGATTCCCTGAGATCGACTCCGGTATTAATCGCTATACTACGATCCCTACACTTGGGGTATGCCGGATTTATAAATTTATTACTTGTTATTTTCCATTGATAAAATCCGAGACATTTATATTGGACGCCGGGTCCACAGATTGCTCGAAGGCAGCAGAAGTAACCGCCTCATCAGTTGTCCTTGGCCTCTTGGCCCAATCAGCATTCGGGTTGACCTCCTCATCATTAAGGTTGGCCCCCTCATCATGAAAGTCAGACCCATCGGAGCTATCCTCCGAGTCTATAACGCCCTTATCTCGGGTAGCAGCAGGAACTCGCTCGCCAATCACAATGCCGGGATTTTGGCCTCTTCCTCACACAACATTGTTTCCTCGACCATCATTATTAGCTTGACCACGAGCAGCATTATTAGCTCGGCATTGAGCCGCCCCTGTAGCGTGGGATCCCAAAACGACCATATATGGGTTCACAGGTTGACCCGGGGCCTAGAGTTCAGCCCGGGCATTTTTCTGCTCCCCGGCCAATCTCTGACTCTCAGCTCGCAACTCAGTAGCATCCATATCAACTGCAAAATATGAGCTCGTCAGTTTACAAAGGAAGGAAACATTTCTACGTATAATACCTTAAGCCCAAACGCTACATGCTAGGCATTTTATACTTAACAAATTTTTGAGTGTAATATCGTAAGTCGTAAAGCTACATGCAAGGCATTTTATGCTTAGCAAAAATCTAAGAAAATAATGATAAAAGACAGATGAGACAAAACAGTTACCGGTCGTCCTGTGTTGCCTATTGCCCCTGACTGCTCGCAGTTTAGGGGAAAGCAGTCCACATGGCATGTGGCAAACCAGTCAGGGTTGGGGCTGACAGGGATAACCTCGACCAAAGGTTGCTCGGCATCCTCCCTGGGTCCCGCTATCCCGGCCAATACATTGTGACATCGGCCGGTTGCCAGAACACGCCAATCGAAAAACCTCACTTGGGTACCGTTAGCTTCATACCAACCAAGGAGTCTCTCGCACTCTTCCTTAAAATGATTACCGC
The DNA here is from genome assembly GCA_026214975.1 of Gentiana macrophylla. Lineage (NCBI taxonomy): Eukaryota > Viridiplantae > Streptophyta > Magnoliopsida > Gentianales > Gentianaceae > Gentiana > Gentiana macrophylla. The sequence continues at coordinate 111,330,708 of CM047805.1, forward strand.
GGCCCGCAAGATCTTTCACTTTTATCCTGTCATGCATATTGGCCTATTTTGTACCACTCCGCCGGAACGGCCAACCAGCACGGGATTTAGCAAGAATGCATTAACCACTCCACTCCTTCACTTTGTTTGGTAGAGGGTAGAAAAGTTTCAGCCTCTTCGTTTGGCTCCTCAGCAAAACTAGTCCGTCTTTGATGGTGACTACGAAGACATAGCCAAGTGTAGTTAGGGTTGGCTCATACCCCCGAAAATGGGTCAAGGCAATAAATGCTGAGATAATCTTGACCGCCCCCATAACAATGTCGCTCGGCATCGCTTCGATTGTGTACAGAAATTTATGGGGGCCTGAGCCCGCTATACATAGAATCGAAATGGAGCAATATCTGATCTTGGGTATCTTGGCGGCCATGCCCATTAGCTCCCTTGCTTGTCCTAGAGAATGAGGAGAATATAGTCAGGGGGTGAATGACTATATTGGAGTTTCAAAAACTTTTCTGATCTTTAAAATCTTTTGGGAAGCGGATAAGTCCATTCTTAAAAGTTGTTTCAAAGTAGATTAAACACACACAGAGTATAAGTAAAATGCAATAAAGAAATGCTGTAAAGTAAAGTGCAGTAGGTTAATTAACACAAATATTTATAGTGGTTCAGGGTGGTGTAATCCCTTAATCCACTCTTCTCCTGTGATGATTGGAGGAATTCACTATTGTCTTTCACCAATACAATAGTATGATTGTCATTGGCTACACAAGCTTCACAATCTCAAGACTATCACTCCCTGTCTACAAAAGCTTCAATGACTCAGTCTTCCTCACTGTTCCTTGAGAACAAATCCTTCAGCAGTTATCACTTCAAAGGGTGCAATTCCTTCTCAGATGATCTGATTCAATTGCTTCAGTTTGGTGTGAATTGGATTCACAATTAGATGATCAGACTCAGCACTTGATATGGATTTGATGCTATGTTTTCTGAGTATGATCAGCTAGACTTTGCTCTTTAGTTCAAATTGAAGGCTTGTGAAAAATGACAGAGTTTCAACACTTTTTCCTGTGTATGTTCATCTTTTTCTTGTCTGTCAATGCCTTCTATTTATAGCCTTGATTATCCTTGATTTTGAAATTTCATCCGTTGGCTATTTAATGCAGAGAATAATCCTTGATTTATTTATTGATCTTTCCTTGATTGATTCTCCATAATTTCAGTGATCCGGATTTTCTTCAAACGTTCATCATAAAATTCGTTCTTGATTGATTATGCATTAATTGCTTGATTTCCTTGTATTTAACGTTCAGAATTAAATGCAGATAGCAAACTTCACTTGCCTATTTCTTAACTCGGCTGTTGCTTGACCGGTATAGTAATTCTGCTAATAAGCTGTTACTTGGCTGTTGAGGTTCTCTTCACCATTCTTCTTGATAGTCATCCGGTAGAGCCTTCACTTAGCCGTTTACTGTATTCCTTCTTACATTGATATTTCAATGTCTAAGTATGCTTGTTCTTCACTGATCCTTGATTTGGGTGAGATCGGTGTACACCCCTTGCAAAAAGTATTAGACTTAACCAAGGTCATCACAGACTTCCCTGGTTGTAAGTCAGTCCATAGGTCTTCACTTCACTGAGCTGGTTCTTTGGCTGTCTTCACTAAGCTGTTCCAATGATTCTACTGAGCCGTCCTACCAGTCTATTACAGTGCTTGTCCGACTGAACTTATACAACATGTCAAACTTCTAAGTAAATCCTATACAAACATTACTGATTATTTTGGACTTATTTCAGGCTTGCTATTACATCTAGTATGGCCATCATCAAAACAAATAAAATGTTCCTAACATCCCTCATTGTATGAGAAACTGAAATTATTTCTCAAATCGAATGACCGTAGATGATTGTCGGCCATGAGTCTCGGGTTCTTTCAGTCACCACAACCTCTTTACTCACCCATCGAAAAGCTTTATACGAGCCGCTTCCTCTGTGAACGTGATCACCTTAGAAACCGCAACCTGCTCTTCCTACTCGACCTTCCCACCCTGCTCGACTGCCTTATCGCGTTGCTCTGATATGCTAACAGTAGCTTCATCACCGCGATTTTCTGAAGACATTGTCATAAAAAGAGGCCGAGGTGGTTGGTTAATCGCCTAAGACTCAAGATCGGGCTGAGACGAATGTGTCTGCCCATCTCGATGCCATGCCACTACTTCGCAATTATAACAAGGTAAAACCCTAACCCTAATTCTATCGGGTGGGCTGAAGGATCACCGGAGAAACACACGGCGAAAAACAATGGATTCAGCCATAAACAGGCGTTCAAAAAGCAGCTTATAGTGTTATAAAGGCAGAAATCGAAAGGTCGAGCAAATTCAAGCGAATCTAAGAAAGCACGAATGTTCTATTGTTAACTGGTAAAAAACTCACGCAGTTCTTCACAAAAAAACAAAGAAATCAAGCATGTAGAGGTATCCCTAGACGGAAAAACATGTTATAAGATAGAAATCAAAGCAAGATTGAAGAGTTTACCTTGAAATCGGAGAGAAACTAGAATATTTGCTCAAAAAATAAGTCGAAAAACACCATCAGCTGCTTGAAACTCGTTCACGCCGCTGGAATGTTCAACTAATGGCCAGAATAGTTTACTTTGAGAAACTCGAACTCTTAAAAAGTGTACAAATGTTGGACTCTCTCCCTTTATATAGAGGCCATACGGGACGATTTGAATTTGAAAATCTTTAACGGCATGCCTTTTCAAATTTTGAAAATGATTATTACACGCCCCTTCAAATTTCACAGACATTATGACAACGGTTTTTGAAAAACGCGCCAGGCAATCAGAGGGCAAGATCATGTAAGAAAACTGCTGCGTCAGACGTCTTTTCAGAATAACATGTGTGTCAGACATACGAATCAAGGGAATGCTTGACTGGTCGCCTAATACATATGCTAATTGCCCTATATCTCGCCACGACTTCATACGGAAGTATATCGACAATGCTAACTTGGCTAGGTCATTTTATAACACTACGCCAAACAAGCTCGCTTATCATCCAGGTCGACACATATAAGTCCGGACTCTTTGGCAAGACATCATGCGGCTATAAGCTTTAGGGCATAACACACCTAAGCCCGTCTGCTTCATAACGTGGCACCTTACGGCCATACGATTTCAAGCATGACACATCTAAGCATGCTGCTTCATAGCATGGCACCTTGACTACACTCACAAGCCTTACGCTAACTTAGCAGGTCGCTCTACATCAGTCATCTCGACATATGGTCTATGAAGTCAAGAAATCTTACTCCATGACTTTCATTTGCACAATAAAGAGCTAATGATGTAGGGGGCCATTGATACACCAAGTCCATTAAGGAGCCCGTGGACCTGGAAAATAACCAAATAAATTAGTATTTTTAGTTTTTTTTCAAGAAGTTTGTACTAACCTTGACCCCCCGAATCTATATTAAAAATTAGAGGGGGGGTCTTTTCGCTTTTGGATTTGGGACGAATAGGTTCAAGGGATAAGAGAATTAATGATATCAACTAGAAAGACTAAAATAGCTCACTAATCGAGCGCTCTTGCCCTGAAGATGAACGGGGCTAAGCGATCTGCCAAAGTTGTGGGATGTAAAAATACATCAATAGGGGAGCGTACCCACATGCAGGACCAATAACGAATAAGGTCCTTGGCCCAGTCAACTCGCACCTTTATAAGCTGAACTGGGCCAGGCGTAATCCAGCTCGTCTCATGCCATTACGATTCTTATTGTTTGATAGACAAATAGGCATCAATCAGCACATCATCCAGCTCACAGTCCAACAACCCGGACCAAAGCCCGTTTGATTAGGCAACAGTCCATAATGGTTATAGGTAAAGAGCCCGCATCGGCCATGATGCTTCCTCGCATTATCAGAGCTTGCCTACGACCTTGAATTTTATTTCCTTCCTTTGTAACAGCCGATTATAGTCCCTATAAATAGCGGCGTCCCTCCTAACACCAAAACTACGCTATTTTTGGCTTGATCCCTTGCAATCAAAGGATACATAGGCCGTCCCTCGAGACGCAGCCAAACCATACACACGCCACCCCCTGTTCTTCAACAAAAAACACTCAATACCGAAAATATTACTCATCTTCATCCAGATATCCACTGCTAAAAATAATTAAAAGTGTTTGTGATAATTACGACATTATCATAAACTTTTCTTTGTCTCCCAGGATGTGACCTTTCATGAAGCTGAATTCTACTATGGAACTTCTCATGTCCAAACTCAGGGGGAGACATCAATGACTGATTTAGAGAAAGGTCAGTTTCTTTTGGATATGGTGATAGTTCAAAATTTGAAGAATTAAAAAGCGGATCAACAGACAAAATATCTCCCTACAAAAGACAAAGAAAAAAGTCAGGATCAAATCTAGGGGGAGAATCTAGATATTCATGAATCAAATCAAGTGGAAATCACTCATCAAGTGGTCCTAGCAGGTAATAAGTTATAAGTTGAAAATTCTCCGCTGACATCTCTAGAAGCAGAGTTACCAGCTGAAATTACCAGAAGTAGATGACGATGCCAAAAACTGTACCTACATACGTGGCACCTCTTTAGTGGCTCTACGTTAAAAAAAAAGAGAGCGATGGCGCCGGACATCCCGAAAACCGGACTAACGCAGTCCGACTGCTCGCCCCATCCTTTTTAGGTCGACGAGTGCTTAGAACCGACCTCCACCAATCATAAGCAGTTTCGAGTTCCGTGCCCGACCTCTTAAGGTCGGGTGTTGCTTACACCCTAGCTGACCAAGGATCAACCTTATCGGACAGCCTAAGTCCCAAACTTACCAAGTGTAAGAGCCCGAGTTTACACCAGCTCGGCCGTTCTCCCCGACCTTCAAGGGTCGGTCAGTTCGGCTGAGGCCGTCCGTGTCGGCCAGAGTCAGTCTCTTAATTTTCCCACGTACATAATAAAATGATACTTTGGGAAAGGATCTCCAGCCGTTAAGACTCCAATCTTTATCATTTAAATATGAATATTTGAATACCATAATTATCCCCTAGAATCAAGGAGATTAACGAATCATAATCCTTTTCCTTAGGGAACACGTTAATCAGTGTCCATCACAGACACGCCACACGCTAACTCTCGGGCACAATCCTCTCTATATAAACAAATCCTTAAGGAACTACGAAGACTTGATTCCAATCCCAGCATTGGATACGTAGGCAGCTTGACCACCGTCAAGTGCAGTCTAAAATATCTCAAATCACCCCTCTCGTTTTGTCGTTCTTCATAATCTGGAAAATACCTTGGATAATCATCAAGAGAAAGAACCCTAAAATTGAAGGAGACGATTTTTGGATCGTCAATTGGCGCTAGAAGTAGGGTATCTTTTTTGTGAGTAATTTGCCCGTGGAATTTGCCTGAGCATAAAGAACGTAAACACCATCTCCGGTAGTTACGACGGCCAGCCCCTGGATGATCGATACTACGATACTACAACGCCCCGGAAAAGACAGAGATTTCTTCAGCATGTCGCTTACTACACCGAAGACTCTATCCCCTTGGTGATTAACAGCGGCGGCCTCATCATCGAAGCCATGGTGGATCGAAATCTAGTAAGGCATATTTGTATTGACACCGGAAGCGCGGTTAGTGTTTTATACTTCTCCACTTTACGTTTGATGACTTTGAGTTGGCCCCAGCCACTACACCTTTATTCGGCTTTGCCGATCCACCAGTGTATCCCGAGGGCACTATTGTCCTCCCTACCACCTTCGGTCGACCTCCTTTAAGCCGAACTCTCCTAGTTGAGTACGTGGTGGTTAAGGCACCATCTCCTTATAATATAATTTTGGGGCGACCCCCGCTGATCAGTTTACGGGCAGTAGTGTCACTCGCGCACAATAGCCTAAGGTTCTTGGCCGATAGAGGCCTTGTAGAAATCCTGGGCAATATGGATCAGGTGAGAAGCTGCTACGTGTCCGAAGCAGATAGACCTGTCAGATCCGAACCACTCCCTATCAAAGAATTGCTGCCTGAGGGAGAGGAAACTTGGTCCTCTGACGACAAAACGGAAGAAGTATGCCTGTGGGAAGATCGAAAGGACCGGACTGTCGCGGTAGGGTTATGGATCCCCGACTTACACAAAGAACAGTTAGTAGCCCAGCTAAAGGAATTTAAGGACGTGTTCGCCTGGACCACGGAAGATATGCCTGGTCTGTCCCCTGCTTTAGCAATGCATCAGTTGAATGTCGACCCGAACCGGAAACCTGTCCGCCAGAAGAAGAGGAATTTCGGACAAGAGCGGATGGATGCCGTTAAGAAGGAAGTGACCAAGCTGCTCCAGGCCAACATCATTCGAGAAGTGAGTTACCCAGACTGGCTGGCAAACCCAGTCTTGGTAAAGAAACCTGACGGCACTTGGAGGATGTGTGTAGACTTTACACACCTCATCCAAGCTTGCCCCAAAGACTGTTACCCCTACCCAATATAGATCGAATGGTGGATTTGACCATTGGATTCGGAGTTTTTGGTTTCCTAGACGCTTACAGGGGTTACCATCAGATTGTCATGGACCCCAAGGACGCCGAAAAAACCTCATTCATCACTGAGTATGGGACGTACTGTTACAGGACTATGCCATTCGGCCTAAAAAATGCTGGAGCGACATACCAAAGGGCCGTCAACAAGATATTTGAGAACCAGATCGGGAAGTGTATGGAGGTGTATGTAGATGACCTCCTAATCAAAAGCAAGACCCTAGAGCAATACTTGATGGATGTAAGGGAGGTCTTTGAAGCACTCAGAACCTTACAGATGAAGCTTAATCCAAAAAATGCATATTCGGAGTTCGGACTGGAAAATTCTTAGGCTATATGATATCCAAGGAAGGTATCAGAGCTAACCTAGACAAGGTAGAAGCACTAAGGACCATGCCAACACCAAGGAACATCAAAGAAGTCTAGAGGTTAACAGGAAGGATGGCCGTGCTCGGGCGCTTCGTGTCTAGGTCGGTTCAGCGAGCCCTCCCATTCTTTAAGATCTTGAAACAGAATAACCCGTTTAAATAGGACGAGGAATGCCAGTAGGCCTTCAAAGATTTGAAAGCCTACCTAACCGAGTTGCCCACGTTAACCTCGCCACAGCCAGGAGATACATTGTTCACCTACTTAGCAGTATGTGGCGAGGCCATAAGCGCTGTCCTCGTCAAGGAACAGGGCAGGGTTCAAAAGCCAATTTTCTACGTCAATAAAGCCCTTCGCGGTCCAGAGGTTAGATACTAAAAATCCGAGAAGCTAGTATTGGCTTTAGTACATGCCTCCCGAAAACCGAGACCTTATTTTCAGGCCTACCCGATAGTTGTAATCACCGACCAGCCTCTTCGGAAAATATTAGCTCGTCCAGAAACATCAGGGAGATTAACAAAATGGGTGGTAGAATTAGCCGAGAATGATTTGGATTTCCGCCCCCGAACGGCTACCAAAGCTCAAGCACTAGGAGATTTCTTAGCAGAAGAAGCAACCATAACCGCCGATCAGGGTCAATCGAGCACCGAGATCAGATACTGGTCACTGTATGTCGATGGAGCCTCTAACAAAGATGGGGCCGGGGCAGGACTCCTGCTCATCAGCCCAAAAGGTGAGGAATTCCCCTACGCACTCCGATTCAACTTCTCAGCCACCAACAATAAGTCCGAGTACGAAGCTCTGATCACCGGACTCACTTTAGAATCTAAGTTGGGGGCGAAGAGTCTGCAGGTATACGGTGATTCTCATTTGATCGTCAACAACGTAAAAGGAGAATACGAAGCCAATGAAGAGCCTATGAAGAAATATCTATCCGTAGCCAACGATCAGCTGAAGGCCTTTCATACAGTTACTATTGAGCAAGTACCCCGATCTCAAAACCGACGGGCCGATGCCCTCTCCGAGTTGGCATCTAACTTCGTTTCCAACAAAAAAGTGTTAGCGGAACTATTGCAAGAAAGAAGATGCGACGCTCGTGAGGTCAAACCTATTATCCAGAAGGATACCTGGATGGACCTCCTAGTATCATATCTCCGCAATGGAATATTGCCAGAGGACAAAGTATTGGCAAGAAAATAAAATTCCGAGCTACCCGTTACTCGCTCTTCGACAGCGTAATCTATAGGAAATCGTTCATGGCGCCCTGGCTCAGGTGCGCGATCAATAAGGAAGGAAACTATCTACTCCGAGAAATCCATCTGGGAATTTGCGGAAACCATCCTGGGGCTCGGACGTTAGCATGAAAATGTCGATTATTCGGCTACTACTGGCCGACCATGAAACTAGATGCCGAGGACCTTGTTCGCAGGTGTAATTCTTGCTAGGTACACGATCATATATCCTATCAAGCTTCTCAGCAAATGACCCTCTTAGTCGTAGCATGGCCTTTCGATCAGTGGGGTGTCGACCTGGTCGGGCCCCTACCTCGGGCGCTGGGAAACTTCGGATTTTTGGTGGTCACGGTAGATTATTTTACCAAGTTGGTGGAAGCCTAACCTCTCACCACAATCACCGCTAAATTCATTCAGAAGTTCCTCTGGAAGAACATAGTTTGCCGATTCGGAATTCCAAAGATTTTGATATCAGATAATGGCACGTAGTTTGAGGATAAAGGAGTCCGATCCTGGTGCGCCGAATTAGGAATTTCCCAACACTTCACCTTAGTAGGCTATCCCCAAGCAAATGGCCAAGTTGAACAAACCAATCGGCAGATCAAGGTCGGCCTAAAGAAAAGGCTTGAAGAAGAAGGAGCAAGTTGGGTAAAACATCTACCGCATATCCTATAGGCATACCGAACTACCCCAAACACGGCCACGGGCGAAACACCTTTCTCCCTGGCCTATGGAAGTGAATCCGTTATACCTGCGGAGATCGGATTACCCTCACCAAGGCTCGAGCTTCACGCAAAGATAGATATGGAGTCGGAACTCAGACACGCCAAGGATGACCTGGAAGAGAACAGGGAGATAGCATTCATCCGAATGGCAAGTACAAACAAAATCTTTCTCAGTACTATGATAGTAGAGTGAAACACTCATACTTTAAGGAAGGATACTTGGAACTCCGAAAAAACGAAGTCTGCAAGCAAGGTCCCGAGGGCAAATTAGACCCGAACTGGGAAGGGCCTTACAAAGAGGTCAAAGTGCATGGAAAGGGTGCTTATCAGTTGGCCGACTCTCGGGGGAAGACTGTCCCCAGGAGCTGGCACGCCAACGACTTGCGAAAGTTCTATCCTTAGAACAGATCTCTTCAAACAGCCCTTACAGGGCTGGTTTTTCCTTTTAAAAAGCTTTGTTTCCTCTTTTCGCCATTTGAATAAAATTGCTTTTATCATTGACTTTATCGGTAACATTTATTACAGATTACAACGCTTAGGCATCAGACCGAACTGACCCCGCTCTCCGAATCTTTAAGACGAGAAGTCAGGACTAGCCTGGCCCTGCTCTTCCTTAATACTCCACGCGAGACGTCAGCCCAGCCTGACCCTACTCGCCAAAACAGTTATACGATAGGTCGGCCTAATCCGACCCCTACCGCGGTGCCTTGTAACAAACATTTAACTATTTGCGCAAATAATACATAATACACAGTAGTATGCCATCCCTGAATAATATAGGCATGACATACTAGGGGGCAACTACATCACTTATACAAAGACAACTAAAATTCACGGTGGTCAAACAAAACAAAAACTTCAAAATTCCATTAACTCTAAAGGCGTAATGACCAAAAACTACCGAACTACAAAATTTACACTATCAAAATATAAAAACTAACCCTACATAGGGTACTTCGCCTCAAGGTCCACCCCCGCTTGAAATTCCTTCACCCGAAGAGAGTATACCGATTCGGCGCCAGTGCTATCCAAGTCGGAGTGGGCCAAGCTGTCAGTTGTGAGGTCCGGGTAAAGGACCCTACAGTCGTTTACCCCTAGTGTATAGCAATTTCTCACAACAGGGCTCAGCAGCCGCTTTAAGGATTCAATAAAGGCTGGAGACGCCATGTAATCTCTAACGGCTTGAGTCGAGGCCTCTTGTAGACGAGCAGGGAAAGCTCGAACAATTGCCTCGGATGCCGAGAGCTCCCCCCGGAGCCTTGCAACATGACCGTCCAGTTCGGCCTCTTTCTCAAAGTGTTCGTTCATAATGTCTTCGAGGCGAGCATCATGTTCGGCCCTTAGTGTCTCCGTCCTCTCTACTTGTTACCGTAGTCACTCTTCAAGTTCCCTTATTTGGTCATCTTTGGACCTCAGACCGGAAGCCATTCTCTCCCTTTCTGCTGACGAACGAGCAAGACGGCGGAAAATCTCCTCACCTACGACCGACCCCTGAAAGTACATAATGTATAATCAAGATCGCTCAGGAAGAAGGTATTAAGAGAACAAAAGAAACTTACATATCTCATAGCTTTGAAGCCCGCTTAGATTAAATTTAGGTCGGACATCTGAGAAACATCTTGCGCATGGTCGGCCCCACCAGGAGAAGTCTGGAGATCGCCCTGAACTTCAACATCCTTTTGATGAACCCCAGACATACCTTCATCACGCTCCTCTGAGTCCGATCCCACATCAATCCTGCAACTCTTTCCCAACGTCTCTTCTGCGTCAACATCCCCTGGCCTAGAGCCAGAGGATCTTCGTACAAGAGGAATCTCAGGCTCCTCTTCCTCCTCATCCTCTTCTTCGTCCACCACAATGACAGGAACGTTCATGTTCCTCCGGGAGGCATGAGGCTCCTCCGGTGTATCTTCCGCCAGTCCGGCTAACACACGAGCCGTGTCAGGCCCAACGAGGGACCCTACGACACTGGTCGCCGGGGGTCGACTAGTGTGTCCGAAGGTCTCGCCCACCTCGTTGTTTTGTTGTCTCAACTCCTCCCGGATACCGGGGGCTTAGAGGCCGGCCATAATCCTAACTGCAAGAATGTGGACATTACTCGTGTCACCCGAAAACGTAAAAAAAAAGGCGTAAGAAACGATACTTACCCCGGTCACGGTCGGTGCTGTCCAAGGGAAGGTAAGGGTCGGGACCAGCCTCGGTTAGACGAGCTGCAGCAATCAGCTCGGAGGACATTTCGCGCAGTCTCCGGACGACCCTCGCGTTCTGGATAGCATCTATAGGAGCCGACTCAGGGAGAGTCAGACAATCGTCCTTTTGCAAGGAACTCGTCTTCCAACGCCTTAATCGAGAATCCCCACCATCTCGAACAAAGAAGAAACGTCCCCGCCATGCGCTGTACTTAGGGCCCTCAAGCATCATTTCCTTTACTCCCGGTCGGCGGGAGAAGTGATACCATCCTTTCAACCTAGGACTCTGGGCTATACGGTAGAAAGTCTGGAAGAGGCCCGTCGAGAACCCTACCCCAACTACGCGACATTATATTGCGAAACCTATCACTGCCCTGACTCCAGAAGGGGCTAGTTGATCCACGCCTAAACCGTAGTGGCGTAGCACATAAACAACAGCAGGACACAGTGGCAACCTCAGACCCGCCTTCAACTGGGCCTCGTAGATAGCAATGTATCCGTCCGGTGGATGAGATGCGAACGGACGAGGATCCATGGGGAGCCGGGGAGCAAAGTCCTCCCGCTCTATCCCATATTCATGGCAAATATATTCTACGCTACTGTGTGCCAGAACTGAAGCCAATCCGTGACTCCCCATGATATCCTGGACAGCCTTTTGTATTTTATACCTGAAGAAAGGATCGAAGGTATTTGATGACGGGACTGTTGGTCCCTTGAAAAGGCTTTGGTTTAGAGGGGGGTGAATAAACTTAACACTTAAAACTTTGGAGTTAACAAATTCTGCAACTTCAAGAATCTGCGATACTTGATGGTCTGCGATACCTCAATAACTTTCTTTGATACACGATGAGTCTCGATAGTTGAGTTTGCTGAATTTGTGTAGCGGAATTATATCAAAATTAAGCCTTAATACTTGTTGTTAAATATGATACTAAGTATTAGATACTCAGCAGTGTAAGTGTGTGATTTCAGTTGCTAGATTCAGTAGGTTGATGTGTAGAATAAACTAAGTGCGAGAATGTAAATCTTTGAAAGTAAGTAGGCGAGATTTTATAGTGGTTCCGAGGTGGTGTAATCCTGTCATCCACTCTTCTCTGTGATGTTGGAGGTAATCCACTAGAGATCTTTGATATAGGCATTTTACAAAGATTCCTAAGTTGCTTGTCCTTCACCAATAACTATGGCTTCACAAATCTGGCCTGGAGCAGTAAGATTGTCGCTCCTAAGTCTTCCACTGGTCCTTGAAGGGTAGGATTGCCTCTTCACCACTCCACCACAAACAACAGTCTTTCACACAAGCGTGCTTCACTTTGTCTTTAAGAGAGTTCTTTATAAAATAAAGATTGAATCAAATAAATGATTCGATTCATGGCGACTTGATTAGGATGAAATAATCAATCAGACTTGCGGTCTTCAAGTGTGTATGCTTGATATAGATTGAATCTGATAAACACTTGAAGAATTTCTCTGGATCGATAGCTTTAAGTTCGATGAGTTCACAGGTGTTTTTCACCGATAAAATATCTCTTCAAAGTTTATCAAATTTCATCATCTTGTTTTTGAGTTGAAAGTCCTCTATTTATAGGTAAGAATGCATGTGACTTGTATTTGAAATTCAAATGTAACCGTTCCTTGTTTTTGTCCCATCTGATTTGCATTCTGTCACTATTCATAGGGTGACAATCGCGAAATTCCTTTTGACAATCTGATCTGTCCACCACTGACTTATAACCATTGGATAAAGATCTGAATCATCCCAACGTTCTTTTAATCTCAGCCTTTGGTTTGTTTGATAAGTCAGAGGTAGTTGGCTGTCCTTATCCATGTAATCTTCCAATATAATCTTGAATTAACCGAGGTATATTATCGGCGAGTTCATCGATCTGCTTTGAGATACCTATCGATCTATTTGAATCGCAATTTCTTTGTGTATCAAATACAATGCAGCTGACTTCTTTTATCTAACTTTTATTTGTGAAGTTAGATTACACCTTTTTAATTATAACCAAGTTCCAAACATCATCCAACTAATAGAACTTAGACCTTCTTCACAAGGTGTATGTAATCAGTTTAGGTCATCACAGACTTGCCAAAATTCTGATTCCATATCCTTGACTTAAATTACTAAGTTTGATCCCTTAGCCTTACATGGCGAGTTTGAGCCCTCATTTCTTCGGTCTTGACGAGTTTCCGGACTAGTATACTGACCTATCTACCCTACTGATGTGGATCAGTCTGCTGATATGAATTAGCAGCCCTTTACAGTGCTTGTTTGATCAAACCTATTCATAAATCAAACTCTAATAAACCTATACATTTGATCTAGACATCTTTTTGCCTTTGCACCATAACAGCTAGTCTGGCACTCATCATCAAAACATAGAAATAAGTCCAACAATTTCCCCCTTTTTGGTGATGATGCCACTACCCTCACCTAACAAAGAAAGCAAAAGATAAAAACAAAAACAGAACAAATATAGTCATCTTTCATTATAATCAATTGTTCAAAGATATTCTGATCTAGAATCGGCAAAAACATAATGCGATTAAAGTATCTTTGATCTCATCTCTTCTTTCTCTTTCTTGTCTGGCCTTCTCCACTTGTTCTTGATAGGCCCTAATTTCTGCTATCATATCCCTCATCCATTCATTTTCAATCAGTGTAAAATCAATGTAGGGATTGACTTCTTTCCACCAATTCCATGCTTGAGCGGAGAAGGTTTATCGATTCACTTTGAATCCAAATTTCATATCTGATTCCTTGAACTCTTCAAGTGAATCCTTTGCTTTTGTGATAGGCAAGTTCCTATCACCTCCGCCACTTCTTTCACCTCTTCCATACGCCACCTCTGTTGGTTGCCCTTTGAGGCTCTAATCCTTGCCTCCCAAAATTTCAATCCCAAGAAAGAGTTGAGTCCTTCATGAAACCCATTGTCTTGATAAGGTTTCCTCTGTTGTAGTACTCTTTCTTGTCTTTGCCTAAAGAGATCATCGATGGGTTTGGACTCTGCCAGTGCGAGTTGCCTAAAAGCATTGGTTTCATCTAACCATCTCTTTTGTGCAAAAAGTCTTGTAGCCTCTTTTGCTGCTGCTGTTTGGCCCTCTTCCCCCTTAGTGACATCATCAAAAAACCGGGACATTAGGCCATGAACACTCTCCTGTGAGATAACCAGATTATTCAGTTGCCCTTCCATAATCTCAGTTCTTGTGTCAACTGCAGTAATCCTGGATTGCAAAGTTTGTTCTAGTAGATTGATCCTCTCAGTAACTTTAGGATCAAATCCAGCAGGTTGAGATGTTCCAGCAGCCTCAGCAGGCTTAGGTGTTTCAGCAAGCTTGTCCAGTTTCTGATGAATGGATATAAATTGGTCTTTCAGATCTCTTTTGCTGTGTTTCCAACCTTGATTCCCCTCACATCTAGTATCATATTATTCACAGCATTTTGAGTAGATGTGAAGTTTGAAGCAATCAGTCAGTGGATTGTCTGTTTTCATTCACCATTTTCATCGATTCTTCAAATCTCTCTTCTGTCTATCGATTGAGTTCTTAATCTGTTGCATATCATGCCTCCACGAGTCCTTAACTCATTCAAAACTTCTCTTGGTATCTCACGGTCATTCTTCCACCAGATAGCCTCATCGGCGAGGCTCCTCAACATTGTATTGTGGCCTCGATTGCTCACAACCAATGCCCAACTCCTATCTAATCCAGCGAGGATTAGGTACTTGATATTCTTCAAGATAGGATCAAGGGTTTGGTTCTCCAAAAATAGGAACAAATGCACGTGGGGATCAACATTAACATTTTCTTCTTGAGGCATTTGGAACTCCTCATCACTAAAGTCATAGTCCAAAGTAATTTGCTCATCCATATTAATAGCGATCTGTGACCATCTTTCCTTCAGGTGGTCTTATCTCCAGTGGAAGCTCCACTCTGGCTGACCTCTTGACAACATGGGTTTCCTCATACCCAAAATAGGTTCCAACCTTTGTCCAGTCTTTGTTTGAGACTCAAAGCGACTGTACCTCCTATTCCAACCTTTGTGCAGGTGCTTTGTTTGTAACCCAGCAACCTGTACCTCCTCTTCAACTCTTTGTGGATTGAATATAGCCTCATTATCCACTTGGAATCCTTCAGCATGACCAATCTTGTTCAGGATAATTGCAGTTTTAGTAAGAATGCCCTCAAAGTCAAATCCATCTTGATATTCAATAGATTCATCTGAGCTGGAACTAGGTTCACTATAATCAGTGACCTTCTCCACATACAAATCCTCACTATGTTCGACTTGATTTGTGCGATGAAGCTCTACAACATGGAATGTAAAAGATTCATCAGCTAGCCTACCAGCACTTAAATTAACTCCTTCATTGATCAATGCCTCCAGATCATCCATGGTGAGATCCTGTAGATCCTCATCCATCTCTCGATCTCTGCGGCCCTCGTGAGACTTACGATATCGATGGGTATTGTGTAGGTGGTTCTATTAATATTGCAGTCCCACTGGTTCCTCCTGGTCCAGAGGGAAAATCACCTCTAGAATCTGATGATGAGGATGAATCATCATTGTCATCTCTTGGATTCCTAAACTTGATACCATCCTCTTTCTATTGTTCATCAAATAAGTCCATCAATCTGGATTGCAGCAAAGTGGTATCAACTAGATCCAACAAATTCTCTACTCCCAACTTGTCAAAAGCCCATTCTTGAAATCATCATAGGTTCAAGAAATGGCTTTTGTCTCTTTATAAAAACCAAACTTCCATTGGAAATAGTCGACAATTTCTTTGAAGTTTGGGATCTACATACTCTTCTGTTTTCTTCTTTTCTTTCACATGCCTTTCAAAGGGCATGAAAGATCTTCTAGAACAACTTTATAGCCTTGTTGACCTCAAAGGTTCCAACAAGTAGGTTCATTGTTTCTTCAATAGATGTTTGAAAGTCGATAGCTTCTTTGAGGTGGTAAATTTGTGCCTACTACTTCCATCCTCATACAATACTTGGTTCCCACAACTTACATGCTCATTAGCGAGGTCGTAAGTGTTGCTCTTCTTCCCCTGAGTTCTTGCAACACTTGCAGGGGTCTTCAACCAATTCTTCAACTACCACAGCGAGTTCGAGTTCGGTGGTTTCTTTGTGGGTCTTGATGAGATACTCAAGAGGGCTCGAAGTCGATGGAAGCTGCTGTATATCTCCAAACATTGCTCAACAACAACTGTGTAGCTTGATGGATTTTAACAACCTCTTACGGTGAGGAGTCGGTAATTTCCACGAGCTTGATTATAGTTAAGGGCTCAGCCTCAATAGCCTCTTATTCCTCTTCTACTGATGCTTCCTCTTGGGCTCTTTGTGCCTCCAATTTTTTCAATTCTTTCCCCTTTCCATGTTTCTTTTTTAGGATAATTTCTTTTCTTCTCTTGGAAAGTGGTTCATCATCTTTTTCAACCACAGTAGACTTTCACTTTCTACTAGCTTCCTTCTGTTGTTCCCTTAGAATCTCAACAACAGTTCTTCTTGCAACAACAAAGAGAAGTCGAGTACCTTCAAATTCAATTTGGACCTCAGTGAGACTCAACGATCTGTCTTTGTTTGCTTCTTTGTCTTCTTAGGCTTTAAGATCTCAGTGATCTTCCTTGTATCTCTGACCTTTCTTTTCTCGAGAGGTCTTCTTTGGTGCAAAGAGGTTTAGTAGATTTCTTATTAGTTTGCTTGACTTTGCTCACCACCAAGATCACCATCATCTCCATTCTCACTGTCATCATCAGTGCCGAGGTCGACAACATCTTCATCATCATCTAGACCGGGAATAGCATAATCAATTTCCTTCTTGTATCTAGGCGGTTAATCTTCTCGGAGTTCAATATCGGGAACCTTCAAGTGATTCAAAGAGTGCGAATCATTAATCCTAAGGGCAAGGCCTTGGATTTCCTTTTTCCCTCTTTTTCTTCCTTGGCTACCTTCTTCATGTAATGAATGAAGTAACGAGCCCAATCAAACTTCATGCTCCTGCAAATGATCATCATCGACTCTATCTTGGGTCACGATAGAGTGTCCATCTCTTACCAACCGGTTCAAGTATGTTCTTTGCAATGAGCTTGCTCGTGATCATACTCATTCCCAATATGTCTGCAATTGATGCTTGGAATGGATTTGGTGGCTGCATTTGTCTTGATTTGATCAACAAAAGCCATCTTGGAAAGTCCCATCGCTTCAGGTTTTACTGGACCATCCACTACTTCTTCAAATCCAAAAACTTCCCTCGGTAGACTAGGAAACTTCAATCTCCTCGGCATTCACGATTGTCTTGAATGCTTCACTTCCTTCTTCCACAACCATGTTTTCCCGAAAATCAATAACATTTGTGTATGATATTGTTTCCAATCGATATTGAGTATGTTTTCCAAGCACAAAATCTCCTTATTCTTCGACCAATGTTGATGGCCAATTCTGTTTTGTTTGCATCAACAACAAAACCTCTAGCACTTTGGCTTGATTCAATCTGGACATCAATCTTTTCGGCCATTGTTATGAGAAAAATGAGATGAAGAAGATGAATTATAAATCTGTGTTCACACAGTGTGAAATTTGTAGTGATAAATCAGATTTTGCAAGTAGTGAGAATCTGCGAGTGTAGATGCAGTATATATAGAGCAGGCGGTAGTTATAATTTATCGATTGCACGTACATTGATGTTAACCACGATTAATCTGAGTAAATGTTGTCTTGACACGTGGCCCATAACTCTTCCATAACGTTTGTAACCGTTGGATCGTGTTAACTGTGGTAATAAAGGGTAGGATAAATATCCCGCCAAACTGCTTTTTGACTTTAGTAAAGTTTGACTGTGTAACGTTCCATTCAGCAGGGTTGTCCTCAGCAGGGTTGGCTCAGCAGTCTGTTGATAAAGGTGCTTCAGCAGCCTGCTGACAAAGTGACTCTGTTGATCCTTGATTTCTTCTTGTTTTGTTCAATTGATAATACAAGATGAAGCTTAATACCAATGACTGATCTGTCAAGTGAACTCACCCAACATGACAAAGACCAATCCCCTTGGCAACCTCATTTGCTCAATTGTCCAAACATAAGTACATGGAATTGTTGATACCAATGACTAATCTGCTAAGTGAGCTCACCCAACATAGCAAAGACTAATCCCTTGGTGAATTCGATTACATTCTTTGAATATATCGATCAACTTTTATAATTCCAAGTTCGATCCTTAATTTGGCAAATCTTTCACTATCAAGTGGTTTAGTGAAAATATCGACAAGTTGATTTTCAATGGGATATATAGAACCACCACATCTTTCTTTTCAACATGATCTCTTATAAAATGATGTCTCACATCAATGTGCTTGGTTCTTGAGTGCAAAAGCAGATTTTACGTGATTGCAATTGCACTTGTGTTGTCACACATAATTGGAATTTCCTTTTCTTCAATTCCATAATCCCTTAATTGTTGTCTTAGCCCATAGTACTTGTGCACAACAACTTCCAGCAGCTATATATTTAGCTTCAGCAGTGGAGGTTGATATTGAATTATGTTTCTTGCCGAACCAGGAGACCAGTCTACTTCCCATTAACTGACAAGTTCCTGTAGTGCTTTTTCTATCAATTTTGCACCCAGCATAATCAGAATCTGAGTAGGATATAACTTTGAAGCTTCCATCCTTGGAATACCATATCCCTACCCCCAAAGTCTCCTTTAGGTACTTGAGAACTCTCTTGCTGCACCTAAATGACTTTCTTTAGGTTTAGATTGAAATCTTGCACAAACACCTCTGACAAAAAGGATATATCGGTCTGTGGCGATGGGTACATCAATTGCCTATCATCATTCAGTATAAAGTCGATCAACATCTTTGCCTTCTTTATCTTCATCAATCGATGTTTGTACTCATTGGAGTTGATATCTTGGTGCTGTTTTCCATACCAAACTTCTTTAGCAACTCCTTGGTATACTTGGTTTGATGAATGAAGATTCCATCTTTCATCTGTTTAACTTGCAATCCCAAAAAGTAGTTCATCTCTCCCATCATACTCATTTGGAATTTACTTTTCATTAGATTTGCAAACTTTTCACAAAGTAAATCATTTTCGAACCAAATATTATGTCATCCACATAAAATACATGTACCCGAGTCTTTGTTCCACTTCACTTGATTAAAAAGAGTCTTGTCAATGGTGCCTTTTGTAAAACCATTGTCCACCAAGAATTGAGATAGAGTCTCATACCATGCTCTTGGTGCTTGTTTCAATCCATAAAGTGCTTTGTTGAGTCTATACACTTTATCTTCTTGATCTTTATTTCAAATCCAGGAGGTTCTTTGTACATACACTTCCTCTTCTACAGAATGCCATTCAAATGCACTTTTGACATCCATTTGATATACTTTGAAGTTCTTATATGCGGCATGTGCCAAGAATAATCGATAGCTTCCAATCTTGCAGCAGGTGCATAAGTTTCATCAAAATCTATTCATACCTTGAGAATAGCCTTTTGCAACTAGTCGGCCTTATTCCTTACAATGGTACCAGATTCATCAAATTTATTTACAGATACCCATTTAGTACCAATGATATTTGCATGACTAGGCCTTTCAACTAGTGTCCAAACTTGATTTCTTTCAAATTCATTCAATTCTTCGTGCATAGCTATTATCCAATCTGGATCTGAAATAGCTTCTTCAACAACTTTTGGTTCCATTTGAGATAGAAAACAAGTAAACAAAGCTTCCAGTTGTCTTCTAGTCCTTACACCTTGCTGTACATTCCCAATAACTTGTTCAGCAGGGTGATTCCTTAACCATTGTGGATTCTGATTAGTTTGATTTTCAGGAACCTCATCTTGATGAGAACTCTTGTAGCTTCTTCAACAACAGGGGGTTCAGCAAATCCTTGAATTGCTTCAGTTGTTGCATCAGTAATGTCACCAGCAGGGGATGTATCAGAAACTTTTAAATCATTGAATCTTTCCAAAACTTCAACACAATCTGGATCAGTGACTTGTTGATTCTCGGCGAGTTCACAATCTTCATCTTCCATACCCGGTGAACTTAGGTTCATCAAACACAACATGGATTGTTTCTTCATGTTTGATGACCTCTTGTTCGATTACCACTGAATGCCTTCTTTGTGAAGAATATCCCAAGAAAATCCCTTCATCGACTTTGGTTGGAATGTTTTGAGATGAACCTTGGGATTTAGGATAAAACACTTGCTTCCAAATGGATGGAAATAGGATATGTTTGGTTTCCTTCCATTCCAAATCTCATAAGGTGTCTTGACTTCTTGTTCACTGATGTTACTGTTTGTGTATAGCATGTTGTATTAAGCTGTTTGATTGATACCTTTCGGGTAGTAATGCTTCACATATCATTGTCCTTCTGCTTCCTTTAAAGTCCTGTTTCTTCTTTCAAAGAACCCCATTTTGCTTTGAGGTGTACCAATGATGACAAGTTTGATGTAGTACACCATTACATTCACGATATTCTCTTATAACTTTGTTGAGAAATTTAGTACCTGATCGATCTTATTTTTATTCTTTGTTAAAATTTTCTCATTTTGTAATCTCTTTAAGAGATTAGGCATGCTTTTGAGTGTTTCACTTTTCTTGTTCATAAAAACCACCCAAGTGTACCTTGAATAATCATCCATAACCACTAAAGTGTATTTCTTTCCGATTACACTTGTTGGAGTTATTGGTCCAAAAGATCCATATGCATAAGCTCCAACACTCTATTAGTTGATTGTTTAGTTTTGACTTGAAGCTTGACTTTATCTGTTTACCTGTTTGACATGCATCACATATAGCATCCTTTTTGAATGTGATCTCGGGTAAACCAATCACGACTTCTTCTTCACCAAGCGATTTATATCATCAAAGTTCAAATGATTCAACTTCTTGTGCCATAACCAATTGAGTTCGATTTGGTATGCACAATCGAGTGATTTCTGGAAGGCTAGTGATGACCAATCCACAACATACATGTTTTGTTGTCTTCTACCGACAAGTACAACTTGATCACCTCTTTCACTAATGACAATACAGTTGTTTTTGTCAAAAGTGACCTTGTATCCCATGTCACGAAATTGTCGATTGCTCGACAAGTTGTAGTCCATCCTTCCACATATGCAACATTCTTGATAGTAAGTCCATTTCTCACAAGTGTGCCATATCCTCTTGTGTATCCAGGTGTATTCTTGTTGCCAAAATTCATCCTTGGACCATCTTTTGCCACAAAGTTTGATAAACAGTGCTTATTCTTTGTCATATGTCTGGAACATCCACTGTCAAAGTACCAGACACCCTACAAAACAAAGTTAATACATTCTAGGTACCCAAACTGTTTGGGTCCATAGTGGTCGATACTAAGCATGACTTTTGGTAAGTTTCCATAAGATCTTCTCTAAAAAGTGTCATACTTTGGTTCATACATGTATTCCACACATCCATAAGTTCTTACAGATGGGTTGTGTAGGATTCACATATGTTTTACGGCCTTTTGGTTTGTAATCTTTGTTTGAAGTGACTTTTGGTGTTAGAAGCATTAGTATAACCATTTGTTTCTTTGTCTGTGTTAGGAGCAGATACAGTAGTATGGAGTCTGCTGAGGTCCCTGCTGAGGCCTTTTATAAGTCCTCTGCCGAGTCCTTTGCTGATTCCATTGCTTAGGTTTTACCCTAGCAGCATGGTCATACTCATTGTTTCTATCGGCGAGTGCGAGGAATATTCCAATCATCATCGATGAGAGCAGTCTACCTTTCCCCACGAGATAAGTATCCCTTGAATGATTAACATTTTTAGATTTGGGATTCTTATCTTTGGAATATTCGACCTTTACCTTTTTGTGGTCCAAAGAGACTTGGTAGCAGTGCGCTATCGATGGAGTCTAGAAGGTCCAGCGATCCTATTTTTAGATTTGTTCTTTTTATTAGAAGGCGATGACTTCTTTGACTTGATTTTGCTTCCTTGAAATATTCTCAGTAGGTTTCACTGCCTCAGCAACCTTACTTGGAGTTGGATCTTGTCTTTGGTATAAACTTAGGACCAGTTACGGTGCTAGGTTCGATAACCTTCTTGGATCCACTCTTTTGGATTGTTGAGTTCCAAATCCAAGCCTGTTTTATCACCATAAGGCTTTCCAGGACTTGTATGCGATAGTGGAGCAAGATGGTTCAACAGATTCAGAGTCTTTGGATGATCGGCCAGGCTTACACTGATTCTGTCCAACATCTTTTTCCTTACCTTTGAGAACTCTTAATTCAACTTTCAATCTTCCAACTTCTAATTCAAGAGCTTCTTTTTCAGCCTTCACAATCTCATAAACAGTTGTATTATCCTCGATTGATTAAGGATGGCATCCAAAGTCTCATTATTGTCGAATTTCTAGGATTTGAACCACAAGTTGATTCACAATCACTTCCAGGAGTATTGATGGGATCTGATGTTGTATACCTCCTCGATTTCATCCATATTGGCCATCAAAGCATAATCTTCCATATCGACAACTTGATCTTTGTGTCATCCGATTCATTTCCTTTTTTGATTCCACTTCGTACCTGATTCATCTTCAACAATCATAGCCTTCTTTCCATGTCTTCTTTGTTGACTCTTGGTCTTGATGAGTGCGGACAATCGGTCTAAAGTGTCCAGGCTTCTTGCGGTTGAAGCAAAGATAATCGGTTCCTTACTTTGTTTTAACTTCCGGGGCGATCGGAGTTTGAAGTGTCACGGTTTCTTGCAATGAAAGCCTGAGATAGTCATTATCTTTCTTTGATTCTTCTTTCTTTCTTTGATGAGGCCTTTTGTGAAGTTTCTTGCGAGGGCCTTTCTGTCTTCATCATCCTGATTTTCTTGCTCGGGAGGGCAATCTGTTCTTGCATCTCATCCAGTGAGATCATCTTATCCTCCGGATGTTTCTTCCTAATGTGAAGCGGCCAATCACGTTGTCTTTGGCTCTTCCTTTTCGATCTCAGTACAAGCTTTTGCTAAATTCTTAAGCCTTGAGATCTGAAAACAACTTGAAGGTGTCTTCTTCATGCAACTTTCTCATTTCTTCTATTGCGAGTCACCTTCATTTTCCAAACATCTTTTGCGAGTAGAGCCTCCAAGATTTTGGTGTTTATTTCTTCTTTTGAATAACTTACACTGAGTAGGGTAAGTTCATCCAGGACAGCATTAAATCTTGATTCCATTTGCTCAATGGTTTCATTTGGAAGCATCTTGAACTTTTGGAACCTCTTTACAGTCACGGCCCGATTTTATTCTTCTTTATTGCATCGGTGCCTTCACGAGATCAAGCAGATCTTGTCCCAAAGTTCCTTTGCGGTTTTGCAATCTTTAACCTTCATGTACATATTGCTATCCAGGGTTCTATAAATGATGTCAATAGCAATATTGTTGAGGTTTGCTCTTTTACATCTTACGCATTCCATTCTCTTTTTGGTTTAGAAATGTACTCGGTTGTATCACCCACTTTATTATTGCCTTGGTAATCTCCAGGTGGTCCATCGATTAGTACATCCATCATCTCATCATGAGTTGCGACAAGGTAAGCTTTGCATTCGGCGTTTATACTCATCAAATCTATCTAGAGAACACATCGGCATAGTTCTAGCATCTTGGGTGTTATCCATGATGCAAGTCTTTGAAAACCCGGTAACTTGAAAGAAAGTTTCAAAGGATTTTCACAACAAGTAGGATTTCTTCAAAAGCGAAGCCTTTGCTCGATACCAATTGTTGGTCCCTTGAAAAGGCTTTGGTTAAGTTTAGAGGGGTGAATAAACTTAACACTTAAAACTTTGGAGTTAACAAATTCTACAACTTGATCTGCTTGATACTTGATGATCTGCGATACCTCGATAACTTTCTTTGATACATGATGATCTCTTGATAGTTGAGTTTGCTTTGAATTTGTGCGGCGGAATTATATCAAAATTAAGCCCTAATACTTGTTGTTAAATATGATACTAAGTATTAGATAATCAATGATGTAAGTGTGTGATTTGATTTGCTAGATTCGATAGGTTGATGTGTAGAATAAACTAAGTGCGAGAATGTAAATCTTTGAAAGTAAGTAGGCGATTTTATAGTGGTTCGGGTGGTGTAATCACTGTCAGTCCACTTTTCTCTGTGATATTGGAGGTAGTCCACTAGAGATCTTTGATATAGTTTGTTACAAAGATTCCTAAGTTGCTTGTCCTTCACCAATAACTATGGCTTCACAAGCTGGCGGGAGCAGGTAAGATTGCTTGCTTCAAATCTTCCACTTGGTCCTTGAAGGTAGGATTGCCTCTTCACCACTCCACTACAAACAACGATCTTTCACACAATCATGTGTGCTTCACTGTCTTCAGCGAGTTCTTTATAAAATAAAGAATGAATCAAATAAATGATTCGATTCAGCTGACTTGATTAGGATGAAATAATCGACTTGCTCGTCTTCAAGTGTGTATGCTTGATATAGATTGAATACGATAAACACTTGAAGAATTTCTCTGGATCGATAGCTTTAAGTTCGATGGGTTCGTGGGTGTTTTTCATTTCGATAAAATATCTCTTCAAAGTTTATCAAATTTCATCATCTTGTTTCTGAGTTGAAAGTCCTCTATTTATAGGTAAGAATGCATGTGACTTGTATTTGAAGGATGCAGGTTCTTAGATCTAACCAAGTTAGATCAACGCGCAGCGGAAGGATCACGATTTACATATCATAAAACATAGTTAAAGGACTTAAAAACTACAAGGGGTTAAGATCAAGTTACCAATAGTAGGAAGAGATGCCAAGATCTTCCGATGTGTTCTCTCAAACAATTTGGTGGACACCCTTCTCTTGATACTCAAGCCTCCTTGATATGCCACACTCAAGAAAAACTTAGAGTTTTCTTCTAAAACCCAAGACAAGAAAAATAATTTTCTCTCCTTTCAAAGTGGCTAGGTGAAATTTGCCAAATCAATTTCCCTTGGAATAACTCTCCTTTTATAGGAGAGTAAATCCTTAACCTCAAGTTTTAATTAATTAAATAAATAATTAATTAATCCAAATAAAAAGATATTTTCCTTAATGATTAATTGTGACATGTATTGACCAATAGGAAATCAAATAACAAGTCATCCAACCAATCATATAACAAGAATATGTTTTATTTTCCACATCACAAAAATTAATTCTTGTGACATAATAGAACATGAGGCGCCACTTTAGGTCAAAAAATCCCACATAAAATGTCTTTTATGTGTATAATAATATTTAGTCCAACTAAATAATATCCACGCATATCAATTAATTAGCCCAGCCAATTAATTATTTCTGAGGCTCAAATAACAAGATTATTAGTCCGAATTACAGAAGCCACATCGGGGACCATGGACCTATAACCAGTAGCTCCAATAATTAATTATTCATCGAATAGAATAAGCACATTAATTATTAATTCCGGGATTACGCCACCATAAACCCGAAACTGAACTCTACCGATTATAGATGTATACTTATACTCAACCCATAGAGTGAATAAGCGTCCATTGATATAATCACTACATACGGATTAACCCTCCATAGATCGCCCATTACGAGTGGGAAGTCTCCGTGAACCCGACTTTCGAGAATATCTTATCCTTATTTACCATTAACCCACGATGATCAATTAGTACACATATCGACTAGTAGCTAATTAGTCAAATGTGAACTCCGGGATCAATCACTTTCTTAGGGCTAACAAATAAGGGGGATCTCTCTCTACTTCCCGCAGGAAGGAATGGATTCCATGTCTGTGAAGATCGAACTACTCACTCATCGAGAGATAGTGCCAATGAGAAGTGGCTTGGAACACATATTCAAGTGAACCGTAACTAACACATCAAACACTACCCGAGACAAGCGGCACCACTGTGATCACCTCGAGATTAAGGTTGATCCATATATGATCATCTAATGATTTAATAAGATTCCTCGATTACGGAATTATATCGGAAATTCATTAAATCGGTCGAGTCCTATATGAATGCCATCATATATAAATGCCTACGTAGGTACCCTCTGCCGATAGTCCGGATAAGACTATCACACCCTAAAGTGTTAGGCGCATTATTGGTGTTTTAATCAAGAGACCACTAAACTCGATTAAGTTCACCACGGACTAACGATTCAAGTATATCACCACTAACTCAATCCTCTCGTGCATTCCATACACTTTGAGCTAAGTGGTTACATACAGATATACTTAGGGTTTGCAGTGATTTATACTATATAAGCACAAAGCAAATAAGGCGAATAATAAAATCATCATTTATTAATATAAAACAATTACATAAATTGTCTTTCGGGCACTACATCTAACAATCTCCCACTTGCACGAATGACAAGTAATAATTGTTTTAGAGCACACCATTAACTATTACAACAAGAACTACATCTCCCACTTGCTCTAAAGCAAATGACTCATGTCCTTAATACCCATGTTTTCCAAGTGCCTCGTAAAGACCTCAATGGAAAGCGTCTTCGTAAATGGATCGACAAGGTTGTCGGTGAGGGATTTTAAATGACGGAAATGTCTCATCTTTGAGCAATCTCTCTAATCAAATGGTATTTTCTCTCTATATGCTTTGACTTCTGGTGACTTCGGGGTTCTCTGGAATTAGACACGGCCCCGTTGTTGTCATAGTAGAGACGTATCGGATTTTATGGATTTGGGATTACTCCTAAATCTCCCAGGAACTTCTTGAGCCATACCGCTTCCTTAGCTGCCTCAGAGGCCGCTATGTATTCGGCTTCCATAGTTGAGTCGGCCGTACTGGATTGCTTGACACTTCTCCAGACAATTGCTCCGCCTCCGGAGTAAACACTTGAGCCTCGATGTCGATTTGCGATCATCCTTATCTCGAAAGTCGAAAGTCGAGAATCGACTACTCTGCTATATCGAGTTCGCACCCGAATATACAAGCATATAATTCCTCGTTCTCTTAAGATACTTGAGGAGATTCTTCACTGCAGATCCAATGGTCCATGCCGGATTGGGTGGCGGTGACCAAGCCCACGCCATAACAGATGTCTAGCCTAGTACACAACATAGCATACATCAGACTACCAACAGCCGAAGCATATGGTATCCGTCCCATACTCTCAATTTCCTCAGGAGTCTGTGGAGACTGCTTCTTAGAGAGTTGAATGTCGTGTCGGGTTGGTAGGAAACCCTTCTTTGCATTCATCATGCTGTAACGCAACAACATCTTATCTATGTAAGATACTTGGGACAGAGCCAACATCCTATTCTTGCGATCCCGTATAACTTGGATCCCTAGAATATAATTCGCCTCTCCCAAATCTTTCATTTGGAATTGCGTGGATAACCAATTCTTCACATCTGACAACATTCCCTTATTGGTCCAATAAGCAGAATGTCGTCAACATACAACACTAAGAACGCCACCTGATCTTTGATGACCTTCTTGTATACACAAGGCTCATCAAAGTTTTGTTCGAAACCATATGACTTGACCGTTTCATCAAATCTATGATTCCAAGACCGAGATGCTTGCTTTAACCCATAAATGGATCTGAGCAACTTGCACACTTTGCGCTCTTGGCCTTTCTCGACAAATCCTTCTGGTTGCTGCATATATATTTCCTCGTCAAGATAGCCGTTTAGGAAGGCTGTCTTAACATCCATCTGCCAGATCCCATAATCTAGACATGCAGCTATTGAAAGGAGGATCCGAATGGATTTCAGCATTGCCACAGGGGAGAAGGTTTCTTCGTAGTCGATTCCCTCTCTCTGTGTGTAGCATTTTGCCACTAGCCGAGCTTTAAAGGTTTCAACCTTTCCATCCACTCCTCGCTTTCTCTTGTAGATCCATTTACTGCCTATGGGTTGTACACCCTCAGGGCAATCCACAAGTTTCCAGACTGAGTTAGAGTACATGGACTTCATCTCACGATTCATCGCCTCAACCCACATGTCCTTATCGAGTCATCCATAGCCTGCGATAGGACAACTGGATCATCCTCCACTCCATCGAGGCGCGATATTAGCCTCGGTTGCATACCGTACACTGCCTTGGTGGCTTAACCACTCGGTGAGTACGTCCCGAGTGGTCTCGGACTATCGGGTCGACGGGTGTATCATTGGTGTTGTTGTTCGTGACGATGGTGTGTCACCGGTGGTCGACTTCGTCGAAGTAACTCCTCGAGTACAACTTTACTTGAGGTTTGAAGTCTTTCATATATTGATCCTCGAGAAAAGTGGCGTTAGTTGAAACTATTACCCTCGATCTTACGGATCATAGAACAGACCTCCTCTTGTCCTTTGTGCATACCCTACAAACAGACATACTTTAAATGCGTGCTTGCAATTTGCTAGTCTTGTCAACGACACATGTGCCGGACACCCCATATACGGTTGTAGCGCAAACTAGGTTTACTCCCACTCCATAACTCAAGAGCGTTCTCTCGGACAGACTTTGGCGGCACCACATTTAGAATGTGGACCCCATTTGTTTGAAGGGCATGTCCCCAAAAGGACACCGCGGTGATGACGCGTAGCTCATCATGGATCGACCATGTCTATTAAAGTCCTATTTCTCCGCTCGGCAACTCCGTTTCTTTGAGGCGTTACGGGCGCGAGCGTTGGAAACAAATCCCATGTTCCAAAGGTAGTCGGTGAAATCGGTATCCATGTACTCACCTCCGCGATCGAGCGAAGGCATTTCAAAGACTTTCCCAATGCGCTTTCGGCTTCGCTGGAATTCCTTAAACTTTCCAAAAGCTTGGATTTTCTATGTAGCGAGATAAACATATCCGAATCTCGAGTAGTCGTCGTCGATGAAAGTCACAAAGTACTCGAATCCACCTCTAGCCTTTGTACATTCATTGGACCACACAGATCTGAATGTACCAATTCTAAAGGTTCTTTAGCCTGTTACCCTTTGACGAGAAGGGTCGCTTGGTCATCTTCCCTCCAGGCAAGACTCATGCGGTGGCGGTGAGTCAACAGATAACTCACTTAAGGGACCATCTTTGGCGATCTTTTGATTCTTTCCAAGGAAATATGGCCTAGCCTAAGGTGCCAAAGGTATGTTTCATCATTTTGAGAAACCTTCGCCTTTCAAATGAACTTTGATGTGCTACTCTAAACATTTCGATGATATTAAGCGTTGGAGTATCGGTTGGTTTAATGACATACGATCCATTTTCTAACATTACGAGAACATAAGTTACGTCCATTTAAAATAACAATCTTATTATACTCAAAAGATAAAGAATACAATTGTTCTTGCAAAATGACCACAGAAATTAAATTTCTTCTAAAGTGCGGAATATAAAAGACATGGTCCAACTTAAGGACTTTATTTCCAAACATTAAACGAACTACTCCCCTTTGCTCTTGCTGAAACCCTTTGCTCCGTTGCCAACTCTCATCACATGTGCCCCGTCCTCTGGCTCCTCATACAGAACTAAGGATGCGCAAAGAAGAACAAACATGGTTAGTAGCTCCGAAATCCAGTATCCAAGTTGATACATCTTTAGCTACTACTTTGTAGGATTCCAAGACAAGTAAATTACATGTCTTATCCTGCGCCTTGTTTGCTGGCCCTTTCCTTCCTTCACCTCTTTGAGATGTTTGGGCAATGCTTGCGCCAATGCCTAATTCTCCACGGTGAAAGCACTTACCTTTAGGTTTGGAAGGAGTTGCCTTTTTCCTTTCTTCTTCATGGGTTTTGATTTACTTCTTTCACGAGGCTTGGCTTTCGGCTTTCCCTTTGTCCTTTGTTTGACGACTTAGCCTCGGCCAAATTGGTTTCACTTTCTTTTCCCTTCTCGGGCCCGGTTGTTAGGCCGAAACCCTCGAATATCTGCAGCTCATTTATCAACGCGTCAAGTCAAACATAAGCTTGTTCATGGCGTAGTTGGTCTTGAATCTGGAGAAATCGGTGACGATGATTCGAGAATCATGCTCACCGAGTCACTTCGTCGAACTTGGAACCGTGAGTCTCGGCATCGGTAAGTAATTGATCATGTTCATTACATGACCCGTCAGCGATCGACCTTTCCTCATCTTCGCGTTAACGACCATCCTGGCGACCTCGTGTCGGGCCTGATCGAAGGTGAGCCGAACATGGAAACAAGGTCTTTGCATCATTTCTTTTGCGGTGCCAAAGTTCTCACATTTGGTCCTTATGATCTCCGACATTGAGGCTAACATGATGCCCAGCGCTTTGTTGTGCGCCTCGATCCACTTCTGCCGACTTTCTTTCGGCTTTGGAAGGCCGAGTGGTAAGTCTTTGGAATAGCCGAAGTCAAGGTGTGTTGAACATTTTCAAAGGCGAGAACAACGTTGAGGTTACTTTTCCACTTTGAAAAATTGTTTCCGGTCAACTTATCATTTAACGATAAAGAAATGCGAGACGACATGATCTTTGTAAAGTAAAATGACGAGAAATTAAATTCAAGTTCATAAACTGCTAATAAATTTTAGGAACTATAAACTAAGTACTTATAGTCTATCCTACCGTTCCGAGGACTTAATCTCTCACCTCAGTGCCGCCTTAGGGTAGGTCAAAGAGGTTTCGATTAAAATTGAAGATCAACTTGAGAATCGAACATCTCATTTGTGATCGTCAATCACCTTTCCTTTTTCAGCCAAGGTATTACCAAAATACCCTTTATGAGTGTGACCTCTTGTTTGATCTTTAGATAGACCCAGTGTGCCGCCTTAGGGTCGGTCGGTGACTCGGCCAGTACCCAAAATCCTATCCTTTCGGAGACCAAGCCTTGAATTTTGATAGCGGTGAAGGCCTTCCTTAGGGGCGAAATCAAAGCCGACACGAGCGTCACCATTCTCTCACGTCGCTTGTGTCAGCAGAGGCCGTGGGGTCGGTGTCGCCTCTCCCACTCCCACTCAATATTTTGAAAAAGTGGTGGGTTTCTTGATCACGTTTTTGGACTTGATGTTACATTAAGGAACAATAAATCATAGGCTCGAATGTTGTCGGTTATGTGGGCTAGCCCACCCGACCTATTCGTTAGAACATATGTGGCCGTCGGACGGGTCAAGGCTAGGAGAGCTCCGTTGAGCCGTAGTGGCTCTTCGGATGGCTCGATGTTGCAAGACCCGTGCAAACGCCACACGTGGAGGGTGAAGTCGATTGAGCCGTAGCTCTGCGTTGACCACCCAACCGTGGTTAAACCACTTCGAACCTGTTTGCCCGTGATTATCAATCCTTAAACATCAAACATTCACGTAGACACTCTGGAACAAAAGCGTAATCTCGTCTTGGTAAGGTGGAATTCACCGAGAATCCAACACCTTAACCACGAGGTTTTCGATTTTACTCCTTATGCTTTCAGCAGTGGGATTCACCGAGAATCCATCACCCAACCTCGACGATTGAAAAAAAACCCGTGTTCCTCGGTTTTAACCTAATTAGTTTCTAATTAATATCAAACAATTAATTAAAACTAATCGTGTGTTTTATACATGCCTAACTAATTCCTCGAATTAATTTCTACATGTATGCATATGGAGTGGAATTCATGATATGATGCATGTCATGGCAATTTTCCGGTTCTACTCATACAATCTACACATGCATACTAGTGCGGAAAATAAACACCGAGATGGACCGTTGGCACCCTCGTAACTAATCTATTCGAAAATAAATTAAAACCCTAATCTGCAGCTGTTAAGAATCTTCGACAATCGGCATATCAAACGAACTTGGATCGGGACGAAACTTTCCAGATCTGATCTTCATTCTTCGGAATTCAAGATGGACGGTCGGATCGGAGCTTTGACTTGTCAATCTTCCTCAGTGAGCCGCCCAACTTGCTGCTGAAACTGACTCTTACAGCAGCGCATCATATACTTCTCGAGGCCGATCGGGGATCAAGATGAATCCCGATCGTCCTGAAAATTTTATCTCACGTCCAAAACGCCATGATCATCGATCTGACCGGTCGGATATTCGTTTCAACGGTCCAATACTTTCCAGAAAATCGAGGAAGTCACAGTTAGGGTTTCTGTGAATCCTGCGTTTTTTTTCTGTTACAGCTGCCTCTTCTCATCAACGAACAGACATCCAAACGGACTCTGATCGAAGCCAAAATTTGTGGGATTGTTCATCAACTACCAATCTTGATTCTGACCGGAGGGATCTTCGTTTTAACGGCTCAAACAACGGAAAAAACGAAAAGACTAAACAGATACTGTACAGATCTATTTTCTGGAAATTAAACTTGCAATAAAAATAAATTACATAATTTCCTATACTCATATGAACGAATTTTCATCGTTTATATGAGTTTACAATAGATCTAACGGGAAAACGGTGCCAACCTCAATCCAACTCTTCAACCATAGCAATTTAAAAATTATTAATGCATAATAATAAGTAAAATATCACCTACATGCAATTCCACTCCTTTAAATCGTTTAACTACGATTATGATTATATAAATCGTGGAACCTGGCTCTGATACCACATGAAGGATGCAGGTTCTTAGATCTAACTAAGTTAGATCTACGCGCAGCGGACGGATCACGATTTACATATCATAAAACATAGTTAAAGGACTTAAAAACTACAAGGGGGTTAAGATCAAGTTACCAATAGTAGGAAGAGATGCCAAGATCTTCCGATGTGTTCTCCAAACGGCGGCTGGTGGACACCCTTCTTGATACTCAAGCCTCCTTGATATACAACACTCAAGAAAAACTTAGAGTTTTTCTTCTAAAACTCAAGACAAGAAAAAATAATTTTTCTCTCCTTTCAAAGTGGCTAGGTCGAAATTTGCCAAATCCAATTTCCCTTGGAATAACTCTCCTTTTATAGGAGAGTAAATCATTGGCCTCCAAGTTTTAATTAATTAAATAAATAATTAATTAATCCAAATAAAAAGATATTTTCCTTAATGATTAATTGTGACATGTATTGACCAATAGGAAATCAAATAACAAGTCATCCAACCAATCATATAACAAGAATATGTTTTATTTTCCACATCATAAAAATTAATTCTTGTGACAATAATAGAACATGAGGCGCCACTTTAGGTCAAAAAATCCCACATAAAATGTCTTTTATGTGTATAATAATATTTAGTCCAACTAAATAATATCCACGCATATCAATTAATTAGCGAACCAATTAATTATTTACGAGCCCAAATAACAAGATTATTAGTCCGAATTACGAAGCGCATTGGGGGCCATGGACCTATAACCGATAGCTCAATAATTAATTATTCATCGAGCAGAATAAACACATTAATTATTAATTCCGGGATTACGCCACCATAAACCCGGCCCGAACTCTACCGATTATAGATGTATACTTATACTCAACCCATGTAGAGTGAATAAGCGTCCATTGATATAATCACTACATCTGGATTAACCCTCCATAGATTGTCCATTACGAGTGGGAAGTCTCCGTGAACCCGACTCGAATATCTTATCCTTATTTACCATTAACCCCTGATGATCAATTAGTACACATATCGACTAGTAGCTAATTAGTCAAATGTGAACTCCGGGATCAATCACTTTCTTAGGAGCTAACAAATAAGGGGATCGTCTCTACTTCCCGCGAGGAAGGAATGGATTCCATGTCTCGTGAAGATCGAACTACTCACTCATCGGAGAGATAGTGCCAATGAAAAGTGGCTTGGAACACATATTCAAGTGAACCGTAACTAACACATCAAACACTACCCCGAGACAAGCAGCACCTTGTGATCACCTCAGGATTAAGGTTGATCCATATATGATCATCTAATGATTTAATAAGATTCCTCGATTACGGAATTATATCGGGAAATTCAGATTAAATCGGTCCAGTCCTATATGAATGCCATCATATATAAATGCCCTACGTAGGTACCCTCTACCGATAGTCCGGATAAGACTATCACACCCTCTACCATTATTGGTGTTTTAATCAAGAGACCCTAAACTCTGATTAAGTTCACCACGGACTAACAGTTCAAGTATATCACCACTAACTCAATCCTCTCGTGCATTCCATACACTGAGCTAAGTGGTTACATCTGAGATATACTTAGGGTTTGCGGCAGCTTTATACTATATAAGCACAAAACAAATAAGACGAATAATAAAATCTGTCATTTATTAATATAAAACAATTACATAAATTGTCTTTCGGGCACTACATCTAACTGTATTTGAAATTCAAATGTAACTGTTCCTTGTTTTTGTCCCATCGATTTGCATTCTGTCACTATTCATAGGATCGACAATCGTCGTAATTCCTTTTGACAATCTGATCTGTCCACCCTTGACTTATAACCATTGGATAAAGATCTGAATCATCCCAACGTTCTTTTAATCTCGCCTTTGGTTTGTTTGATAAGTCGAGGGTAGTTGGCTGTCCTTATCCATGTAATCTTCCAATATAATCTTGAATTAACCGAGGTATATTATCGGCGAGGTTCATCGATCTGTTGAGATACCTATCGATCTATTTGAACTACAATTTCTGTGTATAAAATACAATGCAACTGACTTCTTTTATCTAACTTTTATTTGTGAAGTTAGATTACACCTTTTTAATTATAACCAAGTTCCAAACATCATCCAACTAATGGAACTTAGACCTTATTCACAAGGTGTATGTAATCAGTTTAGGTCATCACAGACTTTCCTAAATTACGATTCCATATCCTTGACTTAAATTACTAAGTTTGATCCCTTAGCCTTCTTCAGAATCGAGTTTGAGCCCTCGGCCTTCCGGGTCTTGAAAGAGGTTCCGAGACTAGTCTCGACCTATCTACCCTACGATGTGGATCGATCTGGCGATATGAATTAGCGAGACCGCTTTACGAAGGCTTGTTTGATCAAAACTATTCATAAATCAAACTCTAATACCTATACATTTGATCTAGACATCTTTTTGCCTTTACACTATAACAGCTAGTCTGGCACTCATCATCAAAACATAGAAATAAGTCCAACAGGGATGGAAGAAGAAGCGGCAGAAACCGGTTGAGGAGGGACCCAAGGAATTTCTTCGATAACCACAGGCCGGGTCTGCGATTCTCTGATGAATGCTTCGGTCCTGGGTTAAGTGGCTCCTCCTCAGACATATGATCGTAAACGTAGTAGGAGAGAAGAAGGTTGTGGTAGAAAGTAACAGCCAAATAATAACCAGGAAATGTAAAGTGACGTTTGATATAATGGGGTTACAACCCCCTCACATATCTAGAAAAACGCCCTCAGTTAAGTTAGTGGACATCGATGCCTCGATTTCCGGGATAGCTAGGAATACGTCACGACTAGTCTTGCCACCTGGTGATACCTTTTCAATTTCAATATTCACAAGTTCAACTTCCATGTCGATCCACCACCTCAATAGATCCGAGCCGACCAACCAAAGGTCGGCTGGATCTAGAGGGCTTATGACGATGCCAAAAACTGTACCTACCTACGTGGCACATCTTTAGTGGCTCTACATTAAAAAAGTAGAGAGAGATGGCGCCGGACATCCTAGTAACCGGACTAACGCAGTCCGACTGCTCGCCCCATCCTTTTCAAATCGACCAGTGCTTAAAACCGACCTACACCGATCATAAGCAGTTTCGAGTTCCGTGCCCGACCTCTTAAGGTCGGGCGTCGCTTACACTCTAGCTGACCAAGGATCAACCTTATCGGACAGCCTAAGTCCCAGACTTACCAAGTGTAAGAGCCCGATTTTACACTAGCTCGGCCGTTCTCCCCGACCTTCAAGGGTCGGTCAGTTCGGCTAGGGCCGTCCATGTCGGCCAGAGTCAGTCTCTTAATCATATTTCCCACATACATAATAAATTGATACTTTGGGAAAGGATCTTCAGCCGTTAAGACTCCAATCTTTATCTTTTAAATACGAATATTTGAATACCATAATTATCTCCTAGAATCAAGGAGATTAACGAATCATAATCATTTTCCTTAGGGAACACGTTAACCATTGTCCATCACAGACACGCCACACGCTAACTCTAGGGCACAAGCCTCTCTATATAAACAAATCTCTAAGGAACTACGAAGACTTGATTCCAATCCTAGCATTGTATACGTAGGCAGCTTGACCACAGTCAAGTGCAGTCTATAATATCTCAAATCACCCCTCTTGTTTTGTCGTTCTTCATATTCTGGAAAATACCTTTGGATAATCATCAAGAGAAAGAACCCTAAAATTGAAGGAGACGATTTTTGGATCGTCAGTAGACTTATCAATTGAAGATTTTCAACTAATTCCACCGTTAGTTGAGATGTCATCTAAAACTCTCAGTTGAGCCTGCCAAAAAGGACTTCCAAGGGTGACCTTCCTATTTCTTTAAGGAAGAGATCGAGAGTTTGTACCAAGGTTAAATAAGACCTCACTATTGCCCTTAGGAAGAAACTTAGGGATTGCACTAAACATCCCATCAATAACCGTTCTATCTTATATCATAATATCGACTCTAAACAAAAGGCCCTCATATCAAATTTACAATCTACCAAGATTCCTACAAGCCTAGATGATGCCCTTCAAGATGAGAGATGGATAATAACTATGAAAGAGAAGATGTCTGCTTTTGAAAAGAACATGACCTGGAACCTTGTTCAGACACCAAAAGGATCAAGCATGTTGGGTGTAGATGCATATGAGTGTATACCATAAAATTTAATTGGTGATCGTACCATTGAAAGGTATAAAGCTAGATTGGTTGCCAAAGGGTTTACTCAAACCTTAGGCATTGATTACTTTGATACTTTTGCCCTTGTGTCAAAGATTAATATTGTGAGGATCCTTCTATCGTTTGATAGGGTTTAACCGGGATCTCCAACTATTCGATGTAAAGAATTCTTCCTTTCATGAAGACCCGAAAGAGGATATTTATATGCAACCTCCACCTGGTTCTGAAACAAAGAAAGAAAAGATATGCAAACTGAACAAGGCTTTATATGGGCTTAAGCAATCTCCCAGAGCCTTGTTTGGGAAAGTTTACCAACACAGAAGAAACTGAGGTATTTTCAAAGTCAAGGGGATCATGCCTTCTTCATAAAACGCTTATCAAAAGATAATGTTTCTATTTTCCTGGCCTACGTTGATGATATCATAGGGAATGAGAATGATAATCAGGAGATACAAAGACTGTATAAGTGTATGTTCAAAGAATTTGACTTAAAATCCCTAAGAAGAATGAAATATTTCCTTGGAGTTAAGGTGGCACACTGAAAAGAAGGGATCTTCATCTCACAACAGAAATATGTGCTAGATCTGTTGCCAGAGACTAAGAAACTACGGTGCAAACCAGCTTCAACTCCTATTGATTAGGATCATGGGATATTTATGTTGTAAGATGAGCTCCAATTACATTTGAGTTTGATTAATTATCCATTTATGCCCTTATATGTGAGTTTAAATTATTATTGTCACGAAGCTTTAAAGCGTAGATCATGTGACAATGTGTGTCTAAGTGGTTTCAAGTACTTATTGCGTATATATAGATACAATTTAATTAAGTAAGTGATGGCAATTAAATTGTAGTGCATGTACGTACATAAAATGGCATATTATGCAATTTATGAGGCCCATGTGGTATTATAACTGCTTTTCTGGATTCTGGTCTTATCAGCACGGGTTCCGGTTTGCTCCGCCGCAAGCTTCGGGAGATCGCCTATGGTGTCGTCTTCATTGCACTTGACATGCACCTTCTTCCCCAACCAAAGGCGATCAAGGGATTTTTTTGAGCAGGGTCGGAATCTATCAATTTTTTTTTCAGATCACACATATATTTGGATATATTCAATTCTATACATATAATTATGAAGGCGTGAGTAGATAAAAGCAGTCAACACATAAAAATAAAGGGTCGATTCCACATATATATGTATTTATGAAAAAAATTTCTCTACTATTTATACATAATAAATTTTTTTTAGGGGGTCGGCGGCACCCGCTCACCCCTACTTAAAGCCGCCCCTGTCCCCAACCCATCGTTCAGCACCACCTCAATCATCTTTTTTCCGATCGCCTGAATCCTTTGCCCTAGCTTTTCTTTTGTGTATTTGGTATGTATAAGTACGTTAGCTACATTTAATAATTTATTATGGTATATATACATATTATTAATCCTGATATAAATCTTTGGGCTGATCATCTTTTTGATCCAATCCTGATATGCCAGCATTTCCTGGGCCAAACTCTTTGTCTAGTCCAAACTCTTCCCCGGCCCATGTACCTATATTCTACCCATTCCAACCCTTATCATTTTATACTACCTCCGTCCGACCGTCCCAAAATAAGTGTCGGCATTTTAAAAGCAATTATTCCATAAAAGTGTCAGTTTTATATTACCAACGTCGTCATTTAATCTTTATTTTTCAAAGATAACCTTAGCCCTTTCACCATTTATTTATAAGCGACTTATTTCATATCCCAAAACAAACATTTATTACTTGTAAGGGTAAATATGTCGATGTAGTATGAAACACAACACATTAATTACGTTTCTTAATATGTAAAACTAAAAATATAATGACACTTAATTTGGGACGGAGGTAGTATTCAATAACACATTTTATAACCTAAATCTCAAACATATTTTCTCCTCTTCCGAAACCGGTACTCATTCAACGAGACTCGATCTCTCACCTCGTATTCTTACCCTTTGATTATAAATTCATTTTTATTATTCGATTTTTCAATCAGCCTCCCTAATCCAAAAACAAAAAAAAAAAAAACCAAAGCTAGTAAGTACAATATAACACTCTTTTTCTTTTATTTAATTTTTTTTAATTTTAGAGACATTCATACTCCACAGAACCAACTCCATGTGAATTAAAAAACTAAAACGAAATGTCTACGTTATGCTTTTTCAATTCATGCTTCGAACGGCGCGTCATTTCAAAATATTCATGTTCTCTTTTACGTATCTTTAATCACGGTGCTATTATATTACTAATCCACAGGAAAAGTTAAAAGTTCATCACATACATTTTTTTTTTATTTTTAAAAGCAGAAGATCCAACGTTAAGAAACACTTTTCAACACAACACATTATACTACGAATTACGATGATGCATCGGTTCTAAAGTAGAGAGATGCCATCACGACACAGCACTAAAGAATTTTGTTTGTCAGAATGTGTGTCAAGTTTATTAATAATATAATAGTATGGTGATTCTATAAATTTATTACAATCATTCATTGAGTTTTGTACAAAGTGGAAAACATTTCACTTAAAGCTCGATTTCAAATGACCCACGGTATGAATTACCGGAAGCTAAAAACAGATTTGGAAACTACTAAGCTAGTAGTTGATATCAACTTTTTGAATTACTCGATTCCAATATCGTATCAAATGAGAATTGCTTCCAGTGACTCAATATATAAGATGTAGTGTTTCATTAAGGGTCAAGCCCCAAGAGGCAAGATAATTTTATAGAGGAGGGAGGATTTTGATCATTGATGGTTCAGAAAACGCATGCCCCGACTAGAATAAGTTTAAAAAAAAAAATGTTGAACCAGGAATTTACTATGGGGTGGTTTTGGTTATTTTAGGGTGGTCTTAGTTATCAGTTTAGTCTTTATTATGAGATACTACAAACATATTCTCACTAGTTTTTTTTTTTTTTTTGGTGGGCTTGAGACCACCCCACCATACACTTGGTTCCACCAGTGTCCCCGGGCATGTAATCGGGGCAATAGGGCTATAAGGACAAACTTCTACTCGTCTCAGTATGAATAAGTTTTCGCATTTACTTAAGCATTCTGGATTTATTGGTATATTCTGTTTGCAGTATGATAAATAAACTTCTATGTTCCTGCAATGTTTTATGTGTTATTACATGTTTCAGTTATGCTAAAAAAACATGTTTCAGTTATGCTCTTGCATTTTAGTTTAATCAGGTATAAAAACTAAGACAAACCATTACTTAGTTCAAACAATCTTAAGAATTTATTTGCTTCATGTTTTGGTAATCTGAACATGTTACGTGCAACCTGTTTATATGTGTATCATGGGCTTTTTCTCCAACAGTTCTGAAATTTGTTGTAGCATCTGAATAATTTAATTAGACAATAATAAGTCTTGCTAATTTGTTTTATGAATCAACAAATTGTAGTATACATAATCTGAAAATTAGGAGTGAAAATAATTGTCGAAGTGTTAATCTGCGAACTTTTGCTTTATATACATTCTGAAAATTTGCAATGAGTACTTGTTCTAATTGAAACGACAGTCTGCAAATTGTTGTAATATAATGTTGCAGTGTTCATACTTTTTTTCATTCTTGAATTTTAAAAATCATCACGTGTTAGACTTATTATTTACTTGAATAGTCAATAAATATTACTTGAATTTCTGATTTACTATGTTGAAATTGTGCATTACAGAGTCTATTTTGCAACATTTAATTGTTGATCTTTTGTTTTCAAACAGAAATTGAAGGAACATCAGGAACTACGAATCCTTTGTCAGATGTTCCAGTGCCTACTATTGTACCGGTGCAAGGAACAAGTTGATCACACCATGAGAAATTGGAGAAGTTCACTAGGTAGGACTTCAAGAGGTGGCATCAAAAGATGTTCTACTTTACAACTCAGAATATAGCCCAGATATTGACTGAAATCCTCCTCAGACCGGTGAAAATTAAAAGACTTCATTGACCTCAAAATTATATCCTTAATTGTCTTGAAATTACTTAGTATTATGTTTATACTATGTACAAAATCTAAAGATTTGTAAGCGGACACTTGAAATGAAATACAACACAGAAGATACTTGTGAAAGGAAGTACATTGTGGTTAGGTTTATGGACTACAAGATGGTGGAATCCAAAATTGTTGTCACCCAATTGGAAGAGTTGCAGATTATTATTTTCGAATGTCATGAGGAAGGATTAGTCATCAATGAACCATTCCAAGTTTCTACGATAATTAGAAAACTAAATTTCAAGAATTATTTGAAGCACAAAAACAAGGAAATAACAATGAACAAGTTGGTGGTGAAGTTGCGAGTTAAATAGAACAACTAAAAACTTGACAAATGCATGCACATTGGACAGTCCAAGGAAAATATTGTGGAGTCCAGATCTGGTGCAAGCAAAGGAAAGGAAAGAAAAGAAAGTTCCAAGCTGGTGGTGGTTCCAGTTCCAATGGCAAGAACGAGAAGAAAGTGGACAAGCGTTTCAAAGGCATTTGCTTCAATTGTGTCAAACCGGGACACAAGATGGGTGAATGCCGTAAGCCAATGTAGAATGGACATATCAATGGTGTTGAAACATTGAATGACTAGTGAACATGTCGATGGTGGTGTCGAATGCAACAATGTTGGGGATCCCCGTGAATGGTACATAGACACTTTGGGGCTACGTGCCATGTTTGTGATGGGCAAGTTTTCCGACTACAAGGTGTGGTGGTAAGGAAGCAAATTTTAATGGGAAATTCAGCAACCTCTAAGGTGGAAAGTCAAGGAAAGATTGTGTTAAGGATGACTTCTTGCAAGCATCCGACCTTGTAAAATGTGATGCATCGTCTAACATCGCAAGAACATTGTGTCCGGTTCTCTTTTAGTTAACAATGGTTTTGAGTTAAATTCAGAATCTAGAAAGTTTACTTTATGTATGAATGGAACATTTGTTTGTAGGGGATATATCTTATGGTATGCATAAGTTAAACATGATGACTGTTGTACACAAGGCCGTGTGCCAAAGTCTGTAACCTCTATTGCTATTGGTAATGACAATGTTACTACTTGTGCTTACATGCTTAAGTCATCTTCTTTATGCCAATATCAGATGTACCCCTATGGTACCTAAACATCATCTTCATAGCTTTCCAGTGTTCTTTTCCAGGTTAAGCCATAAACCTACTGACAACACTGACTGCCTGAGCCAAATCAGGCCTAGTACAAACCATGGCATACATCAGACTTCCTACTGCACTGGCATGTGGAAATCTTGACATGTATTCTTCATCATCAGCTGACTGTGGAGCAAATACATCAAACATATATAGATTTGGTGCCATTGGAGTGTCTATAGGTTTGACTGCTGACATGCCAAACTTTGATGATATCTTCACAATATACCTCTGCTGAGACAAGAATAGCTTCCCATGCTTCCTATCTTTGTAGATCTCTATTCCTTATATTTTCTTTGCATTCCTCTAATCCTTCATCTCAAATTCAGCCTTGAGCAGATTCTTCATATCTTGAATGTCAAACTTGATCACAAAGACTATATCAAGATATCATCCACATCTGAGAACCATACAAATGATCGAACCATCCTTCACTTGTTGTGATAAACACATCAATCAAATGAACTCATGTTATAGCCCAAGCCGAATCATGTAGTCACAAACTTCTTGTACCACTACCTCGGGCTGCATCCATACAAGGACTTCTTCAACTTGCAAAAAAACCCTTCCTTGCCGTGGAACTTGGAAACCCTCTCGGGCCGAGTCACATATATTTCCTCTACATCCACATGTAGAAAAGTTGTTTTCATATCTAATTGCTCAAGCTCAAGATTCGGATGTACCACCACTGCTAGTAACACCCTGATGGAAGTGTGTCTGACTACTGCTGAGAATATCTCTTCATAGTCTACCCCCTTTTTCTAACTGTACCCTCTTGCAACCAAATGTGCCTTATATCTGATGCTCTCAGCAGATGAAATTCCTTATTTTTCTTGAAGATCCATTTGTAGCTGACCACCCTCATATCTTGTGGTTGTTTGACTAGATCATAAATCTCATTCTTCTAAAGTGACTCTATTTTTTCTCTTATGGAAGCAATCCATTGAGATGCCTCAATTTATGTCGCAGCTTCACTCTAAGTGTTTGGTTCAGAACCATCTACTTCTTCAGCTACATGTAGTGCATATCCAACCATATCCTCAAACCCATACCTTATGGGGGTTTTGATATTGGTCCTTCTAGCTCTGTTGAGAGCTATAGTCTGCCGACCAACTTAAACTGTTTGAGTGTTTGCCCTGTTCAGCAGACTGGTTGGGATCCAAATCTGTTCTCACTGAGTGCTAATCACATCTCATGAGTCTTTCAATTGAGCAGTATCTACTTAAAGCTCCACCTGTTTGTCAACCCTCTCAGCCTCAGATTCAATTTCAGATTCAGATGTGACCTTTGCAGATGAGTTAAGCAAAGAGTTTTCATCAAAGACTACACTCCTGCTGAGTATAACCTTGTATTCAGATGATGACCATATTATATACCCCTTAAGTCCATCTTCATACCCTACAAATACTCAGTTCTTGGCTCTGGGTTCCAGTTTACCTTCACTAACATGATAGTAAAATGTGCTTCCAAAAACCCTCAGACCTGTGTAATCTGAAGGTTTCCCTGACCAAACCTCAAGTAGTGTTTTGAGTTTGATCACAGTCTGAGGCCCCCTGTTGATTATGTAGAAGGATGTACTGACAACCTCTGCCCAAAATCTTCTTGTCATACCAGAATTAGAGAGCGTGCTCTTTGCCCTCTGCAGAAGAGTTTTATTCATTCTTTACACAACACCATTCTGCCATGGAGTGTTTTTTTATAGTATGGTGCTTAGCAATGCCCTCATTCTTGCAGAATTCATCAAACTCAGACCAACAAAA
The DNA here is from genome assembly GCA_026214975.1 of Gentiana macrophylla. Classification (NCBI taxonomy): domain Eukaryota; kingdom Viridiplantae; phylum Streptophyta; class Magnoliopsida; order Gentianales; family Gentianaceae; genus Gentiana; species Gentiana macrophylla. Next base: position 111,374,347 of record CM047805.1, read on the forward strand.
TTCCAGTCCATTATCAGTTCTAAGTCTCTTGATCTTCTTCTGAGTCTAATTTTCAACCAATGTCTTTCACTGCTTTAAGTGCTTGAATGCATCACCCTTGTGTTTCATCATAACTACCCCAATACAATCCTTGAATAATTATCTATAAACGACAAAAGATACATGTGACCACTCAATGACTCAACCCTTGAATGTCCCTAGAAATCAGAATGAACATAATCAAGTGTCCCTTTTGTGATGTGAATTTCTTTTGGGAACTTGCTCCTATGTATCTTCCCAAGCACACGGTGCTCACAAAATCCCAACTCTTTGACCTTGTGTCCCCCAAGTAGATAAGACATGGGCATAATTTGCATACCTATTTCACCCATATGACCCAATCTCATATGACACAACTTGGTCAACTGTGCATGTGACTGGTGAAATTTTGATGATGCAACATCAAGTGAACTCTGTCTGATGAGACCCTTTGTAGTATGTACAATGTCCTATGTTTGATACCCTTCAGAATCACAGTTGAATCCTTGTAGACATTCACCACTCCACCTTCATCTCTAAAAATGAACCCATTGTTTTCTAGAAGCCTAAGTGATATCAAGTTCTTGGTCATCTGTGGAACATTCCTAACCTCATTCAGTGTGCAGAATTTAACATCATTAGTCCTCAGCTGAACTGAGCCAATTGATGTCACGGTGGTGCAGTCACAAACTACTAGCAATAGGACTAGGTCTATCAAAGTTTAGTGAATGGCTAAGCAAGGGTGTCGAATCGATAGAGACTCAAAAGACACAAATTAACAAAGATTGAGAACAACAATAACGGTCTACGACCAACAATGGTGCAGAAAAAACAATGTTACACAAGAACACACAAGTGCAATGCTATGCGTTTCTAATGTATTAGTTCTTACTATGAGTTATTAGTTATTTCCCCCAATTTATGTATTGATCTTCCCCGTGGTGAATTATAATTTTTTAACAGCTACGAGTGCTAACGCCTAAAGTTACGCTACTTTCATTAGACGGACAGTAGGTGCCTATGTGCAGTTAACCTCCTTCATTGGTTGTATTAACCCACACGCAATAAGATCAAGGGATATCCGGCTCAAGACCGTGGACCTCCTTAAGCAGCTATCGACAATGACTAGCACGTTCCTAGGAATCGATCTATACCATGTCCTAACTAGCACTTCACCTTGCAAGTCCTTCATGCTAATTTATTATGACATGCAAATAGTTGATCAGGCTACAAACATGTAAATCAAATTTGTCAATCAGACGTAGGTGGCGCCAATTATCATGAAGTAGGATTTATAAGGTATTCGGATCTAACGATAAAGACCGTCGCAGATCTATAAAACGCAACCACTATTTTATGATTTCTTCACCAACAATTCAGATCTACTCATCAAAAGGGGTGAAAAAACTGACTACTACATAGCAGAACTAATATAAAAATCAAACCATACTAATCACAAAGAAAGAACGCAGCGATCTACATCTAGAAAGCGAGAATATCATACCTCGATGCCGAGGGCAGATCCTCCACAAAACTCTCCCTAGAAGGTGGATCCTCCTTAATACTTGGCCCAAATCTCGTTACCTAAAAATAGTCCAATAACACACGAAATAATACCAATTCCGGAGATAATAATAATAAATACCAAATACTCGACTCGTGAACCCGACCTAGATCATTCAACACAAATGGTTCATATTATTGGCCAAAAAAAACTAATTTTATCTTAGAACGAGTGAAATGTTGATGTCGTAGGATTGTATCATTATAAGCGTCATCACCAATCCTAACTATTTTCCAGACCTTGTTGTTAGCGATACCAGTTGGCCTTTCTCCACCTGCTAATAGGTTGAGAACCACTCTCTATTTGGACACACGTGATAAGATGCCCCAGCATCGAGAATCCACACATCCCTAAGCCCTGCTGACTCTGAAACTTCTAGGGCCAGATATTCTTCAGAGTTGGTGTCTTGCTCTACCTAAGCAACAATGCCTTCTTTGAGTGCCCCTTTTCTTTCTCTTTGGACATTCATTTTTCCGATGTCCCTGCTCCTTGCAGTAATTACATACATCTTTTGCCTTTGTACCCTAGGATCCCTTTTGAATTTCTTCTTTCCAAGGTTACCTGATCCTCTCATCGACTCCATCGGCCTCCAACCCAAAGACACTCGATCGTCTGCACTGAACCATATGCCTTATAGCGTAGCTCTCGAGCACGGAGAGATGATCTCACATCTTCCAATGACACTGAGTCCTTCCCAACAATAAAAGTGTGGAAATATTACTCCAGCAGGGTGCAGCCTCAGCAGGGTCTCAGCAGGGTGCTCTTATGCCTCTGCTGAGTAACATGTTCAGCAGTCTCTATTTCGTGTATTATATTATTAGTACACTTTATTTATTTGTAAAAGACATATTAATTGTGATACATATAAACAATTAATATGTCAAACTCTAGTTTACTTTATGTCATAGACATAGCTTTTACTTTTACTTTTTGCATGCTTGCCGCCCACATCTACATACTCAAGTGGCCGCCCAAGCTAGCTAGCTAGTCTCTCTCTCAATTGTATCTATTTATACACCTCTCATATCAATGAATAAACTAAGTTGAAGTTTACTCTTGTGTTAACACATTCTCAAACTCTCTTCATGGTAGCAGAGCCATTTGTGTTCTAACTTTTTCCGCTGCAAAACTCATATTTCTGAAGAATGTCTTCCACATCCGACATTACTTCAACCTCAGCAGACTCTCAAGCAAGCCTCTCACCGACCGGGAGTATCGACAACTCTCTTCTTATACAAACCATAGACTTGATGGTAACAACTATCTGTTATGGTCAAGGTCTATGAAAATGTACATTTCTGGACAAAGTAAGATGGGATACTTGTCTGGAACAAAACCTGCACCTGCTGAAACTGACCCCGGTTTTGAAGCATGGGACACAACAAATAATCAACTCATGACCATCCTCACGAGGTCAATGACAAAAGAGATAAGTGAAAACTTTATGATGTATGATACTGCCAAAGAAATCTGGGATAATGCCAGAGATCTTTACTCCAAGAAGGATAATACATCCGAGGTATATGAACTAAACTCAGATTCAAACTTGCAGGCAAGGGGATATGTCTCAGAACTCAATATTTCAATCAACTATCTAAGGCTTGGCAACACTTAGATATGTTAGAAACTCACTCATGGAATGATGTCAAGGATCTTTGCTCTTTATAAAGACATCATAGAAAGAAGAGAGTATTCGGGTTCCTCACCGGATCGAATCCTACTCTTGATGATGTTAGAGGAAGAATTCTTGCCACCAAACCTCTTCCAAATCTCAAATCCATGTTTGCTTGAGGTCAAACATGAAGAAAGTAGGAGAAAAGTCATGCTTCAGAAATCCCCTACTGACAACCCTACTGAAGGTGCGCGCTGTGACGACCGCCGGGAAGGCTGAGAGGTTGTGAAAACACACAGAAGCCTACCGAGAGAATCGAAAAGCGTTTCTCGTGATCACTGCAAACGCACAAATCACACCAAGGACAATCATTGGAAGCTCCATGGCAAGCCTAACTCCTCAAAACCTCAAAACCTATCGGGAAAAGTCAAAGCGCATACATCGCGGTGAGGAGAGAATGACAACAGGAGATGAATGCTCGCTTCTTGCATTCAAAGCCTTCTGAATCAACAAAAGGAAGGTAGTCACTCTCTTGATGTTGCTACTCATACTCATACAGTAAATTCTACTCTTCCCTTAGCAATGAAACATGGATTGTTGATTCTCGGGCATCCTCCCATATGACTGGTAATAAAAACCTTATAACCAACTATATGCCTTGTCACCAAATTCATAACATTAAAGCTGGCATTGGATCTATCTCTCGTGCAAAAGGTGTTGGAAATGTTAAACTCACTAATAAGATATGCCTACAGGATGTCCTATTTGTTCCAAACTTAGACTCGCAATCTTATATCTCATCGGAGAGACTCACTAAAGATTTGAATTGAATTTGTTGTTTTTAAGGAGAATCGGTGCACATTCCAGATCCTACTTCACAGAAGTGATTGGGAAGGCTAAACCTTACTTGCGGCTGGATTGTTTTTCGGTCAACCTCACTGAGACAGAGGATCAAGACTGAATGCGCCTCAAGACTGACTGCTCCCGCACTTTAGACAATATCATGTTATGGCATTATAGATTAGGACATCCAAGTTTTGGTTACTTAAAATCTTTAACTCTGAATTGTTTAAAGGATGTAATCTGAATGACCTTCAATGTGATATTTGTCAATTTGCTAAACTTACAAAATCTGTGTATGCTAAGTTACCTCATTTGCATTCCTCACCCTTCACCTTAATACACAAAGTGATGTGTGGGGACCTCTAGGGTGAAAAGTATAACAGGGAAAAGGTGGTTTGTCACCTTTATTGATGATCATACCAGAACACTTGGGTTTTTTAATGAAAGACAAATCAAAGTTGGCCCTATCTTTCAAGAATTTTATCATATGGTCTCCACTCAATTTGATACTAAGGTCAAGATCTTAAAGACTCGATAATGCTCTAGAATACTATGAGTCTAATCTCGGTACCTCTTGACAGATAGAGGAATTGTTCATATCAGTGAGTTGTGTGGAAACACCTCAGCAGAATGGGGTTCTTTGAGAGAAAGAACAGCACCTACTGAAATGGCCAGATCAATCATGTTCACCACACATGTTCCTAAATATATGTGGGGTGAAGCTATCTGATCGCAACTTATTTAATCAACAGACTTCCCAGTAGTGTTAGGTTTCAAAACTCCACTCCAAACCCTACCGACCACACACTCTCGCCATCATCTTGTTTCCCAGCTTGCCTCCAAAGATCTTTGGTTGTACTGTGTGTTTGTGTATATCCATGCTCAACACAGTATAAAACTTGATCCTAAAGCTCACAAGTGCATTTTCCTAGGTTATGCAAAGGACAAAAAGGGTTACAAGTGTTATTCCCATATTGAAAAGAAATTTTACAATTCTATGGATGTAAAATTCTTTGAAAGGACCCCTTATTACAGCAAACCTACTGAGCCATTCACCGATGGAAACCGATTGAAATTGACCTAAACCCTTCCCTCAAAGAAACTCTTAACCTCAAGGCAACCTCACTGGATCCTCTCGGATCGAACTTCGAGTACCTACCGACTCTCTGCACCTAATACTCCTCAAAGAACCTCCTGAACAAGAGTCTATCGACCCAGAGCCTGCGATCCCGAGCCTCGACACACTCAAAGAATCTCATGAGATCCTCAAGAGCCTCGACATTGATGATAGGCCTATTGCTCTTAGGAAGGGAAAGAGATCATGCACTGATCATTCTATTCATTCTTATTTATCTTATGATAAGTTATCTCCTGCCTTTGCCATGTTTTCACAGGACCTGGACTCTCACTCTATTCCTAAAAATATTCAGGAGGCCCTTCAAAATGATAAATGGAAGGCAGCTGTTAAAACAGAGATGACAGCACTTCTGGATAATCATACTTGGGATTTGACACCTCTCCCACAGGGCAAGAAGACAGTCAGTTGCAGATGGTTATTCACTATAAAATACAATGCTGATGGCACTATTGACAAGTACAAAGCCAGATTGGTAGCCAGGGGATTCACTCAAACTTATGGCATTGACTATAAGGAAACTTTTGCACCAGTGGCAAAACTCAACACCGCTGTCGAGTTCTGATCTCTCTAGTCATCCAACTTGACTGGCCTCTTCACCAATTGGACATCAAAAATGCTTTTCTAAATGGGGACCTCACTAAGGAAGTTTATATGAATGTACCTCCCGGTTTTATCAATCCTCATACTCAAGGCAAGGTGTGCAAACCGAGGAAATCTCTATATGGCTCAAGCAATCACCAAGGGCATGGTTTGGAAAATTAACAACTGTGGTCAAAGCCTGGATATCACCAATGCAATTCGATCACACTATGTTCATCAAGACAACCAACCGTAAGAGGTCTATTATTATTGTCTATGTGGATGATATCATCCTCACTTTGGAGATGACTCTACCGAGATCCAACATTTGAAGACTCTGGCGGCAAAGGTGTTTCTGGTGAAGGACTTGGGTTTTCTCAAATATTTTCTTGGCATGGAAGTAGCAAGAAACAAAGAAAGGCATTTCTGTCTCCCAAAGGAAATATGTACTAGATCTGTTGAAGGAAAGCTGGCATCTTTGGGTGCAAACTGCTATATCCCCAGACCCAGGTCCATACCTGCTACATGGTGACACTGCTTTGTCGGAAAGAACAATATCAAAGGCTTGTAGGAAACTCATCTACCTCTCCCATACAAGACTGATATTGCATATGGTGTCGATCTGTTAGTCGGTTCATGCACTCGCCCTCTTGAGCAACATTGGGATCTTGTGAATAGGATACTTGAGGTATTTAAAGTCCACTCCTGGCCAAGGGTTACACTTCACCAAGTCTGGCGATAGATCCATCAAGGTCTACACCGATCTTGATTGGGATGCCACATAGATAGAAGGTCGACCACAAAGCACTTTGCTCATATGTATGGGGCAATCTTGTTACTTGGAGGAGCAAGAAACAACCTACAAAGATGTCTAAAGCGATCTTGAAGTCGAACTCGTGGCACTTGTCTTAGGCATTTGTGAAGCTCTTTGGCTCAAAAGAGTACTTCTTCGAACTTCAAAGACCTCTTGAAAGAACCTATCACACTCTGCGTGATAATAACTCAAAGACTATGCATGGCGGAGGATCCATCCATCATGACAAAACAAAACATGTGGACATTGACAGACATTTTTTGAAGGAGAAGATTGATGCCAAGATTATTCAACTCCAAGATGTTCCATCAATGAGATCGAATCGTCGATATCCTTACAAAGGCTATTCCACCTCTTATGTTCAAAGAGACTAAGTAGCAAACTTGGTTGCATTAATATATACAAACCAGGTTTGAGGGGGTGTGGAAATATTACTCAAATGCGGTGCAAATGCAACTCGTGAGGTCTCAAAGAGGTGCTCTTATGCCTCTCTGCCGAGTAACATGTTCAAAGAGATCTATTTTTTCGTGTATTATATTATTAGTACACTTTATTTATTTGTAAAGACATATTAATTGTGATACATATAAACAATTAATATGTCAAACTCTAGTTTACTTTATGTCATAGACATAGCTTTTACTTTTACTTTTTGCATGCTTGCCGCCCACATCTACATACTCAAGTGGCATTAAGCTAGCTAGCTAGTCTCTCTCAATTGTATCTATTTATACACCTCTCATATCAATGAATAAACTAAGTTGAAGTTTACTCTTGTGTTAACACATTCTCAAACTCTCTTCAAAAAGATTACACAAAGTTCTCATATGATGTAGGAAATGATACAAGTAGGTTTAATGTTGCATCCTCATCTTCAATCTTCATATCAATATTCCTAAGGTCCAGCGATATTGTGTTCAGCCGATTAAGATGATCCATCAGCCGAGTGCTCGCATGCATCCATAAACTAAACAGACGTTGCTTCAATAACAACTTGTTGGTTAGGGACTTTATCATTTAAAAACTCTCAAGCTTGGACCACAACTTCTCTGTTGTGTCCTCTTCTGCAACCTCTGTGATAATATTATCTGACAAGCACAATATAATTGTTGAATGTGCTTTCTCCTCCAGACTGACTCTCACAACAGAACTTCCTTCTGTTGATTTAGACAGGGGACCCCATAGTCCCCGTTGTTTCAACAAAGCACGCATCTTGATCTGCCACAGACTAAAAACTATTTCTTCCTGTAAACTTTTCAATCTTGACGTTTAAAGCAGCCATTTTTCTCACCAAAAAAAGCTTGCGTCGATCCCAAATCCTTGCTTCAATTATGACCTTGGTGCTAATCAACCTTGCTTCAGAAAAATGAACAGATTTCTTGATAAACCTTGACGCTTTGATACCAGATTGTTATGACGGATCAATGAAGAAGTGATGGTGATTGTGAGTAAAGATCAGAAGAGAAACACTCAAACAAGTGCAGAAACAAGAACACAGATTTATCGTTGCTTCCTTCAATGTGTTGACTACTCCACGGACAAACGAGGATTATTTTGTTGAAATGGTGTCCTATACCTAATCGGTTTGGACCGGTCGACTGTGTCGGGTCATTTACAGTCTATTTTAGTTCATGTAATAACTTTATTAGGATTAATAAAAGCACTTTTGTTATTATATATTTGTTAATCTTTATATTATTGAATATGTATATATAGTAACGTCATTAGTATTTAAACTGTGATAGAGAAACCATGATATCGATTATGGTTAATGAGATCTATATTCACTATGATAAGTTTGATACTTAAATGTCTATAGTCATATGTACTATCAAACAGGACATTGATGGTACGATTAGACTAGCACGTATTGGATGTCTTCTATCTTATTGAAGATAGGGATAAATCTCGTCTATCTAAGTGTAGAGACACTTGGACTGTACGTGGACGTGTATTAGAGAATGCGTATGTTAGACTAACCCACTTACATTAAGTGTCACAGTATGTGGCAGTTGTGTAATTATCCTAAGACCGGAGTCTTCATGGCATCACGACGTGGATTGTCATGTTTTGACACTATTGAGGTTTCCCCTAGCCATGGGGCGATCATGCGGTAGTGATTGGATGTGAAATTGAAGCATGCATAGGATACATGTTTTTTCATCCGAGAATCGCGTATCCTATCAGTAGGAGTAAATATCCGAAATGGCCTTCTTATAAGGAGTGTCTAGCTCTCGAGAATCTTTGCAAAGTGGGAGTAAATGAGTTATTCCGAGAGAGCATGATATCCAGATTATAAGATACGATTTTTAATGTACTGGCACTCAAGATACAATTGTATGGATATTATTACAGTGATAGGATTTTATTTACATGGTAACTATTTCGCATGAAAGGTAGTAGTCATTGCTTTTGACTCTTTCGATGATTAGGGGTCACAGTGTGTTGCTAGACGCTATCCCGTGATCGTTAAGTATGAAGCGTATTTTTGTAATTTGCACTTTGTGTTTACGGCCAACATATTTGGAAGCCTATCGGGTCACACACATAAGAACATCTAGCCGGATTAAAATGCGGTTATAGTGATAACCAAATAAGGAAAGTTTATCTCCACTATAAAGTGTTATAGTGAATAAATTAATATGATTGTATTTATTTATTATTAATAAATTAAATACAATATGGTAATTATATTGATTAATTAAAGAATTTCCGGATGCCAATATTGGCATGTGGGGCGCAAGTCATAGTGTATAAGATACACTTGGATTGTGCAATTCAATTAATAAGATTACCATATGTTAATATTGGATATTAATTGATTTTGGAAAAATATATTTATGGTAATAAGATAAAGATATTCAATATAAGATATTAACAATATCTTGAATTTATTTAATATAAGATATTATAATAAAAGAGATAAATTAATCAAAGTGATTTTCCTTATTTTATTAGGAAAAATATTTTTCTTTTTCATCTATCTACTAGGAAGCTTCTCCTAATCAGATTAGGGACATATGAGGTGCCACTCTCCCTATATAAGAAAGGGGTTGACTAGCTCTTTTGTACATCACAATTCCAAGAGTTAATTGTTCTTGAGAAAAAATAGAGAGCTTCTAGTAGAGAGTTTTAGAGAGAGGAAAAGGCCGGTCTAGCAACCGAATTTTTCTAGTAGCAATCCAAGGAGGATTCCGGCGAGGAGTTCGTGTGGATATCGATAGAGCCCGGACACGTAGACGGCTCGCGCACAGTACTACTCTCTTTGACGGTCAAAGCGTCAATCTTTTAGATCAGCCAAGGTATAAACCGTCAAACTACTTAACGTATTTCTTGTGTTAAACGAAGTCGATGATCGGAAATCTAAATTTTAAATTCCGTTGTGTTAAACTAGTTGATTTTCTAACATATTTTACTATCACATAACAGTTACACATTACATGCAATATATATGATATTTATAGGCATTGGGAACCCAACCCTAACCGCCTCAACAGTCAACCCATATAATGACTGAAATACCCCAAAAGTAACTTAACCAAATCGGAAAACCCATGCAAAACGTGTTCCCCATGTTTGATTAGAATCAACTCAGCACTATAGACTCAACAGACCAACTCTGCTGACTTCTTTTAGCCAGGGGCGGATCTACATAAGTAAGGGTGCGCTCACGTGACCCCACTGAGATCCGATATTTTGTTTTTTTGTATTAAAATAATGTTGTTTTGTTGTTAAAAAAATTTGTTTTGTGGTTAAAAAATGTAGTTTTAGATTCCGGTGACCTTAGTGAAACAAATTTTTGGATAAAATATATCAAATTAGAACAAGTGACACCATCAGAATAAATTTCTGATCTTCCCTACCTTCAAATTGAACATCGACTCAACAACAAACTTCATGCATGCTGACCAGATCACAGGCTTCCTCCAAACTCAGCAGAGTGTACTACTCAACTAACCAGACTCAACATGCACAGTTTAAGTCATCATTTCAAAACAAAAAAAAAAAAAAAAAAAAAAAAAAAAAAAAATTGGAGTAAGAATGATATGTCAAATATAGAATCTTTGGGAACTTCCACATTTCTATTTATAATACGTTTGATGAAATCCCACATTTCAATTTATAATACAATTGATGAAATTAGGGAAATTTTAGGATAGTATACCCACATCCGATTACAAATACATAATTTGTTTCACCGGAAGCATCAATGGTATTTTTACATTTTTCGTCCATTCCCGGGATATCATTATTCGCAATGAAAAAACAAGTGATTACATCGTATACCGCAGATGTCATGAAGGACAAAGAAAGGTATCATGACGCTGCTTTTTCTTCAACGCCCGAAAACAAGATGCTCAAAAATCATTCTTTGCATGGAAGAAAAAGACAACACAAAGTACGATATTGGCACATGAGAGAGAATATTTCATCAGATTATGAGCTCGGTAGGTAGCAAATCGACTCATAAAATACTACATATACACATATATCTTCCCCATCGTCACCAAAAAGAACAAGAGAATATATTTTTTATATAAAAAGAAAAAAATATTCAAAACAAAGAAATTAGACATCAATATATTTAGAGAAAATCAAAATAAAAAAAAAATAAAAAAACCCAGTACGATAATAATATTTGTGTTTTTAGCTCAAAGCTGCTTCTTGTTCAATTCTGCCCAGCAAGTGGTTCACAGCATCAGCTATTTCATCTATAGTAGTTAGCTGGCACCCTTCCTCTATCTGTTCACATGACATTTCACATTAGGGGAAAAAGATTACAAGAATAAATCAAAATTAATAAATATCACATACATAATATTTGATGCAAAAAGTTAGATCACGATCGATAGATCCTTAATCATAATCAATCAAGAACATAGACGAAGGTTGTGTCATCCGTTGTGTTTGACAGGTTGTGCCCGTATTATTACTCGATGCTTACACAATAAGACTCCATTTCTAGATGAATATAAAGCACCGTGCATTGATTTGCATCATAATGATTCTACTGGTACACTACATTACATGTACACCTATCGACCATGTGAAAATTATATCTGGAGTCAAAACCCGACTTCGTTAGTGTATTATGAAAATCTACCTTGAGAAAGTCGGTTTTTTGGCTTCAGAATCGAATTTCATAAAATCGATCCTGTGAAATCGCTGCGGTGTAAAATAATAAACCCCAAATATATATAAAATGTCTAAAAAAGCAAACCTCTAAGTGATTTTCAATAATAAATTGACCACACTATAGATTGGTGATGTAATTAATTAAGCCCCAAATTAAGATTAGAGTGATATATAATTGTTGAGTATAAACTAACCTTTACGCTAATAGAGTAGAGGACCATTTGGTCAACAGTAGTGACATAGAGGTGGAGAATAGTGAACCATAAACACTGAAGTCCTGCAACCAACTTCAGAAGCTGTCTTGGACGTTTCTTGGAAAGAATCTTGAGGTTTGCATGACTATCAGCCATGCTCACCTCTATATCTGCCGCCGCAGCAGGCCGTTTCTGATCCGGGATTACATCGACGTTCGAGAAGGATGCTGCGGCAGCAGACGACGATGAATCAGAGGACTGATCCGATTGATGATGAGATGATGACATTGTTGAGTATTGTGGGTAGGTGAAGAAATCACCAAATAGTGGAGGGATTGATGAGATTACTCCATTGTCATTGTTTGAGTTTTCTTTAAGAGAATTGATAATTGTAGTCCTTTTTTGTGCCTCTAGGGTTTGGAGATGTTGTTCAAGCTCTTTCACAAAATTAATTGCTCCACCAATTATTGATGCTTGGTCACCCTGCAAATATTGCAGACACAAAAAAAAAAAAATCATAAACTGTGTCTATACGATATACGAAGACAAATCAGCTCTGCCACAACAAAGAATATAATCTTCATCATTATAAACAAGGTTGGAGATTAAGATTGTGTCACTTCGTTGAACACAAACTGGTCGCGCTTATATTGATTCTTGATGTAGGACTTCTATTGTTAAACGATCGTCGGATGACTTTCATTTATAGTAAACAGAATAAAACTATTTTGTTTGTTTATACAAATGACAGTTATCTGATGGTTCGTTCTAATAAAGAATCCCTCCTACAGCATAATTACTCAAACTATTATACTGTTGTTGATGTTCAGGACGCAGTCACTGTTGATGACAATGGTAACAGCGATTTTTTCAAATAATGCAAAGTTTGTGACCGAAAAAGTGGAAACAGAATATGGTGTCACATTCAAGAAAGTGATGAGTGATAAAAAGAAAACAAAAAGGAAATGAAATTTTAGGACATAATTAATAGTGCCACTACTAATAATTGTACACACATTTTTTGTTTAGATTGCTTGACAGAAATAGTACCAAAAATAGTACAAGAAAGTTTAAATTATGTCAAGAAATTATCTACATTATTAAGAGAAAATTTCTAATTAATGTTTTAAAGAAATTATAACAGTGAGAGATTAATGAAGGTCTTACTCTTGGAACATATGAAGCTGGCATCAAAGAACGAATAATCGCGAGATAATCATTCATTTGTCGTCGTCGATTTCTCTCAACAGCAATGTGAGTCATCCTCTGATTCTCCAACTCCTCTTTGTTCTTCGACGTCCTCGTCCGCCGTCTCTTTCTCCTGATCATCCCACTAGAAGATCCTCCCGCCGTCGTCGTCGTCGCCGTCGCCGCCGCCATCGGTTGTTGATGATCCCCGTCCACCACCACCGTCACTATCTCACTTCCGGTACACGCCGCTTCTTCCGGCGATGTGGGGTCCCACTTTTGTTGTTGTTGTTGTTGTTGTTGTTGCATCAATGAATTATAATTAGATGAACAATAATCCCAGTTTCCTTGTAAATTATTATTATTATTATTATTATTATTATTCTCCATGCAGTTATCAAGCATTTCAAGAAATCCCTTTTCTTCTTGTAAACAACCAAATCCTCCATAGCCGTTCTGCAAGGCGTATAGCTCCTTACAAAGATGCCCATATGAATCTTCAAGTGCCATCTTTTTTTGGGTTCTACTTAATTTCCTGAAGAACCCCAACTACTCTCTTGTTGTATAGCCACTTGTGCTATGTCTTTACATGTAGACAAGAATATATTTTTCTAGCATAATGGGTAAATTAAGGAGGAGGGGGTTTTTTTGAATAAAATATAATACCGGTAGGGAATGAAAGGAGAATGATTTAGTTGAATAAAAGGGAGGGGGGTCAAGAGAATTTGCTAGATGAAAGCTCACATCAAATAGGAAAAGTTCATGCATAAAGGAAAAAGTTGTGAAAACCAAAAGACAAACAAATCAAGCTTTTGTTTGCCTATACTATCTTTCAATGATAGAAATGCATACGAATTTGCCTTTATAAAGACTCATTGTAATCGAGCAAAAATGCTACAGTGTTTTACACGTGATGTACAAATATTAAAACCCATCATAATTGACAACCGGAATATATGTATATCCAAGGTTTGATTGATATTGTTTCACCTTTCTCCAATGTAATGAATACACGCATTGTGAAATAATATTCGCAACAAAACCGACATAAATTTTTCTTTTTTTTTTTGTTGTTGTTGAGAAAACAAGAAATTTTATTAATTAACGTTCGCAAAACACGCGACGAGAATGTCTTCAGGGGGTAAAGTACCCTAGGAAGTCAGATCATGTAAAGACAAAACGTGACGCCGCAAAGCAAGCGCCGTTATGACATCGCCTCGCATTTAACGAACAAACGAGGCGTAAATGGAATCAAAACTAGGGAGCAAAGCTAAACAATCCTCGTAAGACAACCCTGGCGATGATGTCCTCCACAGCCTTCGGAGCCGCACACAAGCCGGCATACTACTTTCCACCTCCACCCGCCACAAATGCAATCGATGCGCTCTTCCATTGCCAAGTAAATGCCTCAAGCTCCACGTATTCGGTCGACCTCCCATCAAAGGATAGCTGCGGTGTGCAAGACTACCCCAACAGAATCTCGAAAAACAAGCCCGAAACCTGCTCTATCCTCTCGTACTGCAACATCAACATTACATTTGACTACCCCCTGTGGCGGGCGAGCCTAAGAGTCCACCAAATGCTGGGGCACCCCTGGCACCCGAAAGGCCGCCAGGGCCTCCATAAACTCAGCGGTCGCTGCTAAAGAACTCGCACAGACCTCCGAAAAATAAACGGCCTGGCCATCAAACACCGCCGAGCAGCGCGTTTTCCACATCCCCCACATCATCCCCACAACCCTCACAGTGTCTGGTATCCCCCGCTCCGACAAAAGGCACATAAAGAAATCGCAAAGGAGGACGTGCAAAGATACCCCAAAGCCTCATAGTAAGATGAGGCTCGCCAAATCCTGTCCGCCATCACATACTCAAACAAAACATGCCGTAAGGTCTTCACTGTCTCTCCGCATGCCAAGCATGTGCCCGTCCCCAAATTGCGCCGCAGAAGACCCTGGCCAATTGCCAAGCAGTCGTGAAGGCACCTCCATAAGAAGTGTTGAATGCGAGGCTGGACCGGGAGCTGCCAACATCGCCGCCAGACCCGATCCGCCCCGCCCGAAGTCCCTGGCCCAAAACCGACATAATTAATTACACAACATTTTATATTATTGATTCTGATATATATAATAATTTAATATTTATTTGAATCTGTCAGTGATCAGATTTAAAAAAATATAGTGTTAATCATTGTGTCAAAGTTTTTTTTTAATTTTTTTATTTGGAAATTTCAATTTTATTGTAATTGTAACGTTTCACTTTATAATCTCAACATGAGCAGTAACAGATTTTGAAAATTTTGGGAAAATTGAAAAAAGGAATAACATGAAAAGTTTGATAACTTTTAAACAGCTGGGTAAGTGTACTTGATTGAAATTCCGGGTATAATACACTTCTTTTTCTTTTTTTCTTTTTGGCTTTGAACAGAGTGTATAATACTCCTAGATCAGAACATAGGAGCAAATAAACTAAATTTTTTTATGATTTTTTTATTTTTTTTAAAATAACTAGTTTTGAAAAGAAAGAAAAAAGCTAATTATGAGATTTAATTGAACACTTAAAACACGAAGAAAAAAAAAATATCAATAATTATAAGGACAAAATAATACTGTACGGACAAAATTAACCTCACTCCCTGCTTTTTTTTTTGTCATTTATCGTTCAGCTATAGTAAGAAAAAAAATTCTCCTCCCTTCACTCCGTATTAGCAGCCGGCGGCGATTCTCTTATTCCCTCACCCTCTTCTTCCTAAAGTACCTTCGTATTGGAGGTCAACTGCCTGTGTCAAGGTATAAAATTTCACCCTTTTAATTATGCTTCTCAAAGATTCTTGCTTTTTGCAAGATTTCTGTTGTAATGAATTCTAAAATTTTATGAATACATTGAAAAGTTTTGATTGATTGTGAGTGGATTTTTAATTATGACACTGATGTATTAGATTGTGGATGTAATTGGACTAGGTGGGAAAGAATGGCAGGACAGTTTGCGAAACCAATGTAAATGGTGATGCATTTGATGAGAAAAGTAGGATCCCATATCCTCAAAGAATGATCAGAGCTTATTGTCAAGGTTTTTTTTTTCCCGGAGCCTGGAGCTTTCATTGTAATGTTTCCCGGAGATACTTTTGTTTTAGTTTACGGTTTTTTTTAAGAAGAATTGTTGATTAAAACTAATATATAATCGTGTCAGGGTGTTTCGAGCCAATCGACACTACTCGATCTCTGGAATCTTAATGTTCATCATCACATATGCCTCGCCGATGTTAGCTCTTCTCATCATGTTGGTGTATATTTCTGTTTGTGACAGAAACATAGATATCAAGAATGTCCAAGCTGCTGGTGACTTAATCAGCCTGCAGTGTCAACTGTTGGAATAGTTGAAGAATTGAAGAATTGGAAGATGAGAAGAGTTCGGGAAAAATGGACAACGAGTTATAGATTATCGGGTAAAGCTAAAGGTGGGATTTTGAATGTTAGTTGTTGTGGGGAATAATAATGAGCACAAAAGATGGTGCAAGAATTGAACTATGTGTAGAGTTCATTCATGTAGCAGCAGATTGATTCTTTTAGTTGCACACCAAACTTTTCTTGTTATTATTGTTAGTTTTGTTATTTTCTTGTTTTACGGTTTCTTTTTGGTACAATGTTATCTCGGTAAATGAAATAGTTGAAGATGCAAAGGTGAATAATTTGCGGTTTGAAATTAAATAAATAAATAAATATGCGACATGAATTTAATAGTGGATTTTAGTATGGATGGGAATAAAATGTTGGTGTCATTGGGTATCACTGTATTAGGTGTCATTGCATAAAATGTTGTTGTCATTTGGTGTCACTTCATAAAATATCGGTGTCATTGAATGTCACTGCACATGTGTCACTTCATAAAATGAGAAATCAGAATAAAAAGGAAGGAAAAATATGAATTAGAGTGAAAGAATTATGTTGATCGTATTTTTATATCAAAAGATATAGACGTTTGAAGTCGATTTTATGAAGAAAACAAATCAATTTTCTGAAATTAAGTCGGAAAAATATCAAATGTCATCGCGGTATCGCATCATCAAATGTCACTGCATCGTGATGGTCACTGCATCCTAAGGGTCATTGCATCGCGGTTTGCTCGGGGTGGTCACTGCATCGGGGATGGTCACCGCATCGCGGTGGTCAATAAATCGCTGTTGTCAGTGCATCGCGGGACGGAGGGAGTACATTTCTTTTCCACCCGTAGTGGGCGGGCGCAGATCCCGGTGAGGGGCGATACTATGGGCGAGTGTAAATTTTTGTGGGGAAATACACAACATACATACTAGTGTATTTTTCGGATCTGAGAAGCAAAGCGCCTTTTATATGGGTACATCCGCCCCTGCACCTAGCACCTACCCAGCAAGCAATATTTTTTTTTTGGCTCAACAGCGATATAGTCGTTTCAAGTCGATTTTATAAACAAATAAATAGATTTTCTGAAATTAAGACGAAAAATATCAAATGTCATCGCGGTGTCACATCATCAAATGTCACTGCATCCCGGTGGTTCTTTGCGATCGGTGCGGTGGTGAATGCATCGCGATGGTCATTTCACGGCGGTGGTCAATGCATCAAGAGTGGTCACTACATCGTGATGGTCAATGCATCAGGGGTGGTGACTACATCGGGGTGGTCACTACATCGGGGTAGTCATTGCATGAGGGTGGTGAATGCATCACGATGGCCACTTCATCGCGGTGGTCAATACATCGGGAGTGGTCACTGCATCGGGGTGGTCACTGCATCGGAGGTGGTCAATGCATCACGGTGGTTAGTGCATCACGGTGGTCATCATCGTCGGGGTTGTGAATGTATCACGATGGTCACTACATCGCAGATGATCAATGCGTCGGTGTGATTAATGATCGCGGTGGTCATCGTGATTAGTGTGGACCGTGTGGTCACTAGATCGCAGTGGTCAATGCATCGGGGTGGTCATTGCATCGGGATGGTGAATGCATCGCGATGGTCACTGCATCACGGTGGTCAATACATCGGTGTGGTCAATGCATCGCGGTAGTTAGTGCATCGCGGTAGCCACTACATCGCGATGTCACTTAATCACGGTGTCTCTGCCTCGGAATAAAGAGGAAGAAAAAATATGTATTTTGGTGAAAGAATTACGATAATCGAAGTTTTATTTCAAAATATATAATCGTTTGAAATATTGAGATAAAGAGAAAATAACAATTTTGTTTTTAATTTTACAACTTTTCAGCCAAAAAAAAAAAAAAATAATAATAAATAAATAAATCCCCCCAGCATGCTGTTTATGACTATGTTGCATTTTCCCCGCGTCCCTGTTCCAGCGTATGCCCCACCTATTTTTTTTTTTTTTTTCCCTTCTGTTTCTATTGAGGCTATTTTAGTCTATCTAATTTATTTATGTCCTTATAATCAATAAAATGTTATTGGTGTCCTTTTACCTAATTAAGATACTATCTTATTTTTTTTAAACGACCCAATTTTTTATCCGGCAATGCTTTATACTCTTATATTTTTGTCGAAAATGACGCAGTGATCCCTCGGCGGCAAGTGCGAAAATTTAAAGAATTTTTGTAATAAAAAGTTTTTTTTCATCTCTACGATTAGGAAAAAGCTATTGTAAATCGAATAAAAAAATACATTATATGATTTCGCTTATATGTTAAAAAAATTACTACATATCGCATAATCTGACCCATCAACTCTTCTACTTCTATCAATAAATGTTTAAAACACTACAAACAATGTTCTTAAAAGAAACCAATGTTCTAACCGAATTATATTTTTTTTAAATGTATTACTTTGATAGTAATTATGTATTTTATTAATATGATAAAAGTATTATGTCAAATTATCGTTTTATTATCGATGATAAGAGCGAATATAAATTTTGTGGGGGCGAATATAAATTTTGTGGCAATCCTGAAGACATCAACACTGGAAAAACGATAAGCAAGATTGTTCCATACAACCTGGGCATTCTTAAAGTACAACAAACTCTAAGAAATAGTTTTCTCTACTGAATTCAATATCCATGTCCTCATCATCGTATCACATTGCCTCCATGCTTGGAAGTCACTAGAATTTACATTTAGTTTTTTGATTGTACCATCGACAAAACCATACTTGTTCTTTGTGATTAATGCCATTTCCATGGACATCTTCCATGGGTGATAGTTTGTGCATTCATTAATGGATGAACTAACACCTATGAACGATTTCCATAAGGATGAAGAATAAAAGGGTCCGGAGGGACTCAATTCTTGCTTTTTCGCTGCCACGACTAACAAGAACTGTCAAAGGAAATACCAGAAAACTCAATAAACAACTAGATTTAAATAGACACTACAAAATGTTTCACGAAACACTCTCAAAATTCTATGAAATTAGAAACTAGAATATGAAAAATACTTTCAAAATTCTCCAAAAAACAGTCAAGTTTTTCCAGAATACATCAGAATTAGCGCACAAAATGCTCTGATACCATGTAGAAATTGATGAAATTGTAAATAAAAGACAAAATAAAAGGCGAAATCGAGCTTAATCTGTGAAAATCATCAAGTTAAGTTACATGGTGTTGATGATTGAGTATTTATACATGATACTCCATATAAGCCGGTTAAAAGTAGTTACAACCGGTTATAACAGAAAATACATGAGTTTTCTTTAGCTTCATGTTCTCAGCTGAAAATGTTTAGTTGAGTCTTCAAGTCTGAAGTCTTCTCGTCTGAAATCTCCGCTGCTGATTCTCTTCACGTCTGTTTCTGTTCAGCTTATTGATTTAGCTCTGAATATGACATTATAAGTGTATGCACATTCTACTTGCATCCAACACTCATTTATCCACATTATACATATTAAGATTGTATATTGCTCGAAGCATGCTAAAAGTATTGAATGAGGGAGGCATTGAAAACGATTTGAACATATAAAGATAGTTAAAAT
The DNA here is from genome assembly GCA_026214975.1 of Gentiana macrophylla. Lineage (NCBI taxonomy): Eukaryota > Viridiplantae > Streptophyta > Magnoliopsida > Gentianales > Gentianaceae > Gentiana > Gentiana macrophylla. Next base: position 111,394,385 of record CM047805.1, read on the forward strand.
ATGTACCACCTCAAATATCCCAAAAGAGAGATAAATTACTTGCTATAAAGGAAAATCTGTATTTGAATTACACGAACTCTTGAAGAGTTATGAAAAAATATATTGTACAAGTATTTGACTTCCACTATAAATTACATATATCCATAATAAAGTTATATAAATATATTTTTGGTCTTACTGACTAATTACTGTACTTTTCCTCGGGATTTTGGAAAATCAGGCTTTGTCCCTCCCACCCCTCTTGGAATTAAAGTTTCAAAAGGGACCACATTCGATTTTAGGTATAACGCCGATAATATTATCGTTCAACCACTCATAACGACAATAATATTGTCGTTAAATCACCCATTTAGAGAAAAGACGATTATAGGCGTAACGAGGCATGTTTAACGTCAATAATATTGTCGTAATTATTTAACGGCAATATTATTGGCGTTAAACATGCCTCGTTGCGCCAATAATCGCCTAAACGATGCTATTATTGTCGTTCCCTCTTCTTCTCCCCCAAATTATCATTTTTGCTGCAAAATCCCCAAAAATTCTCAGAAAACGATCTGATTTTGCAATGGATTCTGAGGCTCTTTTGGAACAAATGGATCAAATTGCACAACCGAGATAGCCACCGAGGTTAATATTAATGTCTATCTCTCATTTTTTTCGAATAAGAAGCTAAATCTTTGATTATTTGATTGTATTTTTGTTGTGCAATTTGTAAGTACTTTGAGGTCAAAAGGCATGTATAGTAAGAATCTTTGTTGTTGTTTAGCAAGATTTTGCAAATGGAGGGGGTAGATTGGTTAGGGTTGTGGGTTGTTTTTGAATTTCCGAGGAACACGATGATAGATAGGCTCTGAATGATGATTTTACGCCAATATGTGGATGATTTTACGCCAATATTCGATGTTATTGGCGTTAAATATGTGTTTAACGACAATAATATTGTCGTTAAGTGTATGTTAACTCCAATAATATTGGCGTAGAGTATTGTTTAACGCCAATAATATTGTCGTTATTGCTTATTATTTAAATTTTTAGTGTTTAATATATATAATTCAATATACATAGTTTGAATGTATAATAATTTAATAACCTTGTTGTAATGGTGTGAACATAATTTGACTTAGTATAATTTGGAATGAATATGTAATAGCCTCTATATAATATAATTGCCTTAGTATAGTATAATGTAATCTAATATTTAATAGCCCTGTATAATATAATTGCCTTAGTATATTCATATGCTCAATATCACTGCAATGTATCTAACTAAAATGACGATGATGAATAACACATAAAATAACACAAATAAGAACGAACAACGACAATAACATCGCCGACTCCGTTCGCCTTCACGGTGAAAGCCTCCACCAAAAGCGAGGTTCTTGTAGGTTTAGGTTGTTTTCGGTTCAACTCTTTCCTTCTCACCGCTTATGGCCTTCCTCATGCCTCGCAAGGAATGAGGTCCTATAGATAGCTCGTAGAGGATTTGTAGGTTCTCCTACTCATCTCTCCACTCAAAGAGCTTGGTAAAGCCTCAACTGAAGTGAGGCCTCCTCAGAGATTATGTATTTTATTGATGTTTCGCCGACTCGCCCGGCATCGCCATCACTCCTCCCGTGGTTTACTAACAAACAACGCAACTAAATGACACAAAACTTAACATACAAAACCTCACCGTTACTTAGAAATAATCGATCAGAAATACTAATGTTAACAACAAACAATGCAACTAAATCACACAAATAACCAAACAAACCAAACCTCAAATCGTAAATAAGTTATATGAAAATAGAGAGACGACACTTAATTTTATGTTTATGAACCTATATGCATATTTCCATGTATATATATATATATATATATATGACATATGTATTTCCATATACGTGTGTAGCCGTGTATGATTTACACACATATATTTGTTGATTACGACTTATTATAAATATACGTGAAAGTTGTAATGTATATATATGTGACGTATACATATATATGTATATATATATATATATATATATATATATATATATATATATATACACACACATATACATTACAGCTTTCACGTATCTTATATTTATATATATAGTTTGACTTCAAATCTATATGCACACACACACATCTATATATGTGCATAATATATATGCACACACACACACACACACACACACACACACACATATATATATATATATATATATAGATGGGAGTTTGGAATTTTAAAGGGGAATCCGCTAAGTTGACAAGTGTTTTAACAAATTTAAAAAGTTGAGCGCTGGTGATGTAGATTTTGAAGACAGTGTTCGTAAAGTCCATATTTAGGCGTTTTAGAGGCGAATGAAAAACATGAAAAGTGGAAGTTCTCGTGGGGTGATTTTCAGATATCTTGGATTCAACATGATATACCCCGACATGCCTGATGAGCTACATTTTAGGTTTGGTAACCCGGGACAACATGCGTGTTTGGCGGAGAGAGTTCGCCATGATATCGGCTTACGCTTTGACCATCTTGATCCGACTTTGGGTACGGGTACTTTCTATGTGCTTTGGCCTCAGATGTTACTACTTGGAACAATATAAAAAACAAGCTATTACCATAAAAATTTTGGAGAGGGCATTTGAACATCCTGTTCGAGACGGTGCTCATACCGAATGAGATTGTAT